>JAVRXN010000001.1:76222698-76398028 GCA_033556935.1 Timema podura | reverse complement strand
TATACCACACTGGCAAGTAGTTGTTTAAATTAGTTTTGAAAATGTGGAATACACCCTCCCCCATTTCAATGACTCCAACTTTGAAATTTAAGTTTTTAGAACTTATTTGAATATCTAGAGTAGTACTTCTACATGTTTGCCAAATTTTATTGTTCTACCTAACCTAAAGTGATTAGTATATTTATAGCCACCAAACCCCAATTTCCCGGATAAATATTTTTAGATATCCCGTGGATAAACCTTTATGGCATGGGGTAAAAAAGAGCAATTTTTTTTAAAAATGTAAAAATGTATAGATTATCAATTTGTTTTTAAAATAAGGTTAAAGAAGGTAAGTAAAACGGCTAGAAGGTGTAAAACAGTTTAAAAGGGTAAAAAGTGCAGACAGGGCAATAAACCAAAGAAGGTCAAAGGGGAAAAGAAGATTTTATTTTAGGTTAGAAAGATTAAAAAGTTGTAAAAAAATGCAAAAGGAACAGAAAGATTACCCCTTTTATCTCATTTACCCTTTTCCTTCCGTTTACGGATTTTGCACTAAATATGATTTTTGCCCTTTTAGTCCTTTTTAACATTTTTACACTTTTGGAACCTTTTGGCATTTTTACACTTTTTGCCTTTTGGCACTTTTACCCCTTTTGTTCTTTTTACCTTGTTTAACTATTTTGCCCTTTCGGGACATTCTCCTTTTTCTCTTTTTGCCTTTTTGATCCTTTTTGCCCTTTTGAACCTTTTTTCACTTTTGGTACTTTTGCCCTTTTATTGATTTCACCCCTCTTGTCTTATCTACCTTTTTAGCAATTTTTGCTCTCTTTGTCCTTTTTACCAATTTTGAGCATTTGCCCTTTTTCTGTTATTGCCTCATTTTACGTCTTTAACTTTTATATCCTATTTGATAAGATTTACTTTTTACCTTTATTGCCCTTTTGGCACTTTTACCGTTTATATCCCTTTTACCGCTTTTACCCTTTTTGCCCTATTTACCTTTTAAGAATTTTTTGAGTTTTTTTCCCTTACAACCCTTTTAGTTCTTTTATTCCTTTTTATACTTTAACCCTTTTTACTTACTCTTTTTGCTTAGATTAACTTTTTACCCTTTTTGCACTTATTACACCTCTTTACATAAAGCTTTTCAGTTTTTCAATCATTAGATCAACATCTAAATTGCTAATTACATCGAAGCATCAACTTATCCAGGTGGTCCTGAATAATTGTAGTTTATTCTTGGCCTGAATCAGTTAAGAAAAATCTCATTCACAAGCGGTACTTGTCTTTGGTAACCTTGATAAATTGCGAACATCTATCTTTAACACAAATGGTCTGAAACCAGTCTTGAAAGTGCGAGGTTGTTAGAAAGTGTACTAAAATACGCATATTATTTTTAAAAAAAACACCTTATTTCTCCTTCTAATTCCTTAAAACAAAGAATAAAACTTGATAAAACTGAAATCAGCTATGTCAATGTCAAATATAAACATATTATCTTCGTTGTAGCTTTTTTTTTTTGTAATCGTTCGACAGTACCTTGAAATAAGGAATTGACACATTTACATGAATTTCATTTTTCTTTATTTTTGAAAAGTATTTGTTTTCCTAGCTGTCGTCTTAGCATCGAAATACTGTTCTTTGTTTAATTGATAGGATTTTTAATTAATTTCCTCAAATGTCTTTAAAGTTTTGCTTTAAGTCTCATCTTAGAAAGTATCATCAAACGCTGTGCGCTATAAATGTTCATAACAGTCGAGAGATTCAATTGAGAATGCTAAAATTCTTTGATGATCCTGAGCAGTGGTGAAAAAACCTTATTTGTATAGGGGGTGGGGGCAAGCAAAAAAAACTTTTTTGCGGGACTTGACTTCCCACCCTTCCCCGATAAATGTTTGCAAATTGGATGTCCTAAAAGCTATTTGGCGTGATCCTCCTCCCAATTTTTTAATATGGAATTGTTTTTATTAGTAGTCGTCTTCAGAAATTTTTTGAAATTTGAATGCTTCTATAGGTTATTTGGAGTGGTCCGCCTTCAGCAAATCTTTGAAAATTTAGAAGCTATTTTGAGTAGTTTTCATATTGAATTTTTAAAAAATATCGGATTCCTTTAAAATCAATTTAAAATTGTCCTCTCCTAGAAATATTTGAAATTTGGATGCCCCTTGAAATAATTTAGAGTGATCTTGACCTATTTTTTTTTCGACAAATAGATGCCTCTGGAAGATTTTGAAGTTGTCTTCTCCAGAATTAAAAAAAAAAAATTCTATATATTTAGATGCTATTTGGAACTATACTCACCTTGATATTTATTTAAATTGGATACTTTTAGAAGCTATTTGGAGTTGTTATTGCCTGATTTAAAAAAATTATTTGCATCTATGATCCATTTGCACCTATCCCAGAAAATTTTTCAAATTCGATACCTCTAGAAACTATTAAGAGTGGTCCTCTACCACATTAAAAAAATAAATTGAAAACCCTTATAAGCTATTTGTAGTTTGATGCAAATTTTTCAGCTTCAATTTCGAAAATATCACAAGGTGGGAAATACATCTAATTTATTGCAGAAGAGGCAATAACTTCCCCTACACCCCACTCCCCGCTTTCGCTTTTACTAATTTGGGGTGGTCCTTACCTAAATTTTTGGAAATTTACTCTTTTAAAAGCGCAATGCCCAATGTCTAGGGGATTGCAACACATTCCTTTCCGTTCGCCCACAAGTCGTTAGCCAATGAGTTCGGGTTTTTACACCCCAGGTCATGCTGTTCATGTGAAGCAAGCTAAGCATTATGCCAACTATTGAAAAAAGATTCAAGATTACAATATTTATTTATTAAGCTAATTTAGTATAGTTTAAGTAAAATTATATAAAATACATATAAAATTAATTGTAAAATAATAGTTAGTATACGTAACAAGCTTTAAATTATACACTAATTAAATACATTGAGTTATGTTTAGGCATTCTAGTCATATGTATTATCATGTATTTGGCAAACACATTTAACCACGCTTTTAAATTTAGGCATTTCAGCACTGGTAGTAAGGTTATGGAGGGGAGGTCAGTTGACGATGCTACTTTAACCGTAGTTGATGGCAATTCTTTTTTTCTTTAGTAGAAAGGATTCGTGGAGTTTTAATAGTGTTCTTTTAGTTTTTGTTTTACACTAACGACTTATTAGTATTGTAATTTTTTATAACTATACATCAAAGAATCCCAAAAGTCAGGAGTGTGATTTCACCATTTCAAGATAATTTAGAAAGCAAAGGTAAAATAAAATATATTTTTCATATAATTTACTTAATCAGTGGTGCATTCAGCCATTTACTTTGGGAGAGGCATTCAATCAAGGTTGTAGCAAGAATGACATTTTGATGGAGAGAGCTAGTTTGGAGTTGCACAACCTCCTAAGCCCTGAAAGCCGAGAATATTTATGAATATTAAATTATATTATAAATTATTTGGAGTAGTTTTATAGTAATTAAGAGATTTAAATAATTCAAATAGTATCGAAGCTATTATTTATATGTTTTTTCAATTGTTAATTTTGTGTGTAACGGTAAACCTTTGGAATATTAGGCTTAAGCCTGAAGCCTGGTATTAAAATATAGCCTATACATTCGACACATCTTCAATGCTAAATATTTTAGCTATACTTAATATTATTTAAATTTTTATTAACATTATTTGTGGTGTTTGGGAAAGAAGGGGGTTAAATATTCTGTTTGCCCCTCTCCCCCTTGGGTGCACCACTACTTACAGCAAAAGATATGTGTAAATTCCTTAGCAATGAACCAATGACGTAGCGATAGAGTATTAATAGTCCGAGATAATATCCCCTATGTTAGTCAGAGTTTACGTATCTAAATAGCTTCTGGAGCATAAATTATCAAGTTGGGAGACTCATTTGTTTTCAAGCAGCATTGTGTGAGATAAGTTCAGCTTTAAGAAATAGTTTTAATTGCAACATGAGTTGGACAATCCACCTGATTCCCTCTCACCAAGATCTGATGGACGCTTGGATCTATGTACCACTTCATTTTACTCTTATTATGATTGTTTGCTTTGAGTATTGCTGTGTGCTTTTAATTACAATAGGCTAATTGAATAGGATCTGTCTCTCTTATGCATTCAGAAATGTACACATACCCCTCTTAGCCCCGACATTAATATTTACTTAAATTTATAACCATGTAAATAGCATTACAATTTGATGACCGCCTTTGTGGTCTAGTGGTCAGAGGTTCTGGCTACGGACCCAGAGGTTCCTGATTTGATTCCCGGCGCGTCCAGATTTTCTGAGAAATCTTTCCAGATTATTTGAGAAGCAAAACCACTTTTCTATGTGCACACATCTTCAAATATTTCCCTTGAAATAATCCCTTGACGTTCTTGGACAACGGTGGTGGTTTAAAAATAATACATCTAAATATTAGAAATATAAAGCACTCTCTTATATTAAACTAAATATTGATTTAATAATATAAAATGAGTGTGGATATATGGGGATGAGAAATTATTGCTTAAAATTCCAATCTACAAGGCAAATTTTGCCTGTAGAGACAATGAACGAGTTGGGGGAGTTTGTGTTTTTGTTAGAAGAACTTTATGGTTTCAAACATGGACATTTTAAATTTTTTAGTAAAGGTTCCTTTTTGGCCCTAGACCAGAGATAGGACCGAATTTCGTGAAATTCATCAACCTGTAAGAGATATAAAAGGGGGGTCAAAATTTTTCAAAATTCACCGACCGTGCATCATTTGAACTAGTGAACATAGAGGCTTGAAATTTAAAATGAATGTTTTTTATAGAATTGGGTGAGAAATTTTTAGAGTTTTTCAAATTTAATCACCTAAAGTGGTGTAAAGGGGGCAGTGAGTTCTATGCCCTCCAATCAAGATGAAATTTGATACATGGGGGTTTATCGGATCGCAGGATACTAATATGAAATTAATTTATGTACGGTATCCACACGATGGGTCCCAAGGTCCGTTGGTAAAAAGTGTGTTCAAGACTACAAAAACTAATTTAATAAATACATTCCAGGGTGGTAGAAGATTGAAATGTATAAGTAAAGTAAAGGTACATGTCAAATTACTATAAGTCTGTACATTTTAAATTTTAAATGGGACACCGGGATATAGGGTGGGGGAGGGGATAAGGGCTATAAAAATAAAAACAGCTTTTAGCTGTGATAGAATATTTAAATTTGGCATGTAAAAATAACCAAATAAATCTTAATATTTGAAATCTCCAAGTGGGAGTTGAAGAAGTGGTAGGGGAAGGGTGCGTGCTCTACATTTACAAAAAAATACATTCAACTACTTCTCTGTGTTGTAGAGAACTTAAATTCGTAGGTATAGGGACCACTCTAAATAAACAAAAAAATATGAAAATTTTAAATTTTAAATTTAAACAATGGGAAATGGGGGATGGGGGAGCTACAGCTAGAAATATCTTTTGAGATGAGGTTAAAAATTAAAATTTGAAAGACAGGTAGAAATAAAACTCCAGATATCCAAATGAATGTTAGAATTTAAAATTTCTCAAAGTGGATGTTAAAAGTGGGTTGAATTGTTAAAAACTTACAAAACTATTAGAAACAACCTCTTCTCAGTGTGGTATAAAACTAAAACTCTGCATATGGGCAAAGATACCACTCCAAGTAACTATAAAAGTCCAAACATTTTTTAGTTTATAATGGGAGTCCAGGAAATAAAGGGAAGCTTATAAAAAAATTAAGTATTGTAGAAAGTCTAAATTTTTCATGCTGGTAGAGGTACTGCTTCAGATAACCAAATAAGTCTTAAATTTGAGATTTTGAAGTTGGAGTTATATAAATGGGGAGGGAGAGGCTAAAATGTTCAAAACCCGTGGATAAACTACTTTTATGTGTGGAATAAAACTGGAATTCATCAAGCACCCAAATTAACAATAAAGTCTGAACATTTTAAAATTCAAAATAAAACTACAGGAAATAGGGAAGGAGGGGGTGGGGGAAGGGATAGGAGTGTACAAGTAGGAGGTAGAAAATTTAAATTTGTCAGGAATGTAGAGGGATAACTTCAAATCACCACAAATACATTTTAAATATTAGTTATTTTTAAGGAGGCTGGTGATATAGGGGGTCTCAAATTTTTTAAACTAAAAGACTAAACTACTTCTCAAAGTGTTAGATGATTGGCATAAGTAAGGTGGGTATAAAGACCAACTAAAACAGTATCAAGACCTGAATTATTAAATTTAAAAATTGAAGTTTAGGAAATGGTAGCGCTTAAAATGTATACAACTGAAATAGAACATTATTTACGATGTGGCTAGGTTGAAATTTGGTTGCCACATAAAATATCATATAAGACAACCAAATAAGTCTTAAAATTTCAAATAGGAATTGTGGAAGCTAAGGAGGGTGAAGGGGAAATAGGGGTTTGGAAATGAGAGTAAATTGCCATCTTTCCAAAGAAAATATACTTTTATGCATGAAAGAAAATTTTAAATTGGCCAATTTGATAAAAGGACCATCCCACATAACCATAAAAGTTGGAAAGTTTGTAATTCGAAAATTTCCTAAGCTATAAACTCGATATGTTCCAAATGCGGGTACACTTTATATTAATTAAACCTCTCTCATCTCTAACACAATAGCGTAATTAGTAGTATATAAGAGTATAACTCAAAATAATATTAAGGCACGGTGCTAACAAAAATAACAGAATAGAAAATGTTATTGATGTTGACAGCAAAAAATAATCTACTTTCTAAAAGGCTCTTTTTATAAAAATTGGATTGTAGTAAGATATTTGGAAAACTAAATTTGTAAAGGCAGAGAAAAAATGTTAAAAGTTCTAAAAATAAATCAACACACATACTAAAGACTATCTTAAAGTGGATACATTAGATTTACAAATACATAGCTAGGAGCGACATAGCAATTAAAATAAACCAATTCAGGCGACAAAACTTGGTGACCTTGATTCTCTTAGGATAATAATGATGCTTCATATTTAATATGTTTCTGTAAAAGAGTCTATTATTTAATTTATGCTCGTTGGTGAAATGTGATGCTCTTTTTTCAAACATGTTTACCTGATCGTGCTTAGGTAAAGTTTGCATTGTCAATGGAGTGCGACGGCCGCCCTTTGATTGCGCTCGTTTGTGCACTTAGATTGTAGACTAGGTAATATTTTATTTCCAAGAGTTTATATTTGTTAATTGCCATAACTGGTTTGTGACTGCCATGGTTAGCTTAGGATTTTACACGAAGGAACTTTCACAATTATGACAGCTGGATATTCACCAATAAAGAAAGAATGAGATAGCGTAATATGCCAAAGCTCGATCTAGTACATTACGAAATAAAAGGGACCAGAATATTATGAAATATATCAATGTCCAAATTTGTTTGACACATATTTTAATCATATTTCTGTTAAATCTTATTTCTGTATTATTACTGTATTGATTTTTACTTTCTCTCTATCTTACAGGTAGAGAAAGTATGGTGATCGTCAAAAAAATCGAACTCGAGATTTTGATGAATCTTGACGTTTCATGACTCCCTGAATCCTAAAAAGTGGTTTTTGAATTTCCGTCTGTCTGTCTGTCTGTCTGTCTGTCTGTACCTCCAACTAGAGTCTAAACTATTTTACCGATTGAGCTAAAACTTGATATCTAGGGTTTTCATAGGGTTGCCCCGAGGGGTTTTTGGAATTGGATATCTACCCCTAAAATTAAGGGTAGTTTACTGAAGGGAAAAAAAGAGAAAAAGTCGATTTTCTCAAAATCGGCTCTAACGATTTTGATTAAATTTCATTTATGAACATTAATAAATATTTTAAAAAATGACTACTCTCAATATTTCGGCAAAATGGCTTTAAGGGCTCCGGTCTGATGCGTAAATTAACATTTTTTTATAATAGCTCCGAAACTATTTGAGATATGAAATTACTTAGCATTACAAATATGTATATATATTTATAATACAAATATTTTATTCGAAACATATTTTTATAAAATCAATAATTTTCAATCTATACGCAATTATATATATATATTTTTAACTTTTTGGACATTAAAGCTTAAGTATTGCGACCGTAAAAAAAAACTAACCTGAAATGATGATGGATGTCGACGTCTCATGACCCCCCGAACCCTAAAAAAATAGTCTTTGCAATGCCGTCTGTCTGTGTGTCTATTAAAACTTAAAATTAAGAGTAGTTTTATAAAGGGCGAAAAGAGAAAAAATAGGTTTTCTCAAAATCTGCTCATACAATTTTGATTAAAATACGTACCTAGGCGTTGATTAAGATTATAAATAAACTGGCTATTTTCATTTTCCTATGAAAATGATTTTTAGGGTACTTTACAGAAGCGTTAATTTCCGTACCTCCACAACTATTTAAGAAACTAAACAACTTATCATTGCAAAATTGTAGGACTATTAGAAATAAAAAACTTTTATTTGACATATATTTTTATAAAAGCAACAGTTTCTGAGATATTTGCAAATATATTAATACAATTTTGTGAGCTTTAGTTGTAAACATATACTACTTAAGTCTTAACGCAATAATTCTCCAATGCCATAGAGTAATTAAATATAAGTATCTAATAAAAGTATGTTATTTTTCCTTAAAACTCTTAGGAGAAATTAAGAATTAATAGCCAGAGCTATTATTTATGCTTATTAGTGGGGATTACTCCACTTAGATATCATATTCTGAAAAATTGAAAAATGACACCTGGACACGGGAATCGAACCCGGGACCTCTGGCTTAGTACGCCAATGCTCTAACCACTGAGCTATCCAGGATTCGTCCCGTGCCCAGGGTCATGATTTCTGCTAAGTCCATCATAGACTCTGCCTTAAAATATGAGTGAAGAATGACCCAGGGCACGGGACGAATCCTGGATAGCTCAGTGGTTAGAGCATTGGCGTACTAAGCCAGAGGTCCCGGGTTCGATTCCCGTGTCCAGGTGTCATTTTTCAATTTTTCAGAATATCTTAGGAGAAATGTTTGCACAGCAATTATCTATCTCCATTTTAGACTCAATAGTCAATATTTACATTTTTTATTGGTCAAAATGTATAAATGAATAATTAAATATCAATGCGATGACTTGAAGATGTGCAACACATTATAAAATGTTAAAATTTTAACCAGAAATCGAAATTTTAATACGAAGTGTACCCAATATTAATCTTTTTTTATAACTTTTAGGATTCCTTAGATGTCTTTCTACTTCCCTCCATTCATCTCTAGTAAAATAATTTTCATAAATTAGAACATGTAAAGCAGATCCGAGTTTCCAAGCTGTCAGCAAATGGTTCAAATACCATTTTATTAAGGTCTTTAAAACATTAAACTGTTTGAAATGCTCTTAGGTAGACAAAGATGCGCCTCTTTTCTCATTGATTCTATATCATTGTATATTATTTTATGCGTGTTCTTATGTGGAGTGGTGATGATACAATGTACATTATTCCGTTCAGAAATCTTACGAGTTTATAGAAAGAGAGAGAAAGTCTGTGCGGTGCGCCGTACGATCTATTGGATGATAGCGATTATAATTTTAGTTTCAAACCTATCTAAACTACATAATCAGAAATTTTTCTTTACTTCAGTAGATAATTTTTATACCAAACACTTAATAACTATAGCTGTGATTAAAACAATATTTGGGTGTAGTTAAGAGTATTTTTTCATATACTTTGTCCTGTCAACTATTTTACTCACTTTACTAAACTCTATTCTATTGTGATATAAATATCTATTTTTTTAAGAAAATCTGCGATTACTAATTGTATGAAAATATTGTTCTATTATAGTAAAATAATCTTATATTGTAAGAGTTTTCAGTGTAATTTTTTTGTATTTAATTCTATTCCCCTTTACTAAAATTAAGAGATATTTAATTTTCCATACAAACACGAGAAGGTGTTGGACAAGTGTAATTGGACAAAACATGATGAGCTTTTTGTTGTATAATCCTAAAAGCGTGTTTAGGGAGATAAGCTTCATGTTCAGATTTTATTTTATTATAAACTGATTTAAAACCGATTTGTTAACTCTCATTGCACATTAATATAAAATAATAATAATAATGATACTTAGTACCGCGCCTTACTACCCGTTGGGATTATACGCTTAAGTACTAATAAATTACGCCAATGGGTTAGGTTTTGAGAAGGTTGGATACAGAGGACGTGAACCCAAATTTTCGTGGAAGGAGAGTGTAAAAAACATTTAGGGAAAACCACCCCAGTTCAACCGAGCGAGATTCGAACCTTGGTCTCCCCGTCCTCTGCAGTCTAGTTTAACACGAAACTAGTTCGTTAGCTAACTATGCCATCGAGGCGGGTATTAGTATAAAATAATGTTGAATCTAGTTATTCCAGTGTGTAAAATAAGGGGGTATTGCCGATACCAAATATATACTTAGGAAATTCTTTTCATTTTATTTTCTATGCATTTAACTTTTTTTTAGTTAATAAAGTGGCATATCACTTGTATATTTTGTTTGTATTAATTTGACAACAAAATGTCAAAGTAAATGCAACCTTTAAAACATAAGTATTTAATTTTAATTACTGATATATTTTGTGCACCGTGTCTTACATCCAACTACAGCTATCCGCGTATTTACTCCAGTGAATAAGGAATGAGGAAGACAAAATGTTTGGGAAATTTGCCCGTATTTGCGTTGAAGGATAAATATAAGTATTTTAGGAAAAAAAACACTCTCAGTACACCCGATCGGTATTCGAACACTGATATCCCATTTATGTACAGTCCAGTCTAATGGAAAAGTGAATCCTAAAGAATTGTGACCGCAGAAGCTGGTCACAAAATATTTAATAATTTATTTACAACTGTATTTCCAAGACTGCGTGTCGCCTACGTTTAAACTGTAGAAGCTCTGGCATTGTATATTTGGGTCCAACCATCTCAATTGTTTAAAAAGTTTTTGTCAATGAAAGGTGGTTGAGGCGGGGTAAGGGATTACCGCTACCTGGACTAATGTACTCGGAGAGACGGCAGCTCTTGGCTCTCAGTTTGTCTTTATCACGAGGAACATTTTGAAAGTGAGTTGTTTCAAAGAATTCTCACTTGGAAGAGCTATTATCACTGGATATTTTAAGTCCTACTTGACTCGAGGGGCGCAGCAAATCTCCTTAACGTTGTTTGGGAAGAGCTAATGTCGAGAAAAATCCGTAAGATAGCGTTTGTGTTGCTGAGAAAAAAATGAAAATAAATGCTAACTGTCCGTCCCGTTGAGAACCAAAAAAACCTCTTGTCAGTGGTGGAATGACTGGAAAGTCTTGGGCTGAAGTTTAGGGTGGGGGAGAGGGCAGGTTAGCAGGTAGACAATCTTCTTATTTATTTATTTATTTATTTAGCACCGCGTCTTACTACCCGTTCGGGTTATACGCTTAAGTACTAATTACACTAATGGATTAGGAATTGGGAAGGTTGAATTTAGAGGAAGTGAACCCGCATTTGCGTGGAGGGAGAGTGGAAAACCATTTAGGAAAAACCACCCCCAGTTCACCCGACCGAGATTCGAACCTCGATCTCCCCGTCCTCGGCGGTCTGGCTCAACACGACTGGCGCGTTAGCTAACTACGCCACCGAGGCGGGTGACAATCTTCTTCTCTGGCTATTATGAATGAAAACTGTAAGTCAGGGACCGAACTATTATTATCACCGCGTCTTACTACCCTTTCGCAACTACGCTAATGTGTAATGGTAGGGTGATTGTGAGATGAAATGGAGGACCTACAGTTTAACGTAGAATCCGAGCCACGGGGGAGGCCTGGTATTCCACACATTCACAAGTTGTGATTAATACACGTCTTGTCAGAGGTGAAGGAAGGGTTTGGCAATCAGATAAAATCTGTGCCGGGACCTAGGATTAAACCCCGGACCCTCAGCACAAAAGTCTGACACCTTACCCCTAGACTGCCAGGTCACCCCGGGACCGAACTAAACCGTCGGTTCATTTTTAAAGTTAACCTTAACTTGATTTAAACACTTAGCTCATTTAGTTTATTTTAACGATGAATGGTGGTCAGAGTTCAAATCCCGAACGGGTAAACAAAGAGTGCATCTTTCTAAATGGTTTCTCTTTATCCCTCCACAGAAATGTGGTACATTTCCTCTGTTTTAGATATTGCTCATCATTAACACAATAGTGTAATTAATAATAACATTAATTAAACTTACTAAGTGTGCTTTATACAGATATGCCGAACTAATAGAGTGGAGGAAAAAGGGGGGGGGGGGGAGGCGGATGTTACGTATCTACACGATGTCAAATATGAGTATTTTTTAATTACGGTTATAGGTTCATCTACATATTATTTTGATTAAAAAATGACATCTTGACGCGGGAATTGAATTTGGGACCTACAAACTATGTTTTGATAGTTGTTATAAAACTAATTCATTACGTCTGAACAAAGGGGAGAAAATACATTAGAAAAAACATTTGATGAGAAAGGGCATTAAAAGAGATTATGATTGTGGAGATGTAAAGGAGGAAATGGAATATGTTAGTGTCCATCTGGACATGTCTGTAACCTGAACCAGCTAATACAGTAGTGGCTCGCAAATTATGTTATGTGATGCCATTGTAGGTTTTCGGTGCTATTATTATTTTTTTAACTTTTATTTTAGTGCCACGTATTTTACTACCTGTTCAGGTAATACGCCTTGTACTAATTACTCTAATCTTAAATCTAGGATAGACACAAAATCCATCACCCGGCCGTCAATTCATCACTGTGAAAGGGTAGCCCCACATTGCAACAATGATAAATTTCTCGACCATGCCAGTGATCGAGCTCGGACCCTTAGCTCCGTAGGTGGACGCACTACCGCCGGAGCTAAACGTCGTAATTTTCTAGCAAGATCATATTTTTTTTCTAAGTTATATCCACAAACAAATTTATAGATTTTTTAATGCAAAAGGGCTAATTTGTTTTTTAAAAAAGGTGGGGAGTGTGCGCAGCATAGACTTTCTCGCTACTATAAATAAAAAAAAGATATATTTACTTAAAACTCGTAAGATATTTGAAACGAGATAATATACATTGTTGCACATTCTACCAAAGAGCATAAACGAAATATATACACTTTTAGAGAAAAGAGAAATATCACCCACAGAGCATTACAGCAAATTACAAACTTAAAGACTTCTCCGTCATATATATGTAATGTATTTATATATATATTTATCTGTATATATTATATATACATATAGTATATATGTCGTAGGCTAATTAGAAAATCCGGCTTAATGGAAAAGGCACCATCAATTTACAATGAACCAGGCTAATTGAAAAAAATATTATATTTTCTTATCAGCCTGATAACTTTTAGGCTTATTGCAATGATCCCATACAGCTTTAGGCTAGTAAGGAAATACACCTTTGTTCGCTCAATCAGTCTAGTTGGTTACAAGCTTATTGCAATACGCCCAAGATAGTGAAGGCTTATTAAAAAAAAGTCTACAGCAGAGGTTCCCAAACTGTGGGACGTACAATTATTCCCGATGGTATGCCGCGAAAATCCAAACAAAAAAAACAAATTAAAGTTGTAAAAAAATGGCCTCATAAAATCTAATATATATATTACAACCCAGTGCAATAGAAGTGACCTCTAGATTTCTGGCACATAAATTCATAAAGACATCCCAGAAAAATATGTAACAGTTCGTGAAGCTGTGAATAAGAAATCAAAGTTTGAGGGCCAGGGATATGCCAGTTGCAAGTGTATAGTCTCAGAAAAACAGCGTCAAACGAAAAAGTGTGCCTGTAAAAAGGCAAACTAATTGTGTACATCAAAATGTCATAGCAGTTTACCATGTGGATATAAATAAAAAAGTGTTGTGTGTAAAGTGTGAATTGAAAATCGTAAATGTCACAATATACTTGTAAACGCGTTACATTACTTAAACTTGAGATTTTTAATCAAACCTTGCAATCGTACGGAACTAAGTAAGTTAATTTAAGAACATGCTGAATGAGAAAAATATTATATTCTGTAGACCAGTGGTTCCCAAACTTTTGGAATGGTGTACCACCCCAATAATTTTCGTAATTTTGTGTAGGTTAAACCGTTTGTGTGCTTATCACAAGACTGTGCGGCTGCACCGTCTGTCTGAGCTGTAATCAGTTTTACCACCCTACACTCACCAAGTGAATCTATTTTAATTTATATTAGACTGGGTCGAAATATATTTAAGAAGCTATAAGTTTGTCAAATTTCAAGTTTCTAGCTCATCTGGAAGTGGGTAAACATTAATGCCAGTGAGTGAGTCAGCCATGTGACTTTATAGTAGTATAATTTCAAATAACGATTTTTATATTTAATATGCCTTCATTTTTGAAATGATAAATTATTTCGTATCCCAAAGAGGCGATACGATAAAAATTGGAAGTTTCCTTAAGTGTAAATTACCCTCAAAGCTATTTTCATGAGGATATGAGAACTTCCATTTTGTTTTAATATTAAACTATATATATATATATATTAATTTTAATCGAGTCGAGTTTGATATAATCTATTTTTTCACTTTCCATCCCTAAGTAAAAAATACTACCATTAATTTTAGGATTGGATAGATTATTTTTAAAAAACCTCTGAGAAACCTTATAAAACCTCCATATCTCAAGATTTATCCCAATTGGTAAAATAGTTTTGTCTCTAGTCAGAGCTACAGACTGACATTATTTTTTTAAAAACACTTTTTCGGATTTAGGGGGTCATGAAACGTCGACATCCATCAAAACCTTGAGCTTTTTTTTTTTACAAATACTATTTATTCTCTACCAGAGAGGTGTGAGATGATCAAAAGTAACATTATATATTAACTAGTTGGTCGTTGCAGCAATGGCTGCATATTATTACACTAAAATGTATTTTAATCTTTTTATTGGGAAAGGATCTCTATAATAAATAAGCCCTCACTCACTTTTTGATTAAAAGTTTATTCGTCAAAGACTATCAACTTTTCTAAGATATTTAGTTTTCGGTGTGTAATTCGAATCAAAACGTATATTTTCCCCCTTCACACCCCTATGGGAACTTTAAAATTACCCCTCTCCCAGATCTATATCTACTAGTTACACAAACCACTCAAGTACCTAACGATCGAGCTGATATTATTTTTAAACAAAGACAAATATTTTATTTACCTATATACAGCTATACATAAATCATGGTTTCCATGGTGATGTAAACAAAGAATGGTTGTAAATTGGAACCACTGTCCACACAGAAGAAAAAGATGGAAGATTCGCTAGGAAAATTGGGTTTTAGTTTTAGGCCATGATTTTTACCGGCATCCTGATTCCCTTATTTATAAAATGAGTGTTCATTAGTCAAAATCTGTTCAGTCATTTCCTCGTAATTTCTATTTCTGGAAACGGGCTTATCAAATTATATATAAGACTAGTTTTTGCCCGCGGCTTCGCTCGCGTTAATGTAGATTTTATCAATAAATGCAGGTTGTTGATTGACACAGGAAGTATGACAATAAAAACGATGAACATATTGAGGTTGTTAGTCAATTAGAGGTAGAGATAAATAAAAAAACAAACTACACAATATAAATCAGGATTAAGTGTAGGAGTAGAAAAGAAGTAGTGGAGTGTGTGTCAGTAGAGTCGTAGGTTATGCCTTGCCACGAATTGGAAGATCCTACTCCATCCTAAATTTTACTTACAGTTAATTAACATCCCTTATTTACTCCGCTTGTTCTTGACCATTGCAATCATGGGCACAGAATATATCATTATTTTAGGACGCTCCTATATACTATGTTGTTTGTCCTTCCATTTGGCGCAAATACATACAAATTCTGGGCATTGGACACACGCGAACAGGCGACATATAGCTGGCCATGGGAAAAACATGGCATTTCCAAATGCACCCCAGCTACCTGTAATGTTTGACCTTGCGCTTTGTTAATAGTAATAGAAAAACTAAGTTTGATTGGAAACTGGAGTCTTTAGAATTTAAATGGTAGGTCAGTGGGGATTATTGGGATTCGAGGTATGATTACACTTTCCCCTTTTCCCACACCTGTTAAAATGGTGGCACAGATTATATTTTGCCCTAATTGTGTAATTGAAGCCTCGTCCCATTACATAAACGGGGTGCATCTAAATTTCGCGTTAGCATAACTGGTACACCTAATCTCAATTGTAGTTTATGCGAGGGTACACCCGATAGCTCCAGAGAATTTAAAAACTCAGCGGGATATGAAGTGCTCTGTTCTGTGTCCATGATTGTATCTATTGACAAATACTCCTTTATTTCTCCCTGCACCTCTTTCAAAATGTCAGTGTTGATTTTATTAACGATTTCATTTTTTGGTGCAAGAATTGCTCTTGCACACAACCAATGATCACAATTTAAATTTAGTTGTAAGTCTGGGTAAACTTTAGCAATGAGCTCCACATCATTTTCCACCAAATTACAGAATTCCCCTGTAAGTAAAATACAACCTTCAGCATCCGTGTCCAAGCGTCCATCGCCAATTTTCAATAGTGTATCTGTGTAATGTCCTGAATCTACGTCATTATAAAGGTGGATTCTCATATTCGTTGTTAGGCTGAATTTTTTCACTTTTGCCCACAATCTTGATGACTTGAGACAGGCTTTGATTTCATCTGGATCACCGGTAGAGTTTGTCGGAAGTAACCAGCCAGTAAAACTACCATTCCTCCCATAATATCTGTACTGTCTCGCAAGTCCTGAAGAGTTTGGTTTAACGCCTCTATAGCTTTTTTGTGGGATATCGTACTTTCGTCCCACACTAAAAGTTTACATTGTCATAGCATCAAACCTCGATAGCTATTTTTGCTGAAATTGCAGATGGGTGACTCTTCCTGTGCAAGTGCAAGATTTAGTGGCAATTCTAGAACGGAAGGTGCAGTACGGCCACCGTTCGGTAGTGTAGCTTTTATACCGGAGGAAGCGACGGCAACAGCAATTTTCTGGTCTTTTCATATGAACGCCAATAATAAGTTCAGCAAAAACGTTTTCCAAATAGGACTAAACACAGATAAATAAACGGTAACAAATCAATGTTTGTAAACAAATGAATCGCAAACATGTATTGCTATTTCCCATCAATACGGTCCCCCAACTTCCTTTCTTCTCTTTCTCCAAGCTTCATAGCCATAGATAAACAAAACGATACCACGTTAGTTAGTACATTCAATAGCACAAATCGATACCGCATTTTAAAGTAAAAATAATGTTTTATTTGATATACCAATACCAATAATACCAAACTTCTTACGACAATTTTGTCATCTACCATAACGGGGTGAACAGACAGAGCTTAATTAGCTGAATATAATCATTTTTAATCATTTTAAGATAGATGTGCCTAAAATAACTCGGTAACAGATTTTTATTCGGGATATCAGATTTTCTTCCGGGATACCGCAGGTCCCTTTTTCTGTACTCCAGGCATCATGTTGCAATTAATTTATTCATATCAGTAGGCCGGATTGTTATGCCGGACGACCGTCTAAAAGTTATTTTTTTCTATCCCTCAGGAACAGTACTTTTTTCTGGATGAAAGGTACCCTATGTCCTTTTCTGTACCCATGACAACGTGTATGCGAAATTTCATGATGATCGGTCGAGTAGTTTAGGCTTTAGGCGTGAAAGCGTAACAAACAAAAAACAAACAAATAAACAAACTCACATTCGTATTTTTTATGGATGAAAGGTACCCTATTTTCTTTTATGTACCCATGAAAACGTGTATGCGAAATTTTATGATGATCGGTCGAGTAGTTTAGGCTTTAGGCGTGAAAGTGTAACAAACAAACAAACAAACAAACAAATTCACATTAGCATTTTTTTTTCTGGAAGAAGGGTACCCTATTTCCTTTTCTGTACCCATGACAACGTGTATGCGAAATTTCATGATGATCGGTCGAGTAGTTTAGGCTTTAGGCGTGAAAGCGTAACAAACAAACAAACAAACAAACAAACTCACATTCGCATTTTTTCTGGATGAAAGTACCCTATGTCCTTTTCTGTACCCATGACAATGTGTATTCGAGATTTCATGATGATCGGTCGATTAGTTTAGGATTTAGGCATGAAAGCGTAACAAACAAACAAACAAACAAACAAACAAACTCACATTCGCATTTTTTTTCTGGATTAAAGGTACCCTATTTCCTTTCCTGTACCCATGACAACGTGTATGCGAAATTTCATGATGATCGGTCGAGTAGTTTAGGCTTTAGGCGTGAAAGCGTAACAAACAAACAAACTAACTCACATTCGCATTTTTTTTTCTGGATGAAAGGTACCCTATGTCCTTTTCTGTACCCATGACAACGTGTATGCAAAATTTCATGATGATCGGTCGAGTAGTTTAGGTGTGAAAGCGTAACAAACAAACAAACAAACAAACAAACTCACATTCGCATTTATAATAGTTAGGATATATGATATAGAGAGTGATAGAATGTGATAGGGAAAAGTGTTTGAGGTGTGATTGTGTAAGTGTGAGGGTGAGTGTGAAAATGAGAGTATGAGTGCGTGTGAGGAGAGGTTGTGTATGTGAGAGAGAGAAATAGAATAGGCAAGGGAGAATGCGTGATAAAGTGTGTGTGTGTGTGTGTGAGAGAGAGAGAGATGTAGAGAAAGAAAGCGTGTACAATTTTGGAAGAGAGTGGGAGAGAGTG
This sequence comes from Timema podura, assembly GCA_033556935.1. Taxonomy (NCBI): domain Eukaryota; kingdom Metazoa; phylum Arthropoda; class Insecta; order Phasmatodea; family Timematidae; genus Timema; species Timema podura. The sequence goes on along the minus strand of JAVRXN010000001.1, from coordinate 76,379,315 downwards.
TGTGAGAGCGTGGGAGTCTGATAGAAAGAGAGAATGTTAAAATATAGATGTGGTACTCAAACATTTGAAATATCATTCCCTCAAAATTAATTATCAACATGGTGAAGTAAGTGAACAGTAAGTGAACTCACTGTATTTGTAAGAATGTGAAAAGATAGATGGGGTATACAAAACATTACAAATTTTAAATATACCCTCAAATTAAGCGGTAAAATGAAAACATAGCTTCACTTATGTATTTGTATTTTGTTACTATTTGCTAAAATGAACACTAAAACCCATTATTTGGAAAAAGTGAGCACCAAAACTCATATTTAGATAGTTAAAATGACTACCTTTTTTAAACACTATTCAAGTTCATTTTATCGTTTTTGAGCTTATAATACATACCAAAACATATTTTAAAACAATTTTAACAAGCGCAAAACCAAACTTAGACAATATTTTCACGAACTTAAGATTCGGATGGACATCACGAAGTTTTGCAAATCTCTCGTCCAAGTAGTTCCATGTATTATCACCTCACCAGAGGTGTGCTGCTGTAGTTATGTAAGTTACCCCACCGACCCCTCTCACCCCCTCTATTTTACCCCCCTTTCAGAGTGTCCTTACATTCCACAGACAGACCCCCCCCCCTCCCAAACCCTTTCAACTTTGTTACTTGCTACTCAACAAAAGACAATCTATCCCCGTTATTCTCTCCATGATGCCGGGTTTTTAGCCAATATCTCGGGGTCTGTAGAATGACGTCCAAAGTCATAGGACTAGGGCTCGAACCCCTCTCAAAGTATAATGTTTCTGATCTTCCTTGGGAAACCATTATCTACAGTAAATTGTGAAATTTTATTTAGTTTATCTATTACTGCAGGAATATATAAATTTATATTTTCTTTCCTATACTAAAAAATATATAGCCATTTCTTTTTGTTTTTTTCAGTGACATAGTTTTTACGGTCACTACTTACGCTAATTATTTAAATACATGATATGAGGAGGTTAGAATTAAAATAAGTGCACCACAATTTGTTTGTACAGAATATATAAAAACCAAAGTGAAGATCACACTTTGTTCTAGGTGATAGCCTGATAAAAAAAATTGGAAATATCTTTTAAAAAATTATTGAGTTAGAAAAAGGTGGCCAAAGTTGGTGAAAAATTGTAATTTTTAAAATTTTATTTCAATTAAATATAATTTACGTACTGTACGCCTACTTCACTTTACAAATAGGCCCTACTGTTAAATTTTTTCGAACACTATACTAACAAGAATATTGTATTTTATGATCTAAAAAAAATCAAAATTAAATAAAGCTCGCTAAACCATGTTTTCATTTAAAATCATTAATTTATTACTATAATATGATTATAACCCGTCCAAAACCAAGTCTTTTCTTTTTTATTGCTACGTTCAGAACACATGTTATTAACGGCTTAATCTGATTGGGTAGAGATGAGGAAGGTAGCTAAGAGGAAGTGAACCCGCATTTGCATGGAGTAAAGATGGGAAAACCAGAGTGATAAATCACTTGTGGAAAACCGTTAAAGGTATATATATATACATTTAACCGAAAAACCATCTCCAGTTCACGCAGATGAGATTCGAACATTGACCTCTCCATCAATGGCGATCAAACCAACGGCTGTGGGTAACTAAACTTTGTAAACTAATATTTACTTTGTCTCGACACCTTGGAGTGAAAATATTGTGATCGTCAAAAATTCGAAACCGAGATTTTGAAAAATGTTGACGTTTCATAGCCCCCTGAAACAAAAAGTTGTTTCCGCAAGGCCATCTGACTGTTTGTACCTTAGTTTGGGCTAGAACCGAAACCATTTTACCGTTTGGGCTACAACTTTGTATCTGGGGTTTAAATAAGGCACCCCACCTACCCTCCAACCCCGAGGTGTTTTTGAAACTAGATATCTAACCCTAAATTTAAGGCTAGTTTATTGAAAGGCAAAAAGAGAATAAATCTATGCCGTTCTGGCACTGCTTTTCATGGCAAAATATTAAAAAAAAAAAGTTTAGTAAAATTTTATACTTTGCAATTCCAAGTTAACTAATTGATTTTATATGAGTATTATGTTAAAACCTTTTTCATACGATTAATCAATAAATTCTGATGAAATTAACAGTGCTCTATGCGAATTCCTGGAATTTTAGGGGAAGTACGTTAAGTAAGTTTCTGCCTTAGTAATCATTAAAAGATGCTCCAAATAGCTTTTAGAGGCATTTATGTTTGTGCAAGCCTTTCGCCTACGGCGGTCGAGGGTCCCAAAACCCCACTTCAACTTTGGGGTTGCTACGACCTTGCGTTTCGGCACTGCTAAATTTACGACTACACCACTGTTTTTAATACAAGTTTTTGAAAATAAATTTGATTCTTATGCTCTTTAGTTGACAAAGATGTTTCTTTTTTCCTCATTTTTTCTGTAACAGTGTACCTAGTTCCTGATGCCATAGAGTCAGGGGCGGCCTGAGGTAAATTTCGCACCCGGGTGATATTGCTTTTTGGCGCCTCTCTACGTAACCGGTGGATAATATAATCCATTCACCATAGGAGTGTAGGTAACTAACAGCTAGCAAAAGTTAGCAGATCAAATCTCATGTATCCATTTGCCAAACCATATCATCTGCAATAACCATAATATGTTGATTTATTGTCATTTTTGGCTGTCAAAACTTTCACAAAAATAATTTTATTTTTAATTTGGTTTTTATTTTGACAGTTCTTAAATCTTCTGCTAGCTGCCAGCTATCACATTTCTCATGGTGATCGTACTCTCAGAAAATATGAAAATAATCCACAAACCTAACGTAGCCTGGGCGTGATAGAAAAATAATCCACAAACCTAACAACTTCAAACCTAACGCCCCCCCCTGTTTCGTCAACAGTTCCTCCTCTGGCTCCCATTCACCCCTCCCCCCCACATAGCTTACCTCAACACCTATACAGACTCCAACGTCATGTTTACTTGTGCTTCGTACCCCCCCCCCCCCTTCCCTTCCAACGTTTCCGCTTCGTCCGTCCTTCTTTATGTAAGTTGTATAATTTTTATGGTCCAAGTAGACCCATTACCGGCGAATGGAATGGTTTTTCTTCGTTTTTCCATTCTATTAATCTATGTAAACAATAATCAGCCCAACATTTCCATTTAGTGTTATATCTTTGTTCTCTGTATTGTCGGTTTTCGAGAGCCCTACGGGGCTGGTGTGTACTGTGTTATCTGTCTGATTCTTGTATTTTACATATGTTATATTTGATGTTTACGGAAAATTAAAATTATCTTGCAAACAAACAAACCTAACGTAGCCTGGACGTGATAGGAAAATAATCCACAAACCTAACAACTCCAAACCTAACGTAGTTTGGACGTGATAGGAAAATAATCCACAAACCTAACAACTTTAAACCTAACATAGCCTGGGCGTGATAGGAAAAAAATGAAGGGGAAACTCCACAAATGTTAAACATACGTTCAACGTTTCACTTTGAGATTGTACAAAAACTGTTAGGATTACAAATAAAACTATAAGAACCTGTTTTGTAGACAATGTCATCCTCTATTTTTTATTATAAGTTTAACAAACACTTTGACATTATGAATGGTTTACGTTATAATTGCAAAAAAAAAAAAAAAGTTTAATGGCGCCATTATTTCAAGCTGGAAAATATAAAATAACTTTTTAAGAGTGGCACTAGATTCTATTTTACTAACCACAAATTTTAAAAAATGTGTAAAATTTCATGTTAGTATAAAAAATTGAACGATTGTTAAGCTTAGCAACTCCACTATCACCCCCTGTCTACGTTATGTTTGGAATTGTTAGGTTTGGGGACTATTTTCATATCACGCCCAGGCTACGTTAGGTTAGAAGTTATATGTTTGGGGATTATTTTCATATCACGCCCAGGCTACGTTAGGTTAGAAGTTATATGTTTGGGGACTATTTTCATATCACGCCCAGGCTACGTTAGGTTTGAGGTTGTTATGTTTGTGGATTATTTTTATCACGCCAAGGCTACGTTAGGTTAGAAGTTATATGTTTGGGGATTATTTTCATATCACGCCCAGGCTACGTTAGGTTTGAGGTTGTTATATTTGTGGATTATTTTCATTTCACGCCCAGATTACGTTAGGTTTGGGGACTATTTTCATATCACGCTCAAGCTACGTTAGGTTAAAAGTTGTATGTTTGGGGATTATTTTCATATCACGCCCAGGCTACGTTACGTTTGAGGTTGTTATGTTTGTGGATTATTTTCATTTCACGCCCAGGTTACGTTAGGTTTGGGGACTATTTTCATATCACACTCAGGCTACGTTAGGTTCGAAGTTGTTAGGTTTGAGGATTATTTTAATATCACGCCCAGGCTACGTTTGGTCATGTTTAGCTATGTTTGGCGCCCCGGGTAGCCACTCGGTTCGCACGGCCCTTGAGCCACCCTTGCATAGAGTAAGTAACAGTGTATATTATTTCATTTCACAAATCCTAACGAGTTTTTAGTAAATGTCTATTTCAAGATAAAAGCGAGAGAAAGTCTGTGTGGTACACCGTACCATTTATTTTTTATTACTAAAATACAAAATTACCTTTACCTCTATGTGAGTAGGTTTTTGGACCTATAATTTCCAAGACACTTTTATTTGTATTATTATTATTATTTGAGTTTACTGACGTATTGGCAAAACTATAGGTAATGTAACATCATTAAAATCGTTCCACTCATGTTAATGTGTACAACAAGATCCATAATTTCTGAACCTCTTTTTTTTAACAACCTGTATATACGTGTGTGTGTGTGTGTGTGTAATTTCTCTAAAATAAAAGATTAAAATAAAATAATTTAATGAATATTTTCAGGGGATAGAAATAATAGCTAGAACACACATGCCCAGCCTCCCCTAAGTAAACTCCTGGATGAGCCACTGAATCTTAATATCTTCAAAATAAGTCTGCTATAAGTGGGAAAAGGTCTTGTTCGTCTATAAAACATGAATAAAACTATTTAGAGAAATCCTTTTCACCTCTCTCTTCTTACAAAACCAACGTTATACAAATAGGTTTTATCTAATCAAGGAAACACTGTCTATGCAAATTATTTATAAGGTAAACATAATCAAGTTTACTCTATAAAAAACTTTTAACCTAGATCATACAAATACATCACAGGGAACATTCTCAATAGCTCAGGTTTGGAGGTGGCAGACAATTAGTGTCCAGTCAAGGGTTCTACCTGACTGAACAGGATATAAATAGTTCGAGGGAAGGGGGAGTAGCGGGGTTTACATGGGGAAAAAAAGATGGTAAGAAAGAGAATGCCAAAAGGGGGTTTGAGGAGTAGAGGGAGAGGTGCTTCCGAAGACAGAGAGATCTACCAGGAAGCTACAGAACTTTTTCAACAGTTTAGACATGATTTAATTTGAAAATAACAAATTTTGTACCCGTTATTGTATTATAAATATTTGTCGTGTATGATAGAACATTATATTATTCTCTATAATAATATGATAACTTCAAGACTATAGTCTTGTATTTCATGTTTTATTTAATTTTAATTTAATTGAAATTACGTCTTATTGTAAAAAAGTAAATATTAACTTGTAACTTTTTTATTAATATAGTTCATTTTAAATTTACAAATTTAATGCAATGCAAAAAACCGCATGGTGTTACTATGCATATTTTTTAAGCAATGGCGTGCACAACTTTATCGTTCTTATATAGTAGGTGTCCATCCGAATCTTAACAACTTAACCTTTTAATTTTCAAATTATACTCAATATTATTGATTTAAATTCCAATTAATAATAACATTCCAATAAAAAATAAATATTTTCCCAGTTTAGGCATCTCAATTTAGATGTGCTATGACCAGCATTCAAAGAGAAAAATGTGATGTGTTCGGACCAACAATTAATGAAGATTGAGTTATTATTTTTTAGCCAAGATGATATAGTTTATTTAGAGATTTACAGTCATGCAGCACATTGCGGTTTCCATGATGATTAAACAGAGAATGAAAAACTGAAAATTATCTGTGAAAATCGGGTTTCCGTGGAAAACTACTACTTTTTCGACATCCTGGACTCCTAATCCTTAAAATGAGTGGTAGTTTGTCAAAATCTGTTCAGTCATTTCCTCACAATTACTATTACCGTAAATGGGCCTATCAAATTATATATAAGAAGAAAGATATATTAACCTACAAATTTCATCTCATGGCCAATATGACTAAATGTAATCTATCTTTATTTATCTAACATAATGCAAAATAGTCAATACCTATTAACGTAACTCAAATATAGGCTTTCATCTAACACTGTATTCATTGTTCAAGGTCATTCTTAAATGTATTATTATTTATTATTATTTAGCACCGTGTCTTACTGCCCATTCGGTTTCTACGCTTAAGTACTAATTACACTAATGGATTAAGAGTTGGGAAGGTGTAATTTAGAGGAAATGAACCCGCATTTTTGAGGAGGGAGAGTGGAAAACCATTTAGGAAAAATCACCCCAGTTCACCTGAATGAGATTCGAACCTCGATATCCCCGTCCTCGGTGGCCAAGTAGTTCTTAAAAATATTTTCTATTTTTTTTATCAAATACTTAATAAGTGGTTTACTGTATTGGTAAAACATTTATGTCGTCCTCAGCTAAATAAAGGTTGGTGACTTCTGCTTTATAAATTATATCCACGAAACAATTTAAAAATAGTAAAAAAATTTCAAACGGCAGCATAAACCTACCATGGATCAACGATGGAATTTGTTTCTGATTGTTATTAAATGGCCAACGATTTTAGACATCTATTACCGAATAACCCTTAAAATATGAGCGATAAATGACCCTAATACAGATTTAGCCCTAGATAGCTCAGTGGTAAGATATTGACGTGCTAAGTTGGAGGTTCCAGATTTAGTTCCAGATTTAAAAAGGATTTTTTTTTTAAAGTTAATTATTTAAGTTCAATAATATAATTTAGGTTTAAAGTCATTTCACCATCTTATTAGTGGTTTGGGCTTTCCGAATTTCTTCGTAAAAGAGTTTTATTGCCTTGGAATGCTTACTACTTTTGCCTTTTACTTATATTCTGCCGTCTTTAAACTTTTGTGGGGCCATTTTATTTAAATAATAAAAATGTTCTTTCCACTGTTATTACACTTCACACATCCCTAAAGACATTAAATGCAACTACACTCAGCCACACTGAAAAAAAATCCTTCCAACAATCGTCGCACTTGCTACACGGACTTGAAAACGGTGGAGCCCAGGTAACAATCCCTAAAGAGAGATGGGGATGGGGATGGTCAGGCGAAAATCTTTGACGAGGTATTTATGTTTTCAAGGACAGACAGCTAGTGACTTTTGTAGTGAGAAGGGATGAGCTGTCTGCTTACTCTAACCGGGCCGTTCTTTTTCGGCTATTGTGGGGTTGCATCAGATATATTTTCAAAATTCGGGGGCAAAATATGTAGCACCTCAGCTCATATCAATTTTCATGAGTTTCAGATTGAATATTAATGTGAATGAAGTACCATTATTTACTTCCCCCATTTATTACACACGTTTAAGTATACAAAATAATTAATTGAATATTGCATTTATTTGGCAGTTTTTTATGCAATTAATTGAAGGTTCAGTGAAATAATATTTATTTCTCTTAATAAACCTCTTCAAGTACTTCTAACATTCCAAATATGAAATCTTTGCATCATTTGGTTTTTCTCAAAATTATTGCATTAGATGCCAAAATTTCAAACTTTGAGTAAACACTGTGCTCAAAATATACATTTAATCTATATTTAATACACTGATCCAAGTTTGGTTCAAGAAGACCTACAAATATATATATAATTTATATATTATTAATTTTGGGACATACACCCTTAAGGCTGTGTATCTGTTATTTCCTTGTCTGTGTTTCTGGGGATGGGTAAGGAACAATTAGGCCCGCTCCAAAAATGATAATGGCTGTACCTTACCACGAGCTGCTTCTTTACTGGCTAAGGTTGGTTGTTCTCACAGCGTCTGACGTAGCTCGCCTGCTGCACATCTCCAGAGTGCGACAAGTCAGCCTAACGTCAGCCTCGAAATAGCGTACAATCCAGCATCGGGTTAGCTGATGGTATGAAGTTCTGGGTCAGTTCAGGAGTCCGCAAACTGCCCGTTTTTTATCATGTTTTTATTTTCCGAACACGTATAAGTGTTTTATATAGATCTGTTAATTTGTATCACTAGCACCCCGAATCGTATCCACCCAGGTGTCCTTGGTTTGGATCCTGACTGGGTAAATATGCGACCTGATCACCCTAGATTTATATCTCAGCGCTAGATGTAAATAGATTAGAGTGACAAGTAGTTTATGTTCCTACTGATGATGTATCTTCTTTTGTTACTTGAGGCTCCTTCAAAGCACGATATAGTCAATTGATGATATTTGACTAAATTCCAAGGCTGTCACCACACCCTTGTTTTGAAGATTACTGGGTGTTTCTAGCACATTGCATACCGGCATGAAATTATTAGGTGAACCGTCAGATACCGGACAAATTTTATAATTTTCGAATTTTTGCTGTGAGAATATTTTTTGACATATAATACTTTTTTTGTGTTTATTATAGTCATTGATCTTTTAGATTTTATATTAACTTTATTTTGTTTTAAACATATTGTTTTTTGTACATAAAACTTTTTTTATTTATCAGGCAAAAAATAAAAGATGTATACACATTTTGTTACAAAAGTTAGAAATAATAATCTTCAAGTTCTGAACTAGAATTATCTAATAACATCGATTCTTTGTTAGAATCGTCAAGCAAAGTGGCTTTTGAGGAAGCCATTTTGATAAGTACCACAGATGGGAGGAGAGCGTTGATGGAGTATTTAGGAAAATAAGATTATTTAATTACACCTTGGGAAGTTCTGACACCTAGTATTATTTTTATGAACTAAGACAGTTTTAGGAAACATTTACAGAACATTATACCCGAGCATATCTCGGTCCATTGTGAGAATCCGAGTGTAGCTCGGCACGGTAACAATAGATACTTACGCTAGCCCACAGACTAATCATGTACCCAGACACTCAACCTCCAGGTTAAAATGGTTGCGCTCCTTTTAGCAGTTTGAGTCCTTCAACACTAGGATCGCTGCTGTTAGTCCTATCATCTCCCAGCAGTGACACTAGTGAAGCTCAGTGTTGAAGGACTCAAGCTGCCAAAAGAAGCGCAGCAAAACTCCCGTAAGGTTGAGAGTCTGTTTCTTACTTGTCTGCGTATCTCGGGTGTGGTGTTCAATGTGCTAGGTAAAACTAACCATTAGAACACGTTTGCTATTTTACAATTTCTGCTTGCTATCCCATAAGAAATCACACTCCAAAGATAAAATTACACTAGTTTTTTTCTCTCCTTTATCTTGTATAATAATAAATAAAATGATAAATACAGGAAATAAGTATAAATTATAATTGAAAATAAATAAATAAAACTCTCTATGGAAGTCTCAAAAAGTGCAAGTATTGTTACTCAAATAGCTATATTTTAGACCTGGAACTCTTTGTAATGATGACCTTATAATTTTGTCCTTCTCAGGTAACCAATCTTGTAGAAGAGAAAGAACAGCAGTCTGAGAAAAACAAATCAAGAACTGTGAAAAATTCTCTAGAAATGGGTTGGAAACAACTGCTTCCACTTTTCAAAGCACCCTACCTGACTACAGCCTTGCTTATGTTAGCAATAGAGTTCCTCGCCATGATGAGGTGATAATCATTATAACTAGTATCTGTTAATGTGTTTTAATCATGATTGGTCATAGGAATATGGACGTATGTTGGTTTCCTTGTTCATATTTATAGTTTTCTCTCTCATGTTACAAAAATGTCCATATCACGACTGTGTCCGTTTACTTATAACAGGAAAATACATAACTTTCTTATAGGTCCCGGGTTCGATTCCCGTGTCCAGGTGTCACTTTTCAATTCAAGGACTATGATATTTAGATTCGGCTATAACCGTAATTAAATATATTAGCTTGGTTATTTAATTTATCTTTCTTATATGTACCAAAATAAATAATATCTAAAATTTATTTATATGTGTATGCCTATATCACTCTTAACGTTGTTTGGACAGCGCTAATGTCGAAAAATATCTGTAATATAGCGTTTGGGCCAGTTTCATAGTCAGATTTAGTATGCCTAAAGTGCGAGTCGATACTAAATACAGGACGACACCTACCTAGAACAAAATGGAATGGGCCAGTTTCACATATGAAACTGGCCCATTCCATTCAATTTCAGGTAGGTGACGTCTTGTATTTAGTATAGCGCCGCACTTGAGGCGTACTAAATCTGACTATGAAACTGGCCCTTTGTGTCGCTGATAAAAAGATGAAAGTGGATGCTAACGGTCCGTCCTGTTGAGAACCAAAAAACCTATCTTCGTCAGCGGTGGACAGGAAAGTCTTAGGCTGAAGTTGTGGGTAGGGCAGAGAGGGTGGGGGAGGGGCGGATTAGCAGGTAGACATTCTTCTCTCTGGCTATTATGAATGAAAACTGAAAGTCAGGGACCGAACTATTATTATCACCGCGTCTTACTACCCGCTCGGGTTATACACACTTACGCTAATGTGCAATGGTAGGGTGATTGTGAGATGAAATGGAGGACCTACAGTTTAACGTGGGATATGAGCCACGGTGGAGGCCTGGCATTCCACACATTCACAAGTTGTGATTAATACACATCTTGTCAGAGGTGAAGGAAGGGTTTGGCAATCAGATAAATATGTGCCGGGTCCAAGGATTGAACCCCGGACCCCAGTACAAAAGTCAAACACATTACCCCTAGACCACCAGGTCACCCTGTGACCGAACTAAACCATCGGTTCATTTTTAAAGTTAACCTTAACTTGATTTAAACACTTAGCTCATTTAGTTTATTTTAACGATGAATGGTGCTCAGAGCTCAAATCCCGAATGGGTAAATAAAGGGTTCATCTTTCTAAATGGTTTCCATTTGTCCTACCACATAAATGTGGGTACATTTCCTCTGTTTTAGATATTGCTCATCATTAACACACTAGTGTAATTAATAATAATATTAATTAAACTCACCAAGTGTGCTTTATACAGATATGCCGAACTAATAGAGTGGAAGGAAAAAAGGGGGTGGGGCGGATGTTAAGTATTTAAAGCATTATCTCTACATTATGTCGAATATGAGTATTTGTTAATTACGGTTATAGCCTCATATACATATTATTTAAATTTAAAAATGACATCTTGACGCGGGAATTGAATTTGGGACCTACAAACTATGTTTTTATAGTTGTTATAAAACTAATTCATTACGTCTGAACAAAGGGGAGAAAATACATTAGAAAAAACATTTGATGAGAAAGGGCATTAAAAGAGATTATGATTGTGTATAGGTAAAGGTGGAAGTGGAATATTGATGTAGACATTCTGTGCACAAATGCACATATTGTTAGTGTCCATCTGGACATGTCTATAACCTGAACCAAATAATACAGTAGTGGCTCACAAATTATGTAACGTGATGCCATTGTAGGTTGTCGGTGCTGTTGTTTTTTTAACTTTTTTAGCAGCACGTTCTGTTCAGGCTGTACGCCTTTGTACTTTCTACTCTAATATTAAATCTAGGACAGACACAAAATTCATCCCCCAGCCGTCAATTCATCACTGTGAAAGGGTAAACCCACATTCCAACAATGATAAATTTCTTGGCCATGCCAGGGATCGAGCCCGGGACCCTTAGCTCTGTAGGTGGACGCACTACCAACGGAGCTAAGCTTCGTAATTTTCTAGCATGATATTTTTTTTCTAAGTTATATCCCCAATCAAATTTATAGATTTTTTTCTTACAAAAGGGCTCATTTGTTTTTAAAAAAGGTGGAGAAGGTGCATAGCATAGACTTTCTCGCTACTTTGAATAAAAAAGAGATATTTACTTACAACTTGTAAGATATTTGAAACAAGATGATAGACATTGTTGTACATTCTAACAAAGAGCAAAAACGAAATAATATACACTGTTAAAGAAAAAAAGAATATCACACCGACAGAGCATTACAGAAATTTCCAAATTCAAAGACCTCCGTAATGTATATATATTTATTTATATACCTATAATTCGGAAACTATTGGTTTTATAAAAATATATTTCAATAAAGATTTTCATATTTATTATGCCTTCATTTTCGAAATAATAAGTTATTTTGTATCTCAAAGAGGTGCGGATGTACGATAAAAATTGGAAGTTTCCTTAAATGTAAATTACCCTCAAAGCTATTTTCATGAGGAAATGTGAGCTTCCATTTTGTTTTAATTCTAAACAATACAGAAATACGAATTTTAATCAAGTCAACAACGAGTGCAGGAAAATCTCCTTCATCGAGCTCAACCCCACTCCACTCTCTATCTTGGTAATCGAAAGCTTTTTCTTCATCATTTTCTGAAGGCTGCATGGGTGAGGGTGACATTTCTTGAAGCATGACATCCTCTCTAATATGACATAAAAGTGAGAATGCATTTGGTTTTATCTTTGTGTTTAGACAATTTATTACTAAACTTATTTTATATACAATTATGTGCTAAGTAAGTAACATGCAAAGAAATCAATTATATTTGCATACATTTACTATAAAACCAAATTACTTAGAAAAAATTGTAAAATACCAAATTAGGTCTTAAAAAATTATAGAATCTTATATATAATTTGATAAGCCAATTTCAGGTTATAAAAATTACCAGTAAATGGCTGAACAGATTTTGACAAATGACCCCTTATTTTAATGATTTGTAGTCCAGGATGTCGGGAAGAATAGTAGTTTTCCACGAAAACCCAATTTATACAGAGAATTTTCAGTCTCTTATTTATTGCTTAATCACCATGGAAACCATTATTTACTGCATGGCTGTACACCTATGAATAAAATATATCCCTTTTTCTAAAAAAATATTTCACACATAGAACACATCAAATCTTTCAATCTGCAAATACAAGATTTCTCTTTGGATGCTGGTCATAACACATCTAGATTGAGTTGCTTAAACTAGGGAAACTTTTATTTATTATTGGAATTTGCTATTGTTAGTTCACATTTAAATCAGTAATATATTGAGCATAGTTTGCAAATTAAAAAGTTAAGTTGTCAATTTCATGAAAATATTTTCTATGTTTTGTTTCGCGCAAGAGCTTTAAAATATAAACGATACAATGATGTTTAAATATGTTTTAGTATGTATTATAAGATAAAAAACGAGAAGAAATAATTGAGATATGTTTAAAATAACGATTTAATTATCTATGAATGCGTTTTGGCGTTCATTTTTTTCTTCTTCAAAAATTGGGTTTTGATGTTCACTTTATCAAATAGTAACACAATACAAATACAGTAAGTTCAGTTATGTGTCCATATTACCACTTAATTTTGAGAGGATAGTTATTTTTTGAGAGAAAGTTTGAGTGAGAGTTGTAGAGACATTGAGAGAGATAGTTTGAGGAGGAGAGTTTGAGACAGAAGAAGAGTAAGTTTGAGACAGGGAGAGAGTTTGAGAGAGAAGGTGAGTTTGAGAGAGTGAGAGTGAGTTTAAGACAGATAGTGAGTATGAGAGAGTGTGTGTCTGAGAGATAGAGATTAAAAGAGAGTGTGATAAGATAATTTGAGAAAGATTGCGTGATAGAGTATGTGTAAGGGGAGAGAGTGTAAAAGAGAGAGAGAAAGGGGGAGTGAGAGAAGATAATATGTGTGAGAGGAGATAGAGAGAAAGTGTGAGAGCGAGCTGCACCATGCCTCATATGTACAATGATTCTTTTTTTTTCTTCACATCTCCACGGAAGCCCTGATTTGTTTATCATTGTATAAAAGTAAGAAAAAAATTATCTTTGGCTAAATATAATAACAACTAAATTCTTATTTAATTGGTATGGTGCAACAAATAGTTTGATATATAACTGGGAAAAAGGTCGTTTTAAATATTTCATATTGGCATGAAAGGGAAAAATAAACGTTTTTCAACTAAACACCAACATCTCTAAATATACTATCGAGAATGTTTGTCCTTTGACGAGTAAACCTTTCAATAGAATGTTTAGTGAGGCCTCATTACTTAGAACATTCTCCAGTAAAAAGGTTTAAATACATTTAAGTATAATAATCCGCAACCATCGCTGCAACGACGAAATAGTACTTTAGAAAATCCCACTTATTTGGTGGAATGATCAAAGTCGTCAGTCTCGCATTAGACTAAATAGCCGATGGTGGGAGATCAGAGGTCGAGTCCCGGCCAGGTGTATAGGTGATGAATTTTATTTCTACTTACACTACAAAAATTATACTATAGATGCTACAGTTCACTCCTCACATATGAGCTAGTAAGTTAGTTTATTACCACAATCAAATAATCTAATATCGCACGTCGCTGTCATGCACATGAAAATATGTAGTATCAAATCAAATGTGCTTCAGCGTTCATAATCACGGGAAAACAGCACCACCGAACCGCGCGTTCAAAATATTTGGAAATAAAAAAAAGTGACTAACTTACATTTTAAACAGCATGCTTATTTGGAAGCTATCAATAAATATGTTTACAAACGATAAAAACATTAACAGTTACTTTTTCAAGAATTTGACAAATGTGACACAAACCTTTTCAAAATACTAAAGCTAGTTTATATTATTTTAAAATATTATGACTTTTTGGTATAATACACATTACAATTAAATTAGTTTAATGTTTCTAGTTTATTTTTAATAATTATAAAAAAACTTAAAATGCCATTTTTTTTAAACAAATATGACCCCGAATATGTCCTAGCTATTGATCAGTTATTTTATATGTAAATAATGTAGCTATTGTTATAATTACTTTCACACGAAAAACTACTATTGCTATAATTACTTTCACACCCAAAGTTGCTATTTGTATCATTACTTTCATACCCAAGTTGCTATTAGGATCATTACTTTCACACCTTAAGTTAAGTACCTATTTATGAAAGTGGAGCTAAACTGTAAATGTAATTTTTCAAACACCCTACCTGCTTAGTATTATTTAACCCTCAAGTTTGGATCAAACCTATCAAATCAAGGTCTTGACATTGCCATATAGTTTTGTACTGAATTCATTAATAGTGTCGATTTGTACACACCTACACGTCATTTTAAAGGAACTTAAAACACATTTACCACTAAAAATGTAGCAATCATCCACTTACTCAGATTACATTGGTTTGAAAGTCAAGTCTTCAGTGTTTATGAACGTGGTACAAGATTAACTACAATCCACTTTGCCATTATCACTAAATAAATAAAATAAATGAATAAATAGTAAATAATAAGTAGACTACTAAGACTATTTATTTATTTAAAATATATTTTGTTAATTATAAGTTAAATATGACCTTAGCTTTAAAATTTAAATCTGAGAGCAAAAAATATATAATGGAGAATGGGAGCCCTTAAGAGATGAAATAATTATGCATTCATGGAGTTTTAATTATAAAGGCCTAAATAATTTTATAACAGTTCAAAAGATTAATATTTTGAAAAAGATAAATCCGTTCACAAGGGCGCACTTTAGTTTTTCTCAATATAGTAGAAAAATGATTATTGTAATGTACCCTCCGTCGAGATTGAAAGGTAGCAACTTGCTTGGCTAAACGCCCGCGCGGTATGCTATACCTCCACACATGACTGCAGAATAGTTTGCCTAGCTACGCCCGAGGCCGGATTTAAAGAAAGCCTTAAGTCCTTAAACTATTTCTTGACTGTTTGAAAGGAGTGATGGGGGAGTAGGAATTTCTTTTTAAGATGTTCAAATGGTTTGATCTACTAAATTAATTCTACCTTTTTGTTCCCTTCCTAATAGAATCAATTATTCGTTACATACCTAGTTAATTAATTATGTTTGGTCTCATTAATATATGGCCTGGCTTTTTTTTTTTTTTGCTGTTTAAGATTTATCCAAACCACACAATATTTTGGCATCAGTGCTACCCACATTTATTGTTTTTACATGGTAACATAAAGCAGGTCTCCCCCTTTTCAGAATCTTAATTACTGTGAATAGCTAATTATGAATTTATTAATGATTAATTATTATATTCTACACATGTAGCTCAAATAACAAATTGAATCTTAATGAATTTTACTTTATTTTTAGGACACTAAGTTTAAAAAAATATATATAATTTAAGGGTCCCAATCCTGATTCAAAATATTTTATACAATTTCCGGATAGACAAAAAACAATAAGATTTGATAAAATCTTATCCATTGGACATATTTTATTTATAAAATGGAATTTATTTGTTTCTTCAACGTTATTATGACTGTCTATAGCTTTGTGGGACAATAGTTAGATTCCATAATTTATTTAATGTTAATATAATGGCCACAATATAAATATTGGTAAAAAGTTTTGATAAATATTTATTTTAGAAAAATTGTAGTTTAATAAGATTTACGTTGATGGACATTTTCTAATAAATTTCATGTTTAATTTTTTTTTTGTCAAATCTGTTTTTTTACTAAATCAATTCTGGAAATCCAAATAATAAAACTAGCCATTTCATATGCAAGTATTAATATAATATAAGAGAAAGGAGTTTTAAATAAATGAAAAGCAAGGAGAAGTATTGTATTTGGTTTACGAGCTTAAAAACAATTTACATGATATCTATATATTTTTTTTTAAGGTTTGGAATGTAGATATCTTTTAGTAAGAAAATATTGTAGTTCTGTATTGTTTTTAAGAATTTATGGGTGTTGGCAAAGATACCTGGAACTGGATAACCAATTGTGGTGAATTTATTTATATCCCCTCGGATGTCTGCTAAGTGAGGATCTATCATACATACAGTCAGCGTTTGAGTTTCCGTGAAAGAAACGGCAGGATTTATTTATATCTGTAACTTAGGACCTCTGGAACCACTTAACCAATTGCGGTGCGGTTTTTACTTTTATACTGGCCAAATATCCAGACATATTTTAGGATTATTTGTGTATAATTAGGTGTTTTGGTGTGAGTCCCGGTGAATTAGGATATATATATATATATATGGAACCACTTAATCGATTGCAAATTTTTTTGTAGGATATTTCTCCAGGCATATATTAACATGATATAATCAGGTTTTGTGTTGTGAATCTCGGTGAAGAACCAGCCGGATATTTGTGTATATCTTTGGAGCAGATAACCGATTCCACTGTAGTTTATTAGAGTCCATAGGATATTAACCAGGCAAATTTTAACATGATATACTTCAGTTTTGTGGTTCGAGTCCCTGTTTAAGTTTCGGATGGATGTTGTATATATTTTATCTAGGATATTTATAACTATATAAACAATTGCAGTGCAGTTTTTTTAAACTATGTAGTATTTATGTTTTAACATTAGTTTAATCAAGTGTTTTTCTATGAGTCCCTGGAAATGCTGAGAGTTCTAGTGATAATGGATTTTGTGGGTCAGCTGGAAGGTGAAATTTCATTCTTCCGTGAAGGGGATAATAGTCCAGAGTTAACTATAGGATAATATTTATATGTAACATAATATTACCTATTTCAACCACCTCAACTACTTATCCGGGCTACACGCCTAAAATAATTTTTGTGGGAAGTAATGTAAGAGATACAAATTAAAGAGGATGTCATCACATTATCTTGGGGGGAATTTGGGGAAACAATTTAGGAAAGGTCCCTGAATATTCCAGGCTAGGATTAGAACTCTGTTTCATCAATGAAAATGGATCATCTGAGAAAATATGTGTCCGCGTTTATACCGATTCAGTAGAATAGAAATTATTTACGGTATTTCCTAGAATATCTATTTTAATTTGTTATTCTGTTTATTATAAGATATTAAATATTTAATTTTGTGTATGCTTAGAGTAGATATTACACGTGTCTATAGGCTATTATTTTGGGGCATGCTTTTTTAATTTCAATTAATAATGTTTCTATTACAATGAGATTACAAACAACTCTCAAAACCACTTCGGTGGTGTAGTTAGCTAACGCGCTAGTTTCGTGTTGAGCTATACTGACGTGGTTTTCCCTAAATTGCTTTCCACTCTCCCCCCACGCAAATGCTGGTTAACTTCCTCTAAATTCACCCTTACCAATTCCTTATTCATTATATTAATTAGTAAATAGGCCTATTACCAGAACGGGTAGTAAGACGCGTTGCTAAAAAAAAACACTAACTCTCAACAAGAATGTGTATGCACTTCCTTTAAATAATCTTTCCTTGTCCTATTGATTTAAGAATTACTATATAATGATTATTTGAGAAACAGTGAAGTTTTGCTGGCATTCAAACATATTAATGAATAGGTTCGTTCTGTGTGTACTAGCTGGCCGTGAAGGTCCGACTATAGCGTAGAGTAGTTAAATGGCGCTTGTCTAAAAGGAGGGTTGGATCACATAATTCACTTTAGCAAGTAATACACTCGCAAAATACTGACCGTTTCAAATGCAGTTAACATTCCCACGTCTTTTAAACATTTACATCTTGGAGTAAGCCAACAGTTATTACTCCTTCCAAATTAATTTCAAGAACAAATAAATGATGTATTTTGTTATATGTTAAAATCTCATACACCTCAAATAATTATTGGTTACTTTTATAATAATGATATTAATAAAAATAATAATAATGATAATGATGATAATAATAATAATAATAATAATAATAATAATAATAATAATAATAATAATAATAATAATAATAATAATAATAATAATAAAAGCTTTTGAAACCAATAATTCTACAAAAAAAATTTTACAGATTTATTGAACGGTAAGATTGTGGGACAGTTTACCTTAAACGATCGCATGTTTATTTAATGGACTAATGTTCCCAGGTTCGATTACTGACATAACGGAACTTTTATTTTTAGTGAAATGAGTGTTTCCCCTTTCAAAATGATGAGTTTGATGGACGGTGGAGTTTGTGTATTTTCAAGTTTTTACCTAGTATCAAATTCGTGTGCTGATTTTATCAGTCAGTTCAGAAAATGCACGTTAAAAAACCTCAAATACCTTTTTAACATGGAACCTTGGATGCTACGCTGCTCTCTGAGTGAGATAGTTTATTACTTATTGAATAAAATAAGAAAACTAAGGTGTACTCATTTATATTAATTATAACTAACTTTATCTGGGAGCCAAGATAGTTAGTAAAAAAAGTTTCAGCAATATTTCTATGACTTAATAATATGCGTTGTTTGGCTAGCTCTCATTCTTTACGCATCTTTAGTATGTGCATTATTATGGATCAAGTGTGTACTTGGTGGAGGTTATTTGGATTTCATACCTAGGCTCACCATCCTCTTCTCGTTTATGCGGTCCTGCTCCATCGAAAGTTGTCGGCACGCGGCATTCATGAGAAAATATACTGAGAGCAATATTGAAATATTTTGAAAAGTATTGTTGTTGTCATATAAATAAAATAATTTTTACTGTAAACAAATATGTTTTACATATCCTTAGTTTTTTAAGATCTTCCCCAACATTTATAAAATCCCGTTTATGAGAATTTTTGCTAAAATTATATATATATATACATAAAATTATATCCAAACATTATATATATATAAAATTATATCCAAACATTATATATATATTTTTTTATTTGAAACGCTCACGGTATAAGCTTTTCAAAAATACCACACACATTAGGGTCAAAAAACAAACCGTAAACTTACATTTAATGTCTCACAAATTCCGTTATTCGTCTTTTTGCTAAATTGTTACCAACCCATTTCATGTGGGCACGCTAGCTTTTAGCTCCAACCCAAGCTTTGGCTTTATATGTCTAACCATTCAAATATTGAGATCTGTGTGAGACCTAAACATACATATAACGTGAGTTTTTCATATGGGTTCTATTCTTGGTATGGAACAAAAAAATTAGTGGTGACTTTGAGTGTAACTTACGTGTGTTTATTATTTTTTATTCTATCATAATTTTTATTGTTATATCATTATAGTTTAAAACAATTCCATACCAAAAACGTTGAGTTCTCTTGAAGATTGTATTTTTGTCCTTTATGATTATTTTAAATTGAGTTATTATAATGACTAAACTAAAACAATTAGATTACACGTAGCTATGAAAAATTAGTAGTAACTTAAAAGATTAATTTTCGTTCATTCTTAAAATAGTTATTTTGGTGGAAATAATGTAAATATATTGAAGGAAATATATTTTTTTCTTCCAACGGTTTTTATTATTTCAAGTCTAGATATACAATGTGAATTAAAATACAAATTTTCTATGTAATTAAATCTAAAATCTTAGCTTTATATATTTCTATGTGAGGATCTATTTAGTCGTTCATATATATCTTCTTCCATATTTTTATTTAATCAAATACATATTCGCTACACTTTAATATGTGTAGGCCTAAAATCAGTTACAATAACACTATTGCAAATATAATAATTATTGTGTCTCAAAAATTTACAAAAATGTTTCGATACACTTTCTTCAAACAGATTGATATTTTGGGTCCTATTTGCCAGGAAGTTCTCCTCTCCAGCTTAACACCTTGCGAGACAGGTATCGTCTGCCACGTAGGGCAGTGATGACCAACCCGCAACACTAACGATACGCAAAGTCATTTTAAGTTCCACCCTTAAGTTCAAAAAATTAAAGCTATAACATTGGAATACAAATAAACGAGTTATTTCGGCCAACTTCACTTGTCACTAAAATTTGAATAATTTAGTTTATCCCTATTCACTCTCTAAAGAGCCCTGTTGTTTTATATTCCACTATGTAGAAAGGGGGAAGTAGTCAGGTAATGTTTGAGGTTTTAGGCGATAGTTACATACACAATACCAACAGCGTAGAATGTAGATAGTGGTATGACAGAAAATTATGTTGGCCACCCCTAAAGTAAAGTAAGATAAAACTAAAGGACGCTTCTCTTCCTTCGCGTGTGAGCTAGAGAATAATTTTGTTGAAAGAAACGCGCCATTTTCAAGTATGTAAACAAAAGAAAAAAACTTTCAATGCACCAGAAATCCAAGAAATGTGTTAATTTGTGTGAAAACAAAAGAAAAATAGATTAAATCTATGCAACAGAGTCGGTAGCGTGAATGTGTAGTAATCCAATGAGCAGACATTGGTCTCCAAAGCCTGTATAGTTATTTTTTTTAATATGACTAAATAAAATATTGAATTAAGTTGTTAATTGGGGTTTTTATTTAACATATTTTTTCAAAAAACAGGTAGGATATCAAATAATTCGCATTTAAAAACAAACCAAATTAAAATCTATACATTAACTTTGAGATGTTGTATGCAGGCGGTTATTTAAAAAAATAATTATTTATGGGTTCTATATCATAAAACACCTTTACCTAAAAGGACTTTACTAAATATTTATTATTTGGATGGTAAACATATTATAACAAATAGCTCTACCTGGCATGTTAAGGTTTAACAACAAAAAGATCCAAACGATATTTCGGCCGAGTAACAATACTAAATTCATATAGACAAATGTTATTTTATGTAAACCAATAATATAAAAAGTTGAATTTGAACTAACTCGTGTCGATGAACAATCTATATACATATACTAGGTAACTAATGTGTGTTTGTTTGAAACAAGTTCATATTTAAATAATGTCCACAATTTATGATACTAGCAATTTGGTTTAAATAAAATAAAATATATATATGATATAGCTAAACAAATCGTTCTACATGGTGCACTCAATAAAATAATAGTGGTTATTTTATTTACGTATACTGTAAAGTGGCACGCATCAATTCCGTTAGTTTCGTTATATGAGAGGTCATTTGATTCCCAGTGTTGTCGAATTAAACTATCGGTCGCTAGCGAGTAACCGGCACATCTACACATAGCACGATATCAATGTTTTAAAATCAGCACTGCTTTGTACCAGCCTTTTAAAACACCCTTTACTGGTTAAGTGGGCACACTATCTAAGAAACTATAGCTTGTTTAGTTTGATTTTACAATAACAGAGACATTAGGGTTCAAATCCTGGTTAGATTTACTAATTATGTTTTTTACAAAAACGATATTCACAAGATTGTGAGTAATTACATTTCATCTCACAGTCCACCTTCATCACTCCTACTTTGCTACTGTAGTTAATTGTAATAGTCCAAATAGATAGTAGGACCTGGATCATTAAAAAACTATACATATTAAAATCGCACAGAATAAAAAGTATTGAAGCTACGTTTAAAAATATCTATAGAATATGTTAGAAAAATTGTGTAGTTTTTCATCGTGACGAGTTAAACTAAGAATTATATTATTACAATTACTAGAAACCACTATCGGGCTACTACACAATAGTTTAAGAAACTCTTGCAAATAATGACTGTTCTTGTAATATTATCTGTGTTTCCCTTTATTTCTACGCAAATACAACTTGTAATGTAGTAAGTGTATCTCTGCTACGTTTTGTGATGGATCAAGCAAATTTAGCATCTTTTTATTGTAGAATAACCATTCCAGTTATGTTAACCTATTTCTATAAAGGGAAGAAGGAACGGAAAATACTAGTTATATAGCTAAAATAGCTAGTTTATAGTTAAAGTAATATGAAAAGTGCACATTAAATAGCTGAAATAAATAATATGAGGTCAGTTTTCGAATCTTGGTCAGATCAAGTGTGGGTGATTTTTATTAAATGGTTCCCCACTCTCGTTCCAAGCAAATGGGGGTATTTTACCTCTAATATGTTTCCTTACTCAACCCAACCCCATAAGAATAATTGTTAATTATATGTATAACCTGAACAGGTGTTAGCAAGCAATGATAACCTAAAAATAATAGTAAGACCATGGTATAATTAGTTTGCCATGAGCTGTCCTCACTTCTCCAACAGGATACGTGATCCAATTGATTTAGCCTAGATAGTGACGATAAGTGGTGATCCAGGCAGCTAAGCAAAGATAGTGACGACGTATGGTGATCCAGGTGGTGAAGCCAAGATAGAGACGAGAGATGGTGATCCAGGTGGTGAAGCCAAGATAGAGACAAGAGATGGTGATCCAGGCGGTGAAGCCAAGATAGAGACGAGAGATGGTGATCCAGGTGGTGAAGCCAAGATAGAGACGAGAGATGGTGATCCAGGCAGTGAAGCCAAGATAGAGATGAGAGATGGTGATCCAGGTGGTTAAGCCAAGATAGTGACGACGTATGGTGATCCAGGTGGTGAGGCCAAGATAGAGACGAGAGATGGTGATCCAGGCGGTGAAGCCAAGATAGAGACGAGAGATGGTGATCCAGGCAGTGAAGCTAAGATAGAGACGAGAGATGGTGATCCAGGCAGTAAAGCCAAGATAGAGACGAGAGATGGTGATCCAGGCGGTGAAGCCAAGATAGAGACGAGAGATGGTGATCCAGGCAGTGAAGCTAAGATAGAGACGAGAGATGGTGATCCAGGCAGTAAAGCCAAGATAGAGACGAGAGATGGTGATCCAGGCGGTGAAGCCAAGATAGAGACGAGAGATGGTGATCCAGGCGGTGAAGCCAAGATAGAGACGATAGATGGTGAACCAGGCGGCTAAGCCAAGATAGTGACGACGGATGGTGATCCAGGTGGTTAAACCAAGAAGTGAATTATGATTTATATCCAGCCAATACACTTATTTCAACACCCATTGAACAAGAAACTAAAGTTTAGCGAGTATTTATCATATCAATAACGTGTCCAAAATCCTTCTGCTTCCACAACACTTTCTAATCTTCTTGGCATCGAATTAATAAGTCTTGCAACATACCTAGGGCTATCAGAGAGCTCTTCCCAAGCAGCTTCAACTTCATCCCATAGTTGATTAGAATTCCTGATATCCAAATTACGTTCACGAAGTATCCTACTCATTTCTGCCCATACATTCTCGATTGGGTTCATATCACAGCCACATGGAGGCCATGGAATAACATCAATGTCCCCCCCATGATCTGCAAACCACTGCTGCACTAATCGAGAAGTATGAACAGGTGAGCGGTCGTGTTGATAAACAATTGGTCCTACGGGATATCTTTCCCGTACAGACGGCAACATCACGTTATCCAAGATACACACGTATTGTTCCTTGTTTAAATGTCCATCTATTTTCCACATGACTCCCATACCAGCGTGTAAAATCCACCCCCAACTAGATACAGAGAAGCGACCACTATAGCGGCGTTGATTCACATAAGGTGGTTGAAAACGAGCATTTTTAGGGCGATAAACTAGCACACGACCATCATTTGATGAACTCCAAACCTTCTCGTCTGTAAAAATGGCTCTCCTCCAATATTCTAATGGCCGTTCTAAGTTTTCTTGCGCGAAATTCATTCGAGCCAGCTTCTGCCGTTCTGTTAATAGCTGTTTTGAAGCTGCAGTAAATGACTGGAGCCCTCCTTCTCTTAAGCGCTCCAAAATTGTGTCCTTAGATAAATTTACCCCAACCCGCGCAGCAATCTGTCTGCTCGTTAAATACGGGCTTGCCTGAGCTACAGCAACTAGCGCGGCATCTTGTTCCCGAGTTGTTTTACGTGAAGCGCCTCCACCATGACGACACTTGAGGCTGTTTTCATTGTTCCATCTAGATTTCCACAACGAAATTGTTTTTGGGGAACACGGTATTGCACGCGAAATTTTACTGTCCGTGTACCCTGCCTCCACTAAACCCAGAATCCTTCCTTTATCAACTTCACTTAAACGTCCATATCGTTCCATGGCTGAATTAACTGTGAACAATAAATTTGAAACACAGTTCAAATACTCCAAGGGTATTTGTTTTGTTTTGCTCTCCTACTTAGAAACAAACAACGGTTGGTCAAATGAGCCGTCTTTTCGAGGTTTCCATCATGTGAAAGTTTTCACTCCTATGAGCCACTTGTGGGAATGTTAATAACACAAATTTTACCCAGTCGTTTTATAAGTATATTATATAATTGAAGTTATAAAATACATATAATTGACATTAAAAAAGCAAAATTATTGCCTACTGGACTTTAAATATTAACTATCGGTATAGTTGAACACTAGGTCCAAATTCCGGGATATTCAGTTTGGTTTTTTAGTCATGGTATAAGTTTGGGGTTTGAATCCCAGATAGATGGACTGAGAATATTTTGCCCAAAATTTTAAAACCCTACCACCACCAAATTTTGGGTAGGCCTACATTAACTCTCAAACTATATCTTCCTCAACGCTACTCAATTAGAGTAATTAACATATATGCGTATATATAAAACGGGTGGTGAGACGCGATAATGAAATAATAAATAAAATTTTGCCTAAGACCGAATGCCTGATACACTACATCCAACAGTAGTTCATGAAGTGTTCAAAGGCAAACTCACAGAAAAATTAATATTTTAGGCACAACTCAAATTCAAACATGATTTCTTAAACCACTCCCTTGAATCGTCGCCAAGAACGATACTAATTAGTAAGAACCTTACAGTAAAGTTATAGTCGCAAAATGGTCTCGGGGTAAGGTATCGGATTTCTATGCTGGGAGTCCGGGGTTCAATCCTCGGTCGTGGCACAGATTTATATGATTGCCAAACCCTTCCTTCACATATGACAAGACGTGTATTGATCTCATCTAGTGAATA
This sequence comes from Timema podura, assembly GCA_033556935.1. Taxonomy (NCBI): domain Eukaryota; kingdom Metazoa; phylum Arthropoda; class Insecta; order Phasmatodea; family Timematidae; genus Timema; species Timema podura. The sequence goes on along the minus strand of JAVRXN010000001.1, from coordinate 76,353,671 downwards.
TGTGGAATAACAGGCATTCACCGTGGTTTGGATCCCACGTTAAACTGCAGGTCCTCCATTTCATCTCACAATCACCCTACCATTACACATTAGTATAAGTAAATACAACCCGAACGGTTAGTAAGACGTGGTGGTAATAATGCTAATAATAATATACAGTCGCAAAGAAAACTAAATAGCAGTCGTCAATTCATTCAACGTGGTGAAAATATTTTTATTTAAAGACGTTATCCATAATATTAACTTTAATCCTTTTTTTAATATGTCAATATTCAAACTACCCTGCCAAATTTTCTCGTTTATAGAATAAAATAACAGGCTATGTTAAAGTCTTATAAAAACGTGATTTGCAAGGACAGTATAAGAAATAAACAAAAACCGACAATGAGAGAATGGTGTCAGATAATAAACAGAATATAGGTAAATTAGATTGATGAACAATTATTTTCTAAATAATGAGGTATTTCATGTGCATAATTTTTAACAGAAGATTCGAACCTTATCCTCCACGCCATGATAAACTAGAATACACAAGACTGACATCTTTTTCTATTTTCCCACAGGTGCAAATAACACCAAGATTTTTTAGTCCTCACCTTATTACTCGTTCAATAACGAATAAAGAGGAGGAAAGAGGAATGTTAGAAGAAATATAACTAATTTACATGGGAAGAGCATGAGAAACCACTAAAGAAATACCAGATAATTAAACCCAATCAGGATTCAAGCCCTGACTTCCTTGTCACAGGCAAAAAAAAAAGTCTTATTTAAACTTGACATCCAAGCTAGTTTACACGTTGTCTTCCTCACACTTCTTCATATAAGATCCTCCCCTATCGCCACTCCCTATTTCGACCCTCCTAGAAAATGCTCTTATATAATACCTCCTTGACTCTGGAAGCCTAGCCTGTAACATCCAATTGAATAACTACACTCTAAACTATCGAAAGCGGATGGCTGGAGAGGACATCGCTTATAGTGTGTTTGGTGAAGGCAGGGCCTATTCAACCACGGAGCAAGATTATTCGTTGTATTCGTTTCACGGCAGCAAATAATAAGCACTGACTCGAAGGCCAAACAAAACAAACTAAAAAAATATCATTTAATAACAGAATTCAGCCGCTTCGGTGATCACATGTTTTAAGACGCTACTCTCACAATAGACTAGACTAACAATGACGGAGAGATCCAGGTTCAATCCAGGTCAGGTTCATTGAGAGGGTTTTTTCCATAATGGTTTTCTACTCTCCATTCACGCAAATGTGGGAACACTCTCTATAAATTCAGCCTTCCTCAGAATTAAAAAATTAAAGTAAATAGCATACAGGCGTAAAACCCGAATGAGTATGGTGCAGCACTAAAATATATATACATATAAAATTATATATATAAATAATTATATATGATGGTCCAGAACCAAACAACATATATATACATATATATATGTTATTTGGTTCAGGACCAACATAATGCGGAGTTATCAAAACTTACATATTAATATATTGCTTCCTTGAAAAAAGGAATAAGCATATTTAAAGTGCTCTATGCCATAGTAATGATTTAGTGAATAAATAAACAACACATTAAATATTAAATTTATTTGAAAATGATAATCAACGTAAATCTTATTTAATTACAATTTATCTCAATCAAAGTATTTATCAAAACTGTAACAATAAATAAAGTATGGAGTCGAACTATAGTGCCAAAAAGTTATAGTCAGTAATAATAACGCTGAAGAAACATATAAACTCACTTTAATAACTAAAATATACCCAATGGATAATATTTTATCAAATCTCTTTTTTTTTCTAACCGGAATTAATATTAAATATTTTAAATTAGGATTGGGACCCTTAAATTATATAAGTTTTTTTAACTCAGCGTCTTAAAAATAAAGTAAAAATCTTTTAGATTGAATTTGTTATAATAATAATAATAATAATAATAATAATAATAATAATAATAATAATAATAATTTTAGCACCGCGTCTTACTACCCGTTCGGGTTATACGTTTAAGTACTAATTACACTAATGGATTAGGAATTAGGAAGGTTGAATTTAGAGGAAGTGAACCCGCATTTGCGTGGAAGGAGAGTGGAAAACCATTTAGGAAAAACCACCCCCATTTCACCCGACCGAGATTCGAACCTTGATCTCCCCGTCCTCGGCGGTCTGACTCAACACGACTGGCGCGTTAGCCAACTACGCCACCGAGGCGGTTAATTTGTTATTTGCACTACATGTGTGGAATATAATAATTCATCATTAATAAATTCATAATTAACTATTCACAGTAATTAAGATTCTGAAAAGGGGAGACATGCTTTATGTTACCATATAAAACCAATAAATGTGGGTAGCACTGCTGCCAAAATAATGTGTGCTGTGGTTAAATCTTTAACAGCAAAAAAAAAATACAGCCCATATATTAATGAGACAAAACATAATTAATTAAGTATGTAACGAATAAGCCTGGATATGAAATCCAAATAACCTGCACCAAGTGCACACTTGATCCATAATAATGCATATATTAAAGATGCGTAAAGAACGAGAGCTAGCCAACAACGCATATTATTAAGTCATTGAAATATTGCTGAAACTTTTTTTTAATAACTATTTTGGTTCCCTGATAAAGTTAGTTATATTTAATATAAATGAGTACACTTTAGTTTTCTTATTTTATTCAATAAGTAATAAACTATCTCACTTAGAGAGCAGCGTAGCATCCTAAGGTTTTATTTAAAAAATGTATTTGAGGTATTAAACGTTCATTTTCTAAACCTACTGATAAAATCAGCACACGACTTTGATACTATCTTAAAACTTGAAAAGACACAACATCCCCATCCCATTAGCTAATCACTTTAAAAGGAGAAACACAAATTTCACTAAAGATAAAAGTACCGCAATGTAGGAATCGAACCTGGGATCCTCAGTTCAGTAAAAAAAATAAGCTATCGATTGTGCTAAGAGTCCCACCATCTTACCTTTTAATAAATCTGTAATTCGTGCTCTTGTAGTATTCTTGGTTTAGAAAAAAATTCTAATAATAATAATATAATAATAATAATAATAATAATAATAATAATAATAATAATAATAATAATAATAAGGTTACCCATAATTATTGGATATTATGAGACTACAAAATACATAATTTATTTGTTCTTGAAATTAGCTTGGAAGGAGTAATAACTGTTGGCTTACTGCAAGACGTAAATGTTTTGAAGATGTATGAGAGTTAACTGCATTTGAAACTTTCAGTATTTCGCTAGTGCATTATTTGATAAAGTGAATAAGGTGATCCAACTCACTTTTTAGACAACCGCCATTTAACTATTTTACGCTAAACTCAGACCTTCACGGCCAGCTAGCACACACAGACCGAACTATTCATTAATATGTTTGAATGACAGAAAAACTTCATTGTTTCTCTGATAACCTCCTTCATATAGTCATTCTTAAATCAATAAACCAAGGAAAGAGTATTTGATGGAATTGCATACACATTCTTGTTGAAAGTTTTTTTAAATTTTAGCACCACGTCTTACTACCCGTTCGGACAATACGGTTAAGTACTAATTATTCTAAAGGGTTAGGAATTGGGGCGGTTGAATTTAAAGGAAGTGAACTCTCATTTAAGTGGAGGAAAAGTGGAAAACCATTGAGAAAAAAACTCGCCCCAGTTCACTCGAGTGAGATTCGAACCTCGATATCCTCGGCCTTGTTAGCCTAGCTCAACACGAAACTAGCGCGTTATTTATATTCACCGCCAAGCTGGGTCTGAGATTTGTTGATAATCTTATTGTAGTAAAAACATTATTGATTGAACTTAAAAAGAAAGTCCCAAAATAATAGATTATAGACCAGTGTGATATCTGCTCGAAATACATAAAAAATTAAATATTTGATACTTATAGTAAACAGAATTACAATATAAACTAAATATTCTAGGAAATGCCGTTTATGATTTATTTTCTACTGCATGGGTGGTCACGCGGACCAAAAATTTCTCATATTGCTCATTTTCAATGATGGATGAAACAAGGTTCTCATACTGAACGGAAATATTTCTTACATTGCTAACCAATTTCCCTCCTAGCAAATATGGCTACATCCTATTTAATTGATATCTTCTTCATCACTATACCACAATACTTATTTAAGGCGTGTAGCCCAGATGAGTAGCAGAGGTGGTTGAAATAGGTAATATTATATTATATATAAATATTCTCCTATAGTTCACTCTGAATTATACTATCCTCTTCGTGGAAGAGCGGAATTTAACCTTCCAGCTGACCCACAAAATCCATTATTGCTAGGCCTGTCAGCATTTCCAGGGACTCACAACATAACATTTGATTAAACTAATGGTAAAACCTGCCTGGATATAAATAGTAACATAATTGAAAAAAGACTGCAATGCAATCGCTTATGTGGTTATAAATATCCCATAAAATATATATACAACATCCATCCGAAACTTAAACAGGGACTCGAAACCCAAGAACTAAGTATATCATGCTACAATTTGCCTGGTTAATATCCTACAGAATATAATAAACTACCTCGGAATCGGTTTGCTGTTCCAGAGATATACAAAAATATCCGTCCTTCACCGAGACTCACAACACAAAACCTGATTATATCATGCTAAAACATGCCTGGAGAAATATTCTATAAAAAAAGAAAAAGCACCCCGCAATCGGTTAAGTGGTTCCACAGATATATTCACATATCCAGCAGACAGTTCACCGGAATTTACACCAAAACACCCGAACATAATTACTATACTAAAAAATGCTTGGATAAATACTCTACAGAATAATAAAAATTACACCTCAGTAATTATGTGGTTCCATAAATGTATACAAAAAGTCGTCTGGCCCTTCACCGGGACTCACACCGAGACACCTGACTATACACAAATAATGATAAAAACTGCCTAAATATTGGTCCGTATTAAAGTAAAATCCACACTGCAATCGGTTAAGTGGTTCCAGAGATCCTAAGTTATAGATATAAACAAAACCGGCCGTATTTTTAATGGAGACTCAAACCTGACTGCATGTATGCTGGATCCTCCCTTAGCAGACATCCTAATTAATATAAATAAACGCACCACAATCGGTTATAAAGTTCCTGGTATCTTTGGCAACAGACAGACATTTTTAAAAACGGTACAGAACTTACAATATTATTTTACTTAATGATATTTACTTTCCAAACCTTAAAAAAGCATATACATCATTTAAAGTGTTTTTAAGCTCGTAAAGAAAAAAAAAATTCTCTCTGCTTTTCATTCATTTCCTCCTCACTCTGATATTATATTAATACTTGCAGATGACATAACCAGTATTATGGTTTAGATTTACAGAATTTATTTATTAAAAAAAACAACAGATTTGACAAAAACAAAAACAGTTAACATAATTTATTTAATTTATTAGAAAATGATAATCAACGTAAATATTAATAAACTACAATTTTCTAAATCAAATTATTTATCAAAACTTTTTACTAATAGTTATATTGTGACCCGCCTCGGTGGCATAGTTGGTTAGCGTGCTAGTCGTATTGAGCTCAACCGCCGAGGACGGGGAGATCGAGGTTCGAATCTCGGTCGGGTGAACTGGGGGTGGTTTTTCCTAAATGGTTTTCCACTCTCCCTCCACGCAAATGCGGGTTCACTTCCTCTAAATTCAACCCTCCCAATTCCTAATCCATTAGTGTAATTAGTACTTAAGCGTATAACCCGAACGGGTAGTAAGACGCGGTGCTAAATATTATTATTATTAGTTATATTGTGGCCGTTTTGGTAACATTAAATAAGGTATGGAATTGAACTATGGTACTACAAAGTTATATAGACAGTCATAATAACTTTGAAGAAACAAATAAATTCCCTTTTATAACTAAAATATGTCCAATGGATAAGATTATATCAAATCTTGTTTTTTGTCTACCCGGAAATTGTATAAAATATTTTAAATCAGGATTGGGACCCTTAAATTATATACATTTTTTTAAACTCAATGTCCTCAAAATAAAGTAAAAATAAAGTAAAAATCTTTTAAATTCAATTAGTTATTTTCGCTATATGTGTAGAATATAATAATTAATCATTAATAAATTCATAATTTGCTATTCACAGTAATTAAGATTCTGAAAAGGGGGAGACCTGCTTTATGTTACCATGTAAAAACAATAAATGTGGGTAGCACTGATGCCAAAATATTGTGTGGTTTGGATAAATCTTAAACAGCAAAAAAAAAAAAAAAAAAAAAGCCAGGCCATATATTAATGAGACCAAACATAATTAATTAACTAGGTATGTAACGAATAATTGATTCTATTAGGAAGGGAACAAAAAGGTAGAATTAATTTAGTAGATCAAACCATTTGAACATCTCAAAAAGAAATTTCTGCTCCCCCATCAATCCTTTCAAACAGTCAAGAAATAGTTTAAGGACTTAAGGCTTTCTTTAAATCAAGCCTCGGGTGCAGCTAGGCAAACAATTCTGCAGTCATGTGTGGAGGTGTAGCATACCGCGCGGGCGTTCAGCCAAGCAAGTTGCTACCTTTAAATCTCGACGGAGTGTACATGGTAATCGAACCCGAACTCTTGTGCTTGGCGCACAAAAACTTCACATTGAACTAACTACTCAGTATTTGTACAATGCTAAGAAATACTTATTAGTCATACTTTATAGCAGATTTGATGAAAGACGTGTGGCAGGACATGGCTCGTAAATATCTATAATATTATATTATAGATCATAATTATTTACTATAAATTATACCCAAGAAACCATTTAAAATTAATAAAAAACTGTCTAAACGTCAGCATAAAGCTACCCTGGATCAACGATGGCGTGTGTTTCTGATTGCTATTAAATGGCCGACGATTTTACACATCTATTACCGACTAACCCTTAAAATATGAGCGATAAATGACCCTAATAACACAGGATTAGCATTAGATAGTTCAGTGGTAAGATATTGACGTGCTAAGTTGGAGGTTCCCAATTTGGTTCCAGATTTCAAAAGAATTGTCAAAAAAAAGTTAAGTATTTAACTTCAATAACATATTATATGTTTGAAGTCATTTCACCTACTTATTAGCGGTTCAGGCTTTCCGAATTTCTTCGTAAAAGCGTTTCGTTTGCCTTGGAATGCTTATTCCTTTTGCCTTTTGCATCCATCTTTAAACTTTTGTGGGGCCATTTTTTTAAATAATAAATTAATAATAATAATTAATTAGCCACACTGAAAAAAATTCTTTCAGTATTATATGCTACACTATTTTGAAAATGGCGGAGAATCAGGTGACAAACCCAAGAGAGATGGTGATGGGTCAGGTCGATAAGCTTTACAAACATGCCAAAACCACTGGCGACATATTTATGGTTTCAAGGACAGACAGCTAGTGGCTTGGAGTGAGAAGGGATGAGTTGTCTGCTCTACTCTAACCGGGCCGTTCTGTTTCGGCTATTGCGGGGTTGCATCAGATATATTTTCAAAATCCGGGGGCAAAATATGTAGCACCTCAGCTCGTATCAATTTTCATAAGTTTCAGATTAAATATTAGTGTGAATGATGTACCATTATAAATTTAAAAGAAATCGGCAATAATTGATTTACTTCCCCCATTTATTACACACGTTTATGTATACAAAATAATTAATTGAATATTGGATTTATTTGGCATAAATTCTCAAGTTGGGAGACTCGTTAGTTTCCAAGCAGCATTGTGTGAGATAAGTTCAGCTTTAAGAAATAGTTTTAATTGCAACGTGAGTTGGACAATCCACCTGATTCCCTCTCACCAAGATCTGATGGACGCTTGGATCTATGTACCACTTCATTTTACTCTTATTATGATTGTTTGCTTTGAATATTGTTGTGAGCTTTTAATTACACCAGGCTAATTGAATAGGATCTGTCTCTCTTATACATTCAGAAATGTGCCCATACCACTCTTAGCCCTTACATTAATATTTACTTAAATTTCTAACCATGTAGATATCATTACAATTTGAGGACCGCCTTTGTGGTCTAGTGGTCAGAGGTTCTGGATACGGACCCAGAGGTCCCGGGTTTGATTCCTGGCGCTTCCAGATTTTCTGAGAAGTCTTTCCAGATTATCTGTGAAACAGTGGGTCGGGAACGGGTTAGACTCAACCTGGTGTGGATAAATAAGAGGCTACTCGAATAAAGTAGTAGTTGCTCCGATATAGAAAGCCGAGCTTAATGGCTGGAGTCATCGTTGTGCTGACCACATGACACCCTCTATCCTCAAGAGTTGGCACTAATTCGCCAAACAGTTTGGTAGCCACTCGGTAGGTATAGCCTGAATGCGGGCTGACACCATGGAGTTACTGTTATTACATTTAGAGTGGATGGTAATCATCGTTATTGATAAACAAAAGAAGAGAGAATATCAGAGTAGAAGGATGGGCGTGGGCTCAAAATTTCCTAAGATAGCATACGGTGAAGGAAAAATAATAAATGTTCGAGAACCACTTTTCTATAGGCACACATCTTCAAATATAATTCCCTAGAAATAATCTCTTGACGTTCTTGGAAAACGGTGGTTGAGTGTCCTCGGCCCCAAATCTCCCTGCAACTTGTAGAGTGCAGCATATCTATTCATTTTTCTCAGAATACGACACTGCACTTGATTGATTGCATTTCCGTAACTAGAAAATGGAGTATAGCACACAATAAATTCATCAAATATTAAATTAAACCATTTATAATACTATGATATTAAAATAAAAAGCATCCTGTTACTTGAATTTGAATCCTGGTTGGGTCTACTCATGATTAGGTTATTTTGCCATGAAAATGTTTTTTAAAACTGTCCGGCCCAATAGTGTTGCATATATTCAGGGGAAGGGCTGGTAGCCCCGGACAGTGTTTAGTTTGGCGATCTCACACTGTTTAGCGCCACTAGCCACACTCCCTCATATTCCTCTTTGACCTCGAAGCCCCTTGCTTGGAGTTTAGACAATAAAGCGTGAACGTGTGGAAGCAATAATTTCAATTCTAATACTGGTGCCAGTGGACAACTATAACTTTTGAAAATCTGGTGCACTAAAATAGTTACAAATTATTTATTGTTTATTTCACTAATAAGTTATAAAGTACTCAACAATTGCATGTTTAGAACAAAATATTTATTAAAATTAATTATAAACATTTTGTATGGGCTTTACATACATTTTATAATAATGGGAGGGTAGCACCGGACACCCTTCTTGGAGGGTAGCTCCAGACACCCTTCTTGGAGGGTAGCACCAGACAGTTATTTAGTTGTTTTTACAGGTTCGTGAAGAAAATGCCCAAATTCAGAGGAAGAACAACTCATAGGGGATCATGGACTGAAAAAAACATAATTGCAGTAAATAGTGTGATTTCTGGAAAAATAACTTTAAGAAATGCTGTTTGAAATTTAGCGTACCAAAAAGTACTCTTCACGACAGATGCTCATTGATCAGGGCAAGCTATCAAATTGACATTAATCCACAACTTGGGCGCTACAAGACCACCTTTTCCTATGGATATAAACTGCAGCTAGTACAACATGTAAGAGAGATTAACAACCGCTTCATGCCTTTGACAAGAAAATAATTCTTGAAACTAGCATATGGGTTGGCGGAGGAACTAAAAATTACTCGCAAATTTAATAAGGGAAATAATTGTGCCAGTAAATAATTTTACAACTGATTCATGTCACGATTCCCAAATTTGGCATTACTGTCACCAGAATCTACAAGCCTTATGGGAGCAATAGGCTTTAATAAACCTCAAGTTGTTTTTTTTTGAAAAACCGGGTTTATTAAATGAAAAATATTCTTTCCCTCCTTTCAGAATATTTAATGCTGATGAAACCATTGGACAGAACCTTTAGAAAACCCTTTAAAGACACACACTCGGAATTATGTGCCATGTTTATGAGGCAAAATAACACACATTGAAGTGCCACCTGTACACCTGATAAAAGAAGATTTCAAAAAGTGTTGTGTCAGGAACCTCCACATAAGGGTGGTCAACCCCAGCCTTATAAAAATCAAGAACCTCAGCCTTCTACGAGCTAAGAACATAAATAAAGCAAAACTTTCCCTCTTACGAGCTGAGAAACCATTCAGACCTTAGAAACCCAAAGAACATCACCGGTTATGAGCCATGGTAATAGGCATATAACAGCCATGAATGCCACCTCTACACCAAGAAATTCAGTGTTGTGTCCGGAACTCCACATAAGGTCGGTCTACAGCCATAAAACATCTCAGCCGTCTACGAGTCTAGAAACACCAGCCGTCTACAAGCCAAGAACATCAGCCATCTACGAGCCAAGAACATCAGTCGTTACGAGCCAAGAACATCAGTCGTCTACGAGTCCAGAACACCAGCCGTACAAGCCAAGAACATCAGCCGTCTACGAGCCAAGAACATCAGTCGTCTACGAGCCAAGAAGATCAACAGTCTACAAGCCAAGAACATCAGCCGTCTACGAGCCGAGAACATCAGCCGTCTACAAGCCAAGAACATCAGCCGTCCATGAGCCAAGAACATCAGCGTAAAAACATCAGCATCTACAAGCCAGAGAACATCAGCCGTCTACAAGTCAAAATCTCACTCGTCTACGAGCCGAATAGATACAATTCTAAATAAAATTTCACCTTTTCCTGATGCAACAAAGAAGAGGTTTGGGGAAAGAAAACGCAAATCTCAAAAGAGTGAAATTTGACTTCAACTCCATTCAAATACAGCATACTGTAAAAGAAAGAAGGCAAAATATCAAATAAACTAGGTAAAAAATAAAATATAACAAAATTGTTTATTTTAATATACCAGTAACAAAAACAGTGTCGGTAGATAAAAAAAACTCTACATACATGTTCTAAACAGGGATGGTAAAGAAAGTGAAACCACAGAATATATTTTGTGTGGCGAAACATTTGAAGAAGATTGGATTCAGTGCGTGGACTGCAAAAGTTGGGCGTACGAAGAGTGTGCCAGTATCGACAGGAATTATGTGTTTTACCACTACGACCATTGTAAGACGGCTTAAGGTTTTAGGAATGGTCTCCATGAAATATATTTAAAATATATGATTTGTGGTCCGGGGCTATACCCAACCCACATTGTTGAATTAGATAAGAAATTTTTTTTTATAATTAAATTTAAAAAAACTAATTAGGCTGATTCTGAATTTTTACTTGTTAATGTTGATTGTATTTTAAGGAAACACACTATACAAGGTTTAAGTTCACAATGTTTTGTTTAAATAAGTATGATCCTATACATGACATGTTGCTTTTAGCTTAAGTGTCCGGTACTACCCGACCTTCCCCTACAAAAAATCAAACGTTCTTATGTTCGGCCGCTTGTTTATAAGCTTTGTGGTGGACACACGAGGACAAATAATTGACTCTACATCCTTAATTCGGTATCAGTCAGTGTAGTGCAGTGGCGCACCCAGAAATCTTCCTTGGGCTGAGAAAACAATCAATATTGTAGCCAAAATTAAATTTCGGGGGAGGGGTGGGGGATGTAGTTAGCAATTTAAAGGTTCTTTTTAAAGAATATTCCCCTCCAACCTAAAGGAGAGTCTGAGGACCCTCTCCAGTAAAAAGTAATAAATTTAATGCTTCTAGAAGCTATTTGAAGTTGTCTTCATTTGGCAAATTGTTGAAATTAGCTAAATTAGCTGCCTAGCACACTTGTGTAGATTACAGTCACTCAACACATCTTCAGTGCTCGATTTTATATCTCAGCTTGGCTTTTTTAATTTTTTTATTGAAATTATTTACGTCCGGGGATGTTGGGGGTCAACTCCCCCATTTACCCCCCTCCCTCGGCTGCGCCTTTTAGTGACATCTATGACAATAAACGACAAAATAAAAACACACATTAAAAACTAGGTCAAGGTTTTCGAAAGGTTTCTTAAGCTATATAGGTAAGTTACTTTTAAATATACAATGTACTGACTGTCAGATAAGTTAAACACATGTATCCATACATTCATAAAGGAAATTGTAATATTTAAATAAACAATAAGTACAACATCAAGAAATGTTTTGATATATCACACTTTGTGTTGAAGCACAAAACTAAAACAGTGTAGTAATTATTGTCAAGCTCCGAATGAACGTAGTTCAATCAGCCCACCACATTTACCAACTAATTTTTTCCCCTAATGTTTATACTCCGTATGTGCTCACATATACCCGAACATGAACCGTTGTTCTGTAAAATTGGGCGTATTACAGTTGGGCCACGAGTTTCTTCTTGGGAAATGTAAACAGGGTGTACCGATGTACTAACTCAGCCACCGCTGCTGTGGTGATCCATTTAGGATGGTTGTTTTCTCAAGCTGGGAAATGTAAACAGGGTGTACCGATGTACTAACTCAGCCACCGCTGTTGTGGTGATCCATTTAGGATGGTTGTAGATTTTTCTCAAGCTGAATGAAAAAAGAAAGTAAATAGTAGTAAGACACAACAAAATGATAAGATAATCTGACCTAGCCTGACCCAACCCAGTCCAACATAACCTAGCCTAAACAAGCCTGACCTAATATAAGGCAAAAAGATTGATGGGCTTAATTCATATCTACTTGCAGGTATATTATCTGTTATAATCCTCCTGGCCAGTGATTGTAGCCCAAATGTAATGTTACTGTAAAATTAGACCTTTTAGAAAATATTTAATGTGGTGGGCAACTCAAGCTCTCTCTATTTTGTAACATGTAGAAACTAGAGCTCAACACTTCATATACATGTCTGGCGGACTAAATTTCAGCTCCATACATTAAATAACTACTTTACCTAAACAATAATACATGAAAAGTAAAAATTAACAAGTTTCAACCCTTCGTGAAATGTAATCATTTGAAATAATAAAATCACTATTCAAATGTTTAATTGGGTTAATACCATTTTTATTGACGCATGGCCACATTTTCACAGAATCTGTTCTAAAACCCTTTTATTCGTAATTTATGCATTGTAATTAAATTTAAATTCTTTATTTAGTGATGGTGTTTCAGTTGTATTTTTCTCGTGTTTTTTTGGATAATTTTGTTCATGTTTTTCTTTAATCAACTCACATGATATGTGTTTTTGCAGCTTGAACACCATTCGATTATGGCTACCATCAGTTTATTCAACCCTTGAAGATTTTGACGAACTCAAAATAACCCACAACATAACAATCCAAAGTTCATCATTATGTGACATGTTGACATATCCTTTGAACAATTTGACTGATCTGACAGATTCTACAGCAAACAAATCAATGGACATACACACCCAAGAATCTGTGTGTGTCGTAGTAAGTACATATTAAAAATAATTTAACTAAAGAGCCACTTGATGTTGATGATTGAAGTATAGAACTTGAGTATGGTTTGTATACAACCAGGTGTTTTACATGTAATCCTCCCTCTGTCACCGCTCCAACCAGAATGGCTTCCCCCCTCTCCCGAGCCGGAGGATCCAAAATATCCACAGAATCCCACTGTGACGTCTTCCTCTCTCACTCCCGAGCCACAGGACCCCAAGTTCCACGACGGGCATGTGCCATGATACTCTCCAGTTAATTCTGGAACAGAATATACGTTATCTCCCTCCTCTGCTTCATCATGACGTCGTATATTGTGCTCTTTTTTCTTCCGAGAGAGTAGACTTTGCTCTTCCATGTCATCTCTGCTCGTGCTCTGTTTTCCTCCTTACCCTTCATCTCCTTCCTCCACCAAGACTGTGCTCCATCATAGCTTTAATAACTAAACCATATCTTGATGATCAAATGAGCGCTTTAAGAGCAGAGGAAAGTCTAAATAAGCAGTGTAAACACCTTTTAACGTTTGTATTGTAAAAAATATATACAAATACACATTTACCACTTAAACATTTGGTATAATTCTCTTCCCAGATGGTACAGTCCTTTCTGCGATGTACGTTTGAAAGCTACCGCTAAGATTCATCCGACAGTCTTACTCTGTCCACTCCATCGAGTTGACAATGTTTTGTCCCTCTTCCCCGAACAGTCTCACGTTATATAGTTCTCCTTTTGTCAATTTGGTTACACTTTTAACCCGGTTATAATCTTCTTGCTCGACTCTTTCCAATCCTGTACATAATTCTTGATCGAATTGCTCGGCAGCTGATGGCTCCTGTGAATCTTGGATGTTGTCAGCTGTGTTTCCTCCCTTCTTCAGAGGGTAGACCGGACACTTGGAGTTGCAATTTACCATGGCCTGACCTGGGCTCAAGCTTTCCAGCCATTGTATGGCTGAATCTCAAATATACGTGTAACTTTGTTCATCCCTGACGCTGTACATTAGATATGCATCACTTATCTCGATGTCACGCACTGATTAAACAAATAACCTAGTCAGTGGAACATCTCGAATGAGGCGAAATTCTAAGTCTAGCGCTCTATTTACACACTCGAGCCAGCCCTCCCCTCCAAGTTGTTTCCCCTCTCCTACACAATGTCTGCAACATCGATCCACTAACTGTGTGTAGAGTCAAAACCTAACCATTTGCTCTATCCCCAACACGTCTGACGATCTTCTCTACGAGATAAACGCTAAGATGAAACGTTTTATTTAGCTCTTTAAAATAAAATCCTCCAATTCATTTATTCGAGCAAGAACATTCTGGGATTCAATACAACGATCTTTCGTATAGTAGACAGTTTCATCAACCAGTTTGCTGTGTAACCTTTTGCGAAAACGTCCTTATGCCTGATAATATGAGTGATATCTCTGACTTTAAACTTGTTTTATGTATGATCCATAGGATTAGAACGTCGATAGACGGTATGTAAATGACTATCGTCCTTAACATAAATAGATCTCATCTTAATATTCAAGCGCACTGTTTCGTTGTGATCGTCGAGTAAAGAATTGATCATATCAATCCATAAATATGTTCCTTTAACCGTAATTGCTGTCCACATCATATTCTTGAGCGTTATATTGAATCATTCTATGGTACAACAACACTAGACTTTATATTATTTTACGTGGAATAATGATTAATCCTGTTCTTTAACATGGGAGCTTTGAAATCAGCCTTGTAGAACTTTGTACCGTTATCTCTCTGCAGGTGACGTATGGGAGGTGGACTGTTGGTCAGGTTGTTCAATTCGGTGTAGAAGGCCTGTTACACGTTGAAAGACTCTTCCAACTTTAGCAACTTAGGACTTAAAGAATATAAATCTGTTTTCGCTTTACGTATCTGATCTTCATGCTCTCAATACGATTGACGTACCTCCTCCATCCTTTGCTTGTTGCTCTTTTCAAAGTCTGCATAGTTTGCTAAATCTTTCTCTAATCTCCCGGCTAGTAATCTATCCACTCTTATATCATATACTTGTCAACTTTAAGAGCTAAAAACTGTGCCTTACTTTGTTTCTCATCCAGCCTATCAACGTAAGACTGTTAGTGGCATCCTTAGACGATGATTATTTTCTTCGATCCTGCTTCGTAGTTTACTTGGCAACTTATCATTAAACACCCATCTCTTCCTGCAGTATCTGATCTATAATTGTAGAGACTATTACCTGATTTAAATATGGACGAAATTATTTATATTCCTAAACTAAAACTATGAGCATATAATTCACTCATGATAGAGGTATCAAAACCACATTAGTATCAACCATTTTCAATATTTATCAGGATCTTTGCATTAGACATAATCGTACTTGTTTTTCCAGAAAAACGAACACATCTCCTAGAACTTTTGAAATGTCATATAGGTGTTCCAATGATCGACATAGACCTGTTTCAAGTTGGTACTATCCATCCTGAAGAGGATGAAAGGTTATAGTTATATCTCAGAATCTATTTAGGAATCCCAGAATATGTTTGAGATAGATAAAAGCAGTATATAGCCCTATGCCTATCCATGCTGAAATAAGCCTGAAATAATGTCTATCCCAAACGATATCGTCAAAAATAAATAGAAAGTTGGGGTTTGACTCTGGTGGTGGAACACTCTCTTCATTATCTAAGTAAGGGGAAAAACTCATTCATTCTACGAGAGAGTAACTTGTAATAATCATTGTTACTTGGGATGATACAATGATTTGTAGTAAACATATGCGTAGTTGAATCGTAATCCGTTGGGTTCCTTGATTAGATTAATAATGGCGTTTGTTTCACCCCAATTTGAAGGTCCGCAGGTGATACACCGGATAGTATCGGGTAATAGCTTACCGTCCTTATTGGGTAGTATGTTACCATCCTCATGATCGTTGTCACGGATGGGTAACGAGTCTGACCATTTCACGAGCCACGTACCGACTAACACGACTATATAGTGTACATGACCAAATAAAGAGAGATCATTACGTGTCATGAAGCAAAGAAAGAGAGATCATTACGTGTCATGAAGCAAAGAAAGGGAGATCATTACGTGTCATGAAGCAAAGAAAGGGAGATCATTACGTGTCATGAAGCAAAGAAAGGGAGATCATTACGTGTCATGAAGCAAAGAAAGGGAGATCATTACGTGTCATGAAGCAAAGAAAGGAAGATCATTACGTGTCATGAAGCAAAGAAAGAGAGATGGATGGCTGAGTAAGATTATCAAATAACTACCGTTCGAGGCACAATTATCAGGTTACCAGATACCATGATGGAAAAACATTTGAAACGAGGTGATCCTGGTTTGAACGAGCTATACCAAGCTAGTTAAGGGCACGATATTACCTGCTCTAAGGTTAAAGAACTTTCCTGTCGCCATACTGTGAGTTTACCGAGTAATCTTGCAAAATAATACTTGCACCCGATTCAAAGTTGAGCGATAAATCCGTTGGATGGGTTGTAGCGAATACGATGAAAGCTAAAGTCAAGATGAGATCTGGCCTTACCAAAGGACGTTGTTGTCGGAGAAAGATGAATAAATATGTACTACTACCCATCGGAAAAAGAGGAGAAGATTATTGCCTTTACTGCCTCTGATTACTGCACTGGGAGCTGCCACTGGAGGTGTGGTAGGAATAACAAAATCAGAAGCTGATAAAAATCAACTGACCGAGACTCTGAGACATAATCGTATGCTCGAGTCTATTGCCTGATGTAAGTGCTCTCACCGAAACAGATGTACTCAAGTACGTTCAAGTGCTAAAGATTCCTTTCTTTATAGGAGTATTCGCAGGAGAAGCTTTACCTACAGACAGCATAGACAAATGAAAGTTGTATCATTCATCTCGATAGAGGTGGCTTTAAGAGTATGCATTGGGTTACATCCCGAAAAAAACTTGCAAATTACATCATAAGACAAAATAAAAATAAATAATCAATGTCAAATAACGATACAATAATTCTTGAGTAGGAACTTAAGTAGGAACAAGTCTACATTTATAAAGTTATTAAAATTATATTATAAGCATCAAATTGAATTAACTTAAGAGAAACCGTATCTTACTAAAACTAGAAACTGTATTTAACTTAACTCAGAGAAATCAATTTAAATTAATGTTGGAAAATAAATTTAAATTAAAATTGTTAACTTTTGAAATACATTCAAAATTGGGAAATTATGCTTTACACATTTGGTCAAGAAGTCTAACAGTCACATTCGGGACACAGAAAACTTGATGTTTTGTCCTTAAAAGTAAGTCCAACACATTCTTAATGGTACTAGGTACAGCTTCCAGAAGTTCTTTAAATGAAGGTTGAGGTCTTATTTATTAGTCTTTCTATACACCCAAACCTTCACGAGTAACATGTCATCTCAAAACGACAAACTGCGTTCCAGACCCAATTTTAATCTAAATAAATTTGATAGCATGCCAGCCTTGGGTGCTTTGAAAAAAAAATTGTTGTAGGCCTAAAAAAGAACATTTGTGTATCAAGGATACTGTACTTGGACACCCATGGGCCTAGGGGCCTCTGACCACATCGTAAATAAATGAATACAGATTTAGGGAGACACTAAACGTTAGTGTCACCCCGAATGTATCTTATTTAACCTCCGAAAGTATCATTTTTAGCATCCCACGACCATTATTTCGTCTTTACAGCCAGTCCCATGTCCATATTATTTTCCTACGCTGCCTTTCATAATTTTCAATATCATTATTAATAATAATGCAGCTGCTGCACCCAAAATTAATCTCTGACGTTCCATAAATATTTGCACTAGAAGATAGTACCAAACTGGCAGTGTGTAAATACTCTAGTCTCGTTTCTATTGTACTAGCTAGTATACAGATATCTTGACGCTAGCTAGTATAGTACAAGCAAGTGTCGTGTGATAATAGCTTGATCGCAACTTGTATCTTAGTGTTGGTGAAAATATCTAATCCCATGGTCTTGCACAGTCACATTTTATCTTCAAAATAAAAATGTGTGTTTTCATTTACTTTTTTCTTGCACTTCTTCATTTGGTCAAATTTCTCCGAGGGGCTTAGGGTTCCCATGAAGATCTGTTGAAATTGATGTTAGAAGTGAGTCCTACTGATTATTTTTGATGGACGGGATTGGCACCAGTCAGTGTCGAGCTGCACCTGTGAGGTGAGCCCTAGAAGACTCCAAATAGAAAGCTTCTGCCATTTTTGGAGCTACACCGTGGGGTCAATTACTTATAACCACTCAAAAGCATTCATCCCTTATGACTAGCCTACAGATTAAGAAATAGTTTTGGTGAGTCCGGCATTATTTTGTAAGTTGATTTTTGTATTTGCTGTGGATGTGACTGCATTATTTAAAAAAAAGCTCTTGATCACGCTGGCGAATGCTTCACAAGATAAGGTTCAAAACATCACACATCGACATAGCCAAGTCCGTCTACTATCCTACAACTGTTTCCTCAAGTCTTGCAGCTACTTCCTCCAAATCCTTGTTTTGCACTTGATGATCCTTTTTAGATTTTGTCACCACCCTTTCCTTTAAACTAAAACGTGGGCCTTAGAATCTGTCACGATGTGCTATGGTCGAGGATAAGGGGGAAGGGATATGGTATATTTGTGTGGGTTCGTTATTATGTTAGATTTGGGTTTTAAATAGGTTTATTAGAACTACTATGTCTATTACACATGTGATGTTGGTAATAATATTAGAATGAAAGAACATAGAAAATATTCGGAATCTTGTGACAAAATGAGGCATTGCTGGGAATTCCCCATGGCCTGTCTGACTCCTAGGTGATCCCTACACGGTTCTTGAACCCTGGTACCCTAGGCTTGAGTGGCAGCCCTCAAGACAAGTACTGACGACCCAGCGTCCTGGCCCGCGCAGTCCCGAAACGGGTGGAGTGACCCATAGACTTTGGTGTTGATTTGTCAGCCATGATGGCTGAATCCCCTACATTTTATCCCGGTCCCTGGCCTGGTTTCTGACTAAGTAATGCTGACAAAACTTTTATGGTCTGCAACTTTTTGTCATCCGCAACTCATCACATACAATATTACACAAACTTGCCTTCCAATTTAAGCCGTGCTGTTACAATTTGCTCTTTCTAATCACTAGGTAGCTCAGATCACTGTTGTAAAGATTATAGACTTTTTTTCCGCCCTGGCAAAATGGTGAGGATGGCGTACCCATGCTTTCAGAGTCATATTATTCGTTAGCCACAAGTTATAATTTGCCACAATTATTAGTAATTTTCACACTTTTAGCCTTCAATTAAAATAAATTACACGTAATGTTAAAGTAATTGATGACTGTGTAGTAACACATTCAGACATGTTTTATTGTATAAGCATAAAACGTCTATTTAGCAGTGTTTCAACGTGTAGCTATACAAATACATCTACTAAGACACATCGTCTCACGCCTCACCCGTCGCCATCACACTGACTGCCTCTTCGCTCCACCCAGTGTGTGTAACCTTACGCCATCACTCTGACTATCTCTCCACCCAGTGTGTGTAACCTTACGTCTTAACTCTGACTGCCTCTTCGCTCCACTCAGTGTGTGTAACCTCACACCATCACTCTGACTATTTCTCCACCCAGTGTGTGTAACCTCACGTCATCACTCTGACTGCCTATTCGCTCCACCCAGTGTGTGTAACTTCACGTCATCACTCTGACTACCTCTTCGCTCTACCCAGTGTGTGTAACCTCACGTCATCACTCTGACTGCCTATTCGCTCCACCCAGTGTGTGTAACTTCACGTCATCACTCTGACTACCTCTTCGCTCTACCCAGTGTGTGTAACCTCACGTCATCACTCTGACTGCCTCTTCGCTACACTCAGTGTGTGTAACCTCACGTCATCACTCTGACTACCTCTTCGCTCCACCCAGTGTGTGTAACCTCACGTCATCACTCTGACTGCCTCTTGGCTCCACCTAGTGTGTGTGTAACCTCACGTCAATCACTCTGACTGCCTCTTGGCTCCACCCAGTGTGTGTAACCTCACGTAATCACTCTGACTGCCTCTCCACCCAGTGTGTGTAGCCTCACGTCATCACACTGACTGCCTCTTCGCTCGACCCAGTGTGTGTAACCTCACGTCATCACTGACTCCCCTTCCTCACCCAGTGTGTGTAACCTCACGTCATCACACTGACTGCCTCTCTCACCAGTGTGTGTAACCTCACGTCATCACACAGTGACTGCCTCTCTCACTCGACCGCCTGTGTGTGTGTAACCTCACGTCATCACACAGACTGCCTCTTCGCTCGACCCAGTGTGTGTAACCTCACGTCATCTCTGACTTCCCCTTCTCTCCACCCAGTGTGTGTAACCTCACGTCATTTCTGACTACCTCTTCACTCCACCCAATGTGTGTAACCTCACGCCATCTCTGACTGCCTCTTCCCTCTGTAACCCCCTCTTTTGATTTGATAGGTTCATAACACTATAAATAAAAGGTAGGTTGATTACAAGAGAGTTTTTTTTATTCATAACATACAACTCGTAGAAAAATGAGAGTGAGACATACTAAGAGTATTCGAGTGAAAGGTCAACAAGGACTGATAGAAATAATAAATAATAGGGCAAGACCCCAAGTCTTTGAGAGAAAACAGCAAGACAATAATAAATAAATACATATAAAATTGACCAAGCGCAGAAGGCGACTAACCTAACTAGAAACGTTAAATAAAGACAAATAGTAAAGGTATACACAACTCATCGGTGCCGATACCAAACCAACATGAGTACGCTAAATAATTACTAACTGCCATTACAAGGCGCAAAAGAGAAAATCTAACAAACTATCAATGACTTAGATCAACCTAATCAGTCTTAACACATACCATTTAAATCTAATCTAATTATAAACTTGGCCGAAGCGCTAAGTGCGCGGGCTCACGGCCCCAGAGTTGAACAACAAGTACATATATTACAAAAGACTAAACCCTTAAAACTTTGACAAGCAAACCAAACATTTCAATAAGTTTAACTTTAAATAAGATAACTAGCACCCCAAGATGGCGGCGTAATAAACCCCAAACCCGTCCGTGAGGCGGACAAGGCGGGCCAGCAAAAAGAAACAGAGTTTAAATATCAAGTAATCCATGATGGCTGACAGGCAAATCCTTCAGTCTCTAGTGAATTTAATTCTGAGCCACGTATAAATAAATAAAGCCGTAACATATACATTTAGAACATGAAGAGCCAAACATAATTTAGATACGTTGAAATATAAACTAAGTCTAAAGCTAAGACAAAGTGCCTCACCTAATTGAGCGCAGAGAAATGAGTGACATCACTACACAGTCCAGCCGTTATATACAAAACAAAGTCTGTCACGTGTTCACATACGGCGGGAAACACAGTTGGGACAGGGGGAAGGGGCGTGCACACGCTTCGAGAACAGTCTCGTTTAGCCGCGTAATTATTCAAAATCACGCGCCGGTAGTTAGGCCTTATTTCACCAGGACACAATCGTTTGCGCACATGGGTCTGCGCATCTCGATGTTCCTTGTTCGAGTCTAGCTCGGAGTTGTATCTCGAGCCACGGACGGTTAGTTGGATACTTGATGTGTTGTGGAGTGCGCGTGTTTTCGGAGTCGTGAAGCAGACCAGTCAAAAGGGACCAGACTAGGTGTGTCCAAACAGTCTTCCTTAGTTTCATGTCTGTGACAACGTCACAGCTCCGCCCAGTGTGTGTAACCTCACGTCATCACTCTGACTGCCTCTTCGCTCCACCAAGTGTGTGTAACCTCACGTGATCACTCTGACTACCTCTTCGCTCCACCCATTGTGTGTAACCTCACGTCATCACTCTGACGGCCTCTTTGCTAAAACCAGTATGTGTAACCTCACGCCATCACACTGACTACCTCTTAGCTCTACCAAGTGTGTGTAACCTCACGCCATCACTCTGACTGCCTCTTTGCTCCACTAAGTGTGTGTAACCTCACGTCATCACTCTGACTGCCTCTTTGCTCCACCCAGTGTGTGTAACCTCACGTCATCACTCTGACTGCCTCTTCGCTCCACCAAGTGTGTGTAACCTCACGTCATCACTCTGACGGCCTCTTTGCTCCACTCAGTGTGTGTAACCTCACGTCATCACTCTGACTGCTTCTTTGCTCCACTCAGTATGTGTAACCTCACGTCATCACTGTGACTGCCTCTTTGCTCCACTCAGTGTGTGTAACCTCACGTCAACACTCTGACTGCCTCTTTGCTCCACTCAGTGTGTGTAACCTCACGTCATCACTCTGACTGCCTCTTTGCTCCACTCAGTATGTGTAACCTCACGTCATCACTCTGACTGCCTCTTTGCTCCACTCAGTGTGTGTAACTTCACGTCATCACTCTGACTGCCTCTTTGCTCCACCCATTGTGTGTAACCTCACGTCATCACTCTGATGGCCTCTTTGCTACAACCAGTATGTGTAACCTCACGCCATCACACTGACTACCTCTTAGCTCCACCAAGTGTATGTAACCTCACGCCATCACTCTAACAGCCTCTTTGCTCCACTCAGTGTGTGTAACCTCACGTCATCACTCTGACTGCCTCTTTGCTCCACTCAGTGTGTGTAACCTCACGTCATCACTCTGACTGCCTCTTTGCTCCACTCAGTGTGTGTAACCTCACGTCATCACTCTGACTACCTCTTTGCTCCACTCAGTGTGTGTAACCTCACGTCATCACTCTGACTGCCTCTTTGCTCCACTCAGTATGTGTAACCTCACGTCATCACTCTGACTGCCTCTTTGCTCCACTCAGTGTGTGTAACCTCACGTCATCACTCTGACTGCCTCTTTGCTCCACCCATTGTGTGTAACCTCACGTCATCTCTCTGACGGCCTCTTTGCTACAACCAGTATGTGTAACCTCACGCCATCACACTGACTACCTCTTAGCTCCACCAAGTGTATGTAACCTCACGCCATCACTCTGTAACCCCCCCTTTGATTTGATAGGTTCTTATTGCTATAAATAAAAGGTAGGTTAGTTACAAGAGAGTTTATTTTATTTTACAAACAACTACTAGACATACGAGAGTGAGGCACTCTAGGAAAGTCGAGTGACTGGCCGATAAGGGCCGGAATAAACCATAAATAATGGGAGAAGACCTCAAGTCTTTAAGAGACAACAGAATGATTAATACCAAACAAAACATAATTAAATTGACCCACGCAGAAGGCGACTAACCTAGCAAGAAAGTTAAATACAAGCAAAATGTATAGGCCTACACGACCCGTCGATGTTGACACTACATTGACATAAGTATGTAGTTATAT
Source organism: Timema podura (assembly GCA_033556935.1). Classification (NCBI taxonomy): domain Eukaryota; kingdom Metazoa; phylum Arthropoda; class Insecta; order Phasmatodea; family Timematidae; genus Timema; species Timema podura. Next base: position 76,329,980 of record JAVRXN010000001.1, on the reverse strand, counting down.
AATAAACTGCCATTGCAAGGCGCAACAGAGAAAAGCAATGCATGATTTACCTAAACCTAACCTGTTACAATAGGTTCCAATCAAATTAGTTCAATCTAATTATCATTACTATTATGACCAACGTGCTGGGTGCACGGGCTTGCGCGCCCCCCGAGTTGAGTAACAACTTGAATAATTACAATCATAACAAATCTTTAAATTTTAGCAAGCAAGACAACTATTTTAAATAAGTTACACATTAATCAGAAATAATTAGCGCCCCAAGATGGCGACATACAAAAGTTTCAATAGCGCCCCAAGATGGCGACATACTAAAGTTCCAACCCGTCCGTGAGGCGGACACAACGTTAAGTACAAAGAAACAAAGTTAGCGCGTAAACCATAATGGCTGACAGGCAAATCCTGCAGTCTCAGAGAAATATAGTTATTAGTAACCATAATTTATATTTAAAGTCGAAACTCAAATTTTGAACAAATTAACCCAAACATAATTTAGAAAACGTCGAACAACAACCTACGTCAAAATCTAAGACAAGTGTCTCACCTAATTGAGCGCAGAGAAATGAGTGACATCACTACACAGTCCAGCCGTTATATACTGTACAAAGTCAATCACGTGTTCACATACGGCGGGAATCACACTGGGGACGAAGGGAAAGGGGTGTACACTGCTTCGACAGAAGTCTCGATTATTCTCGTAATAATTTCAAATCACGCGCCGGTGGATGAGTCTTGTTTCCCTCGAACACAACCGTCGGCGCATACGGGTTAGCGCATCTTGATGTTCAAATGTCCGAGTCTTGCTCTAATCGGGCCTCGAGCCACGGGCGGTCAGTAAGCCGCGTGATGTTGAGTGGAGTTGAGTGCGCGTGTTTCATGAAGTCGAGATCCAGCCCAGTCAAAGGGGACCAAGATTAGGTGAGCCAGATCGTCCTTATTTGCTTTATGTCTGTGACAACGTCACAATGTCCCCCCTTGGACGGAGATGAAGGACGTTCTTAGCCTTTGGTGAAGACACGGGGAGGCGCCTTCCTCGATGTTCACCGCTGACTAGAGGGTGGATGGCGGCTCGTATCCTTCGAGGCCATGTTAGGTGGCCAGATGCAGGTTCGGGAGATGACGAATAACTGGACTCCGGGGCTGACCTCTGCTTCACACGCTCACTCCAACACTCCGTCATCCCGAGTTGACAGGGAGACAGCATATGCTCGTATGGTGGCCCGCTTTAACCACCAGGGAAGCTTCATCGCCACGCCCAGCTTGGCGATCATTGACTGCCGACGAGTGCACAGAAACAAAGGAGGGGAAGGAAAGGACAGGGCAGAGAGGGAGGGACGGAAGGTCGAATAGGTGAAGTCTCTGAGAACAAAAGTTTACACGTGAACACCACATACAATTATAAAGTTTATCAGTTAGCACAACCATTCTTGACAGCTATTGTGGCAGTTTCGTAGCACCAACATTGTCTACCGGCACGAGTCACAGAGATACCCACAACTCTGTTTAGCGACGACTTTCCACGAGTGAGGAAAGGTGGGTTTGCCACTTCACACGCACTTAGAGGTAGTCCAGTCGGTGGGGTGAACGTTCTGCACAATGTACTTTGGACCCGGCACACGCTTCATTTCAAACAGTCCAACACAAAATTCTGCCTAAAGCCATACCTAGACCCTACAGTACCACAAAAATTATCCTAACAATACCAGGGGGTGGTATCCCTTCCCTAATTTAAATTATATATATATATATAACAATATAGATACCTGGAAATATGTACATTAAGAACGCAAAATTAAATCATAAAGATACACTTAAACAAACAGACGACACACAGCACGGGGTCAATTGACTCATTTCCCTGCAGCCTTTAGGTGGCTGACATGTGCTCTACGTGTCAAAGATGGGTCGGATACTTCTTTTAACAATACGGAAACAGGTGTAAGAAAACTTTCAATTGACCAGGGACCACTCCACTTATACGCCATCTTCGCCGAAGACTTGTCAGCAGCTGAGCTAGGAGGAAAACACTTGCACACAACAATGTCCCCAAGTTTAAATGGGACAGGGATACGCCCTCGGTTATAGGTGGCGGCAACCTTCCTTTGGGACTTCAGGAGGTTAGAAAAAGCTATCTCACATTTCTTTTCATAAGAACAATCACCCGCGTCATTAAGCAGTGGGTCAATATCCCAGTTAAACAATAACGGGTGGTTCAGGTCCCTATTAAGGAGGATAGAGGAAGGAGTGGCCTTGACTGACTTATGGAAAGCGGCGTTAAAAGCAATGTTCAAAACGTCTAAGTCCTGGTCCCAGTGGGTGTGATCCTGGTGGTGAAAGATCGTCAAAGCAATGTTCAGGTTACGATTAAACCTCTCTACATGGTTCGGCGATGGGTTGTACGGGCTAGTGGTAACGTGCCTTATCCCCCACGAGAAACACATATCTCCGAAAGCTTTAGAACGGAAACACGGTCCATTATCACTTACTATGACCCTCGGGGTCCCTAAAATCACCCAAACACGTCTGCACAGAGCATTAACAGTTGTCCTTGCCTTCATGTTCCTTAGGGGGATGAGTATGACGAATTTAGAGAAGGCGTCCATGGCAACGAGTATAGAGGTGTTCCCTTGGGTAGAGCGCGTCAGGAGGCCGAAAAAATCAACAAAAACTTTCTCCCACGGTTGCTTAGCAACATCCGCGGAGTGAAACCCTATTTTAGAATTACGTGCCGGTTTGGCCAATTGACACGGTTCACATTTGCGCACCCAATCTCTAACGTCTCTAGGCATTAAGGGCCGAAAAAATTCCTTGGAAATCTTGCGTTCGGTCTTAAGGACACCGCAATGGCCGCCAAAAAGGGAGTCGTGGAAATATTTAAGTAACATAGGCCTAAGTTTCTCTGGCACAAAATATCTTATTCTACCCTTGAGACGAACTACTAGGAGGTCTTTATAAATCTCATAGTTTCCAATCCTCTCTCCACGCTTGATCATGTCAACGATCTGTCTGCAGAACGGATCCATCAACTGATGGTCCTTGATTGAAATAAAGGATTCGGGAATCGTATAGATAACAAATAACGAGCCTTCCTGCTTACATTCTCCTACAGGTTCCTTACCCTCAGACATCCTAGACAAAGCGTCAGCGACAACATTTAGCTTCCCAGCAACATGATGGGTAGTAAACTTAAACCTGGATAACTTCCAAACCCACCGTCCAATTTTCCCTAGCTGTTTCGGGTGATTCCACATCCAGCTGAGGACCATGTTGTCAGTGTACAACTCAAACTGGCGAAGCTCTAGATAGTCAGCGAACTTGTCGATGCCGAAGATACAACTAAGACATTCCTTTTCATATATACTATACTTTCTTTCGGCAGGGCTCAAAGTTCTGCTGGCGAAAGCTACTGGTCTACTCCCCTCGGAAGTCATTTGGGAGAGAACCGCCCCTAGCGCTACAGAGGAAGCATCAACATGTAATTGGAAAGGCAGAGAAAAGTCAGGCATGCGTAGCACGGCTGGTGACACTAGGTGGCGCTTAAGCGCAACAAAAGCCTGCTGTTGGGCAGAACCCCAAATAAAGGTGGCACCCTTTTTCTTCAAGGAGTTAAGTGGTTGGCTAAATCAGAGAAGTTAGGGATGAACCTAGCGTAGTAGGCGCACATACCTAGAAACCGTAATACCCCTTTTATGTTTTTTGGGGCGGGAAAATCCAAGATGGGCTTAACCCGATCCGGGTCAACAAGCAGGTTACCCTCAGAAATGATATAGCCAAGATATGGGATAGATCTCTTCGCCCATGTGACTTTCTCCGGGTTTACAGTCAATCCAGCCTCGCGCAGGCGCCTCAACACTACCTCAACATGACGCAAATGGTCATCAAAAGATTTGCTGTAAACGCAGATATCATCAAGGTAGTTAAACACGAATTTGTATTTCAGGTCTGCCAAAATATGGTCTAAGACTCTACTCAACGCTTGCCCCCCGCAACTTATCCCTAACGGCACTCGGTTGAACTCGTAGACTTGCCAGGGGGTGATAAACGCAGTAAATTTCTTTGACGACTCTGAGAGAGCACATTGCAGAAAGCTGGCATTAAGGTCAATCAAACTGTAATATTTGGCTCCACCAAGATGTTGGAAGGCGGACTCTATGCTAGGCATGGGGTATGGGTCGAACACTATTTTTTTGTTAAGCTTTCTATAATCGACAATTAAGCGATGCCCATGACCTTTCCTGGGAATAATGAACGCAGGACTTGCGTATGGGGATTTGGAGGGACGAATAACCTCCTTTTGTTCCAAGTCCATGATAAGATTTCTAAATATCTCGAGCTTGGGGGGCGCACAGGAGTAGGGACCAGATCTAACAGGAATGTGGTCCTGCGCCACAATGTCGTACGGCAAAATGTCGCACTTGCCCCATCTGTCAGTGATGACGTCAGGGAATCGAGCAATCAAACGATCTATCGCTTCACGTTCCTCGACAATCGAGAACAACCTGCGAGGATGGTGCCCAACACAAAATGGAATAAACAAACTAGGTTCAAAACTAAAAGATATTCCTAAGCGTTTCAGGTCAAGTTTGACTCCAGTCTCGAACATGAAGTCAGTTCCCAAGATAACATCAAAGGGAAGTCCTGGCACAACAAAGAATGGACGTTTCCAAGCAAATCGTTCTATCTTAATAGAGAGCACTACTTTACAATCGACCAAGATAGTCTGCCCATTAGCCACGGCGTAAACCTTAGGACCTATCGACCTATAATCGATTTTTGTTTTACCCTCTAACTGGCGCAAAAACTTACGGCATATAAATGAGTGACTGGCTCCTGTATCTAAAAGAGCAACACAATCATTTTGGGCTACCTGGATCCGAACTACAGGGGTGGGAACACGTGGTTTACTACAAGTGGGCACGACCGGACCACGACTACGAGCGCGCCCTAAAAGTTTCCCGATCTACACTGTCTCTGTACGTGACCCAGCCTTCTACACCGAAAACATCTTACGCGCGAGAGGTCGTGGGGCGCACGGTTGTCTGAACTAGAAGGCCTGAAGTTGTCCCTAGGAGTGTTAACATCGCGAACACTCGGTAGTACAGGCGCTAAAGATAAGGCCGTATTCATAGGCTCGGGAGTTGAACCCGTGCGTCTGCGGTCTAAAGCCGCTGGCGCATGCGCACTTAAATACTCCTGTTCGGCGAGCAGGGTGTTTTCAATCGAAGATGCTAGAGAGAAAAGTTCAAGTACCGTACAGGGCTTACATGTAAATACAAAATGTCGCCGGGTAAGGGGGGACACATTCTCTAGAATAATATCAACGATCTGACTTTCTCCCAGGCCACTATTGAGAACTTGAGCTGCCTCCGTGATAGATAAAACAAAATCTCTCAACGATTCGTGGGGATATTGAAACCTGTGAATAACTTCCTTACATAACCTTTCTCTAGCCCTACTGGGTAGCAGCGCTTCTAAGATGAGATCAGTAAGTGATCTCCAAGATAAACCATTTTGAATCCCACGGGAGAACAACTGGGTTAAAAAACCAGAAGTTTTAGCCAAACACAGAATCAAAAATTCACTATCACTCGCTAACTTCAGACAATATGCTCTGTTGATCTCAACCATAAATTTAAACAGAGTAGCGTGATCTTGACCGTCGCAAACAGGGGTACGATTTAAAATCTCCATAAGTACTTTGTTCTGACATTTAACTAGTGAAGGGGGTGGAGGTGGAGCGATAGGCTCTAAGGGGGGTGGATTCCCAACCTCAATCCTGTCCATACCCGAGTCAGTCTCAGCCTCCCCAGTCCCGCTAATCACCCCACATAGCTTAGATCTGAGCTCACCCACAGTAGCATTGGGAGGGAAGGAGACGCCCCTTGAAGTCAGCTCAGCTGTCAACTCGTCCCGGCTCAGACGGTAGACAGCAGTCTTAGACGTGGTCAAAGAGGACATGGCAGTTGCAGGAGTGGTCTCCATGGTCACGGAGTCATGAAACATAAACAAACAAGGATCAGTACAATATCAATCATCCAACAATACTGCAGACAGGAGGACCCTATTTTTTCTCCTAATCATACCTAATATCCTATCAAGTGCCCCACTCAACTCTAGTAGAGCAGAGTGGCGCAGCTTCTCTCTTGTAACCCCCCCTTTGATTTGATAGGTCCTTATTGCTATAAATAAAAGGTAGGTTAGTTACAAGAGAGTTTATTTTATTTTACAAACAACTACTAGACATACGAGAGTGAGGCACTCTAGGAAAGTCGAGTGACTGGCCGATAAGGGCCGGAATAAACAATAAATAATGGGAGAAGACCTCAAGTCTTTAAGAGACAACAGAATGATTAATACCAAACAAAACATAATTAAATTGACCCACGCAGAAGGCGACTAACCTAGCAAGAAAGTTAAATACAAGCAAAATGTATAGGCCTACACGACCCGTCGATGTTGACACTACATTGACATAAGTATGTAGTTATATAATAAACTGCCATTGCAAGGCGCAACAGAGAAAAGCAATGCATGATTTACCTAAACCTAACCTGTTACAATAGGTTCCAATCAAATTAGTTCAATCTAATTATCATTACTATTATGACCAACGTGCTGGGTGCACGGGCTTGCGCGCCCCCCGAGTTGAGTAACAACTTGAATAATTACAATCATAACAAATCTTTAAATTTTAGCAAGCAAGACAACTATTTTAAATAAGTTACACATTAATCAGAAATAATTAGCGCCCCAAGATGGCGACATACAAAAGTTTCAATAGCGCCCCAAGATGGCGACATACTAAAGTTCCAACCCGTCCGTGAGGCGGACACAACGTTAAGTACAAAGAAACAAAGTTAGCGCGTAAACCATAATGGCTGACAGGCAAATCCTGCAGTCTCAGAGAAATATAGTTATTAGTAACTAGGGGTGTGCGAAGCTTTGAAAAATTCGAAGCCGAATCGAATCTCAGGGTACTTCGTATTCGATTCGAACCTATGTTTGGCTTCGGCTGCCGTTCGAAGCTTCGGTCCATTCGAAGCCTTGATAATGATTTACTTACAGTCTGGTTTCAACAAGAGTTAAAACCAAAGTACGGTACCTTAAGAATTAAAAAATATTTTTATTATTATGGGCAACTGATAAAATTCCTTAACGTTGTGATTTTCAAGACGGCCATTACATTATGATCATACCGTATTGATAAACATTCATTAGTACCAACTGAAAGTGTAAATAAAATAAATAATAAAAGTAATATTTTTAAAATTTTCGGCCAGTTTAAACTTTTAAAGTATTTCTTAGTTATTAAAAATATTTTGTAATAATTTTGAATTCATATGCGCAAGCAGACATTTTAGTTGTTTAATTACTACATGACCAAAACTCCTGTCTGTGCGAGTATATAGATATCGGCAGAGTTGAGCGATAGTTGAGCGCGTGCGCGGTTCGAGTATATGGATATAGCCAGAGATGAGCGATAGCCGAGCGCATGCGTGAGTAAGGAACACTACTTGCCTAATAATTATACTAAAAAAACTTAACGTCATCACTATAGATGATAATTGCTGTTAATAACTTAAAATATTATATATTTTCTTTAAAAAATAAAAGGATATATTATTTTCTAGAACGTAGATCACGTGTTTTTTGAGCGTTTATTTGATTGAGTCGTACCTCGTGTGTGAACAATTAATTTAACAGTATGCAGGGTGAAACCAGTGGTGATTGTGCAAATACTAATCGGCAAAGAAGTACTGTGGGATTTTTTTTAGTAAAAATATTGATAAAAAGTCGGCTGAATGTCGAAAATGCCGAAAGAACTTCAAGACTCCATCAGGTTAGTTGGCCGTTTTCTGTATTACTGTATTTGATTGATAATTTGTAGACCAGCCTAAGTTTTGTATTAGGCCTATAAATTATGTGCAACAATTTTTGTAAGGGGCTTATTTTCCTAATATATTTTACTTTTAAATAATGTTTCCTGTAATTATCATATGGGCGCCCTTAAGGCCTAGTGTATGTTATTGTCCATTGTGGAGGGCATGTGCTTCCCTTAAATCCGCTTATGCTCATGGGCAAATTTTCGTGAGGGGGGGGCACGAAATTTTGAGAAGAAAGGTGTGGATCCTCTCGAATTTCATGAGGGGTTACGGGAACTCTCACAGAACAACAATAAAAATTAATAAGATATCTGGTTCTTGAGATAGTAGATGGATCCGCCACTGGGTCTAGGCCTATTATAAGCCAAGTCGATTGGGGTACGATAGAGGTTTTAGACTTTTTATTTAAGTTATCACACTTACCTTAGACTAAAATGGTGACTCTAAAAAGAGTATTGAATCCTGGTTTGGTGTACTGAGGGTGGTATTTTTCTAAATGGTTCCTCTCACGCAGTAGCCCTACAGGTACGCTATATTTAATCTAAATTCAACTTTACTCATCTCTAACACATTAGCGCAATTAGTACAAATGCATATTATAACCTAACGTGCCATGAAGCAGTAGGGGCCTACTAAAAATAAAGTTAGGCCTATTTTATCCCATGCTTTAATGGGAATATGGCAAGACTATAGGCAATGTAATAGGCCTATCACATTTACTAAATTCCTGCTAGATTTCCATTTACTTACCACAATCTTAAATTTTAAATCTCCTTTTCCCCCTTAAATTATTATTATTATTATTTTTTTTGCAGGCACAACCAAGACACTTCTTAACCACCTCCAAAAACACCCAGGCAAATACAAAGAATTTTTAGATGAAAACAACAAGAAGGATCTGCCCGCACCTGCTCCTAGAAAAGATAGGACAGTACAACAAAACATCCAGACTATGCTTAGTAGAGAAAAGATGGTTTCATCACACCCGTATGCTCAAACCACCACTAACAAGATTACAAATATGCTTGTAAAAGGACTTTTACCATACAGCTTTGTTGAGGAGGAGGGCTTTGTTGAATTGGTTAAACATTTTGCTCCCAACTACAAGATTCCTGCACGAACTACGTTCTCTCGGAATTATGTATCAGTGCTCTACCAAGAGACTCGGGATCGTCTCAAAACAGAGTTTCTTCAAGATCTCCCATTAGTACAGGCACTAACCCTCACATCTAATGGCTGGACATCTCGTGCCACAGACAGCTATGTCAGTCTAACTTGTCATTACCTGAATGACAAATATGACTACAAGACATTCACTATGGAAATCATTCCAATGAATGAAAGTCATTGTAAAGCCAACATAAAATCTAGACTTGAGCAATGTGTTGTTAATTGGGGCATTTCACTGGAGGACATGACAATCCCAATTTACTGCATTACCGATAATGCACCCAATTTCCGCTCTGCTGCCAAAACACTATTTGGTGACAAAGCCCGTCCTTGCTTTGCACATTCTCTACAGTTATCTGTTGACGATTCCAAATCTGAGTGTCCTGGTGTCAAGAAGCTGTTACAGAAGGCAAAAAACATTGTGGGTCATTACAGGCGTAGCTCTCAAGCACGGGAACGCCTTCATAGTCTGCAAGAGAGAATGCAGGTACCCCAGCTGGAGCTTATTCAGTATGTGGAGACTCGCTGGAGTAGTGAGTATTGCATGCTTCAGCGGCTTGTTGAAATGAAGGGCCCCATCGCTGCTGAACTAGCACAGTCTGAACACAATATTGAACCGCTGACAAATGCAGATTGGGCTCAAGCAAAGGGTGTGTTGGAAGTTCTTGAGCCACTTGCTCAAGCCACAAAGGAAATAAGTGGCGATTCATATCCAACCTCTTCGATGGTCATACCCATCCTACACTGTCTGAGTTCCCATTTAAACTCTCGCATACAAAGGCAAGAAGAAGGTATGACATTTGCGAGAAGCCTTTTAAAGACACTTAAGTCTAGATTTCCGTTGCATGAAGAGGATGAAATATGTTAACGGACCCAAGATTCAAAGGTGTAGTTATCAATAATATTGTTGCTTCAGCAAATTTGTCAACTGCTTTAAGAAACGAACTATACTGTGATTTTGAAGAAATGGATTCAACAGCTGATGAGCCAGAACCATCAACTTCAAACTCTGGACTGTGGTCATTCTTCGATTCTCTACCAAACGAGAGAAAAGAGATGAATATTTCTGAAGAAGTTGAAAAGTATTTATCTGAGCCTAGGGTGAATAGATCCACAAACCCTTACCATTGGTGGAAGCAAGAAGGGTGTAGTAAATTCCCAAATGTCGCTAAGGTAGCGCTTAAATATCTTGGTATTCCTGCTACGCAAGTCAGTAGTGAGATACTATTCTCATCAGCAGGAAATGTTGTTATAGCCCGACGAGAGTGTTTACTCCCTGAACATGTACAACAGCTTACCTTCCTCCATAGCAATCTTAAAAAGAATAAGTAAGACTTCAATAAAGCATAATAAAACCAGACTCAAAGAAATATATTTTTTACCTACCTGCTAAGTATAAAATAAAAAGGTGTTTTTTTGTTTTTTTTGCATAGAGGTAAAGTGATTAACATTATCAAGTTGGCAATAAGCTACAAATATTAGTGCTAGAAACAATAAATAGCCTATAATATTCAGTTTGATGCTAAATAAATACCTATATTTAATAACAATATATTAATAGTTTTACTCAAAATAAAATAGAAAAATATTCGAACTTCGATTCGGCTTCGAGAATATTTCACATATTCGACTCGACTTCGATTCGAACCAAAAAAGTGGACTTCGCACACCCCTATTAGTAACCAAAATTTATATTTAAAGTCGAAACTCAAATTTTGAACAAATTAACCCAAACATAATTTAGAAAACGTCGAACAACAACCTACGTCAAAATCTAAGACAAGTGTCTCACCTAATTGAGCGCAGAGAAATGAGTGACATCACTACACAGTCCAGCCGTTATATACTGTACAAAGTCAATCACGTGTTCACATACGGCGGGAATCACACTGGGGACGAAGGGAAAGGGGTGTACACTGCTTCGACAGAAGTCTCGATTATTCTCGTAATAATTTCAAATCACGCGCCGGTGGATGAGTCTTGTTTCACTCGAACACAACCGTCGGCGCATACGGGTTAGCGCATCTTGATGTTCAAATGTCCGAGTCTTGCTCTAATCGGGCCTCGAGCCACGGGCGGTCAGTAAGCCGCGTGATGTTGAGTGGAGTTGAGTGCGCGTGTTTCATGAAGTCGAGATCCAGCCCAGTCAAAGGGGACCAAGATTAGGTGAGCCAGATCGTCCTTATTTGCTTTATGTCTGTGACAACGTCACAACTCTGACTGCCTCTTTGCTCCACTCAGTGTGTGTAACCTCACGTCATCACTCTGACTGCCTCTTTGCTCCACTCAGTGTGTGTAACCTCACGTCATCACTCTGACTGCCTCTTTGCTCCACTCAGTGTGTGTAACCTCACGCCATAATCTCTGAGTGACTGTCTAATATTACTACCAGTATTATTAACTCGGAGTTATTACAGCTACATGATCAATGATTAAGTCATTACTAGGCCCACTTAAGATATTAGCTTCTTACTAACTACATGAACAAAATAGCTAGACAGCTTCGGTGTCAGAATGCTCCAAGTTGTCACTCTCACAACAGACTAGACTGATCAGTGTCAGAATGCTCTAAGTTGACACTCTCACAACAGAATATACCGCTACTGATGATAAGATCGGTGTTCAAATCCCAGTCGAATATAGTGCGAGTTTTTTTAATAAATGATTTTACACTCTCCCTCCCCGGAAACACGGGTACACTTCCTTTAAATTCAACCTTATTCATCCCTAGCACACTAGTGAGATAGTTATATGAGCGTATAACCCAGATGGTTAGTGAGATGTGGTGCTAAATAAGATCTAAAAAATAGCTCCTAAATGGGTGTACGCTAATGAATTGGGAAGTTTGAATAATATTTCCTACGCTATTTAAATACATGGCAAGTTTAGTGACAGTTTACATCACTCGTAGCCCGGTAGTTAAAATATCAACCAGTACTAATGTACTAATGTACCATTGCGCTGGGGACGCCCGAATGTACTACTCGTACATCCTTTCCATGTCACGGTGAGGTGAAGGGATGATGATAGTGAGCATGAGGGTGTGGAACCAGTAGAAACAATTAAAACTAACTTAAGCCTGACTAACCAAACTCTGGAGACTGTGAGGGTAGTTCACTTTTCAGGAAAAATACCCTATGTACCAGCCGGGAATCGATCCCGGGACCCCAGGTCAGGTGCACTGACCACTACACCACGAGGCCTGCTGTCATTTATAGGTACGAATAGTCTTACTTTAGTATGAAATATTTGTAGCAGCCCAAAATAAACCGGCCCATCGCTATACTTTCCACTTCCCAGTCCACTTCTGAGTGCTTGGAAACCTAATTAGGTACTTGGAATGTTGTTGTATTATCGGGGCTTACAAGATAGCATTTAACTATTATTTAGGGTAATTTGTACGATGTTATTTTGTGTGAAAGAACCCACAACATTTACTAATAAATGTGCTGTCTTTGTCTAACTGTTAGTTTGATAGGTCTACCAGTCGTAGATAATTATTATTTGCATTTTATTTTTCAGAATCTAATAAAAGACTCAATGTACATCAACTCGATGATATCTGGAGCAGCTGTTTTTGTGGCTAACATTTTATCTGGCTATATTATCAAAGTTATTGGCAAAAAGAATATCTTGAGTAAGTACACTAGCTGTAATAAAACTATTTGTACTATTTTTTATCCTTCTCACAACTATGGTTCACTGAAATAAGGCAACAACATAAGATATATTTTTAAAACTAACTGAAAATATGGTTTGTGTATTTATTTTATACTAGCTTTTGCCCGCGGCTTCGCTCGCGTTTATGTAGATTTTATCAATAAATTCAGGTTGTCGATTGACACAGGAAATATGACAATAAAAACGATGAACATATTGAGGTTGTTAGTCAATAGATGTAGAGATAAAGAAAAAAACAAACTACACAATATAAATCAGGATTAAGTGTAGGAGTAGAAAAGAAGTAGCGGAGTGTGTGTCAGTAGAGTCATAGGTTATGCCTTGCCACGAATTGGAAGATCCTACTCCATCTTAAATTTTACTTACAGTTAATTCAAATCCCTTATTTACTCCGCTTGTTCTTGACCGTTGCAATCATGGGCACAGAATAGATCATTATTTTAAGACGCTCCTATATACTATGTTGTATGTCCTTCCATTTGGCACAAATACATACAAATTCTGGGCACTGGACACACGCGAACAGGCTACATATAGCTGGCCATGGGAAAAACATAGCCTTTCCAAATGCACCCCTGCTACCTGCAATGTTTGCCCTTGCGCTTTGTTAATTCTCAATAGCAAAACTAAGTTTGATTGGAAACTGGAGTCTTTTGAATTGAAATGGTAGGTCAGTGGGGATTATTGGGATTCGAGGTATGATTACACTTTCCGCTTTTCCCACACCTGTTAAAATGGTGGCACAGATTATATTTTGCCCTAAATGTGTAATTGAAGCCTCGTCCCATTACATAAACGGGGGGCATCTAAATTTTGCATAAGCATAACTGGTACACCTAATTTCAATTGTAGTTTAGGCAAGGATACACCCGATAGCACCAGAGAATTTAAAAACTCAGCGGGATATGAAGTGCTCTGTTCTGTGTCCATGATTGTATCTATTGACAAATACTCCTTTATTTCTCCCTGCACCTCTTTCAAAATTTCAGTGTTGATTTTGTTAACGATTTCATATTTTGGTGCAAGAATTGCTCTTGCACACAACCAATGATCACAATTTAAATTTAGTTGTAAGTCTGGGTAAACCTTAGCAATGAGCTCCACATCATTTTACACCAAATTACAGAATTCCCCTGTAAGTAAAATGCAGCCTTCAGCATCCGTGTCCAAACGTCCATCGCTAATTTTCAATAGTGTATCTGCGTAATGTCCTGAATCTACGTCATTATAAAGGTGGACTCTCATATTCGTTGTTAGGCTGAATTTTTTCACTTTTGCCAACAATCTTGATGACTTGAGACAGGCTTTGATTTCATCTGCATGTGTACCCCTCTGGATCACCGGCAGAGTTTGTCGGAAGTCAGCAGCCAGTAAAACTACCATTCCTCCTCTCTCGCAAGTCCTGAATATTTTGGTTTAATACCTCTATAGCTTTTTTGTGGGACATCGTACTTTCGTCCCACACTAAAAGTTTACATTGTCGTAGCATCATACCTCGAGAGCTATTTTTTCTGAAATGAATAATACCAAACTTCTTAAGACAATTTTGTCATTTACCATAACGGGGTGAACAGACAGAGCTTAATTAGCTGAATATAATAATTTTTAATCATTTTAAGATAGATGTGCCTAAAATAACTCGGGAACAGATTTTTATTCGGGGTATCAGATTTTCTTCTGGGATACCGTAGTTCCCTTTTTCTGTACTCCAGGCATCATGTTGCAATTAATTTATTCATATCAGTAGGCCGAGTTTTTAAGCTGGACGACCGTCTAACAGTTATTTTTTTCTATCCGTCAGGAACAGTACTTTTTTTCTGGATGAAAGGTACCCTATGTCCTTTTCTGTACCCATGACAACGTGTATGCGAAATTTCATGATGATCGGTCGAGTAGTTTAGGCGTGAAAGCGTAACAAACAATAACAAACATACAAACAATAACAAACATACAAACAAATAAACAAACTCACATTCGATTTTTTTTTTCTGAATGAAAGGTACCCTATGCTCTTTTATGTACCCATGACAACGTGTATGCGAAATTTAATGATGATCGGTCGAGTAGTTTAGGCGTGAAAGCGTAACAAACAATAACAAACATACAAACAATAACAAACATACAAACAAATAAACAAACTCACATTCGATTTTTTTTCTGAATGAAAGGTAACCTATGTTCTTTTATGTACCCATGACAACGTGTATGCGAAATTTCATGATGATCGGTAGAGTAGTTTAGGCGCGAAAGCGTAACAAACAATAACAAACAAACAAACTCACATTCACATTTTTTCTGGATGAAAGGTACCCTATGTCCTTTTCTGTACCCATGACAACGTGTATGCGAAATTTCATGATGATCGGTAGAGTAGTTTAGGCGTGAAAGCGTAACAAACAAACAAACAAACAAACAAACAAACTCACATTCGCATTTATAATATAATATATAAGGATTCCTACAAATGAAAACCTAACGTCCTTATTGAACCTACTAATGCAATCATCTAGCTATAATATGTACACTACTAAACTATAATTAATACTGAAAGCTTCAGTGAGGAGTGAGTAAACAGAATACAGTTGTAAGATCATTGAATAAACGATTAAAAGGCCATTCTGAGGATTGAAGATTAATAAGTGGCCCAGAATTCCTACAGGCATTGACAAGGCTGTGAGAGGTGGCATAGCCGGGGAAGGGGGATTTCAGGAGGAGGGATAGTAACTGCCCCCTGAAAAGAATTATACCTCTTGGAAAACATTTGCGTCCCTCTTTGTTTAATTCAATCCCCTTTCTATTTTCGAATATGGTACGGTTAAAAAAAGTTCAAACAACTTATAAAGGAATAAAATAAAAATTTAAAAATCAGGTGAGGGCTCCGGAAATTCTTTGAAAGTGGGAGGATGGAGTAGGGCCTTAACTGAGAAAGGTCCAGAGGTCCTGACCAGGTACAATTTTAGACCCTTAATGTCTTTAGAACCTATTTGAAGGAGGTTTATTTTTCATAGATATCACTTATTTTTGTCATTATGATTATGATTAGTAACAACATATTAGGAACTTTGGTAGAGAACATGCTAACTTTTTTTTCGGTCAGCAATTAAAAATGAAAGTTAGGAAACTTCTATATTTTTATTCTATAGGTAATGATATTATCCAGTGCTAGTGAAGCCTTATTAGAGTAATAAGGGTGATTAGAAAAAATAAAAAGTGTTTAGAACGTTTTGGCCCCAAAGCAAAAAGGGGGATCGGAAGCCCTCCTCCATAAATTGTATGAAATTTGGATGCCTTAAGTAGCTACATAGAGTGGTCCTCACTTGGAAAATTTACTCCTCTAGAGGTTATTTGAAATGATCCTACATAAGAAACTATTTTTAAATTTGGCGTCTTCTAGAAGCTATTTAAAGTGTTCCAGTTTCCTCACCAGGAAATCTTTATAAAATGTAATGCCTGTAAATGCTATTTAGAGTGGTCTTCTCCTGACACATATTTGAATATTAGATGCTTCTATAAACGTTTTAGATTGGTTTTTTAGTGAACACTTTTTTAAACTAGATACCTCTCGAAGATAGTTTGAGTTTTTTTAAAATCATAGTTAAAGTTTAGTGCACACAACCAAATAAATATTCCCTACATTGGTGTTTGTACCACGGGCCTTACTGCCTGCCAGGGCTATTCAAAGTTTAGAGTATATTAATGATTTTGTAAGTGAAGCGCGTAAAACCCATGAGCGGAAAATATTTACATATCCAAATATCTTCCTATAGTAATTAAGAACATTCATCATGGCAGGCCCAACTCAACTCCCGGCTTGCGCGAGGTATGGGAGTAAAATGGAAAAGAAAGGACCAAGATATAACAGAAATGTGTGCATTGCATTCGAATTTGAATTATTACTAGAAATACTCCACGGTGACGATGGGGGACAGAGCTACAAAGTTTTTTTGTTAATAACTACAATATGTCCCTATTATGACAAAATGAAGATCTGTGCACACTGCTTAGCTGTGAAGCCAATCTAAAATGGTCAAAAACGGCCTTTTAAATTCAGTTTTTATCCAAGTATAATTTAATATTCCAATATTATTCAGTATGAACTGTTTATCTCCATTAATGTTTAGTCAGAAGTGATCCACGTACAATAAAGATCGTGTAAATTTACCATTTCTAGCAGACTGTATTACAGAGTGGATTTACTTGTGATGCACGCTCTTAATTAAGGAAAATCTTCCAAATACAGATAAAATGTTCTTTTGAAAGTTTTAAGGAAAAACACAGTTCTTGATAGTTGACATTGCAAGTCAGTTATCAGTGGTACGCAAAACAACCCATTAGTTGGGCAGATTGGTGTAGATTTGTGTAGGTGCTCACTTGATGATAGAGGCATTACATTTATAATGTAGTAAGGACCTGTCCTAATGACAATTTTTAGCTATAGGGCCATCACCATTTCCCTCCTGACATCAATGGCAGACATTTCTCAAAACGGCTGACCGTAAACTAATATTTTTTAGATATCTTTGCCTGCTATCCACTCACAATCCTGATGTTGGTGTCTAAACATGCTTATTGGGGCAAGGAATTACTTATAATTAATAAAAAAAGTGAAACACTCATGTTTATTGCAGCACACATAAAATATGAAGGTATAAAATACATATTAAGCTTACGTATACAGAACAATTGTTTGTTTTCTATTATTAATGTTTATTGAACATTATTGTAGGTATTCCATATCCACACTATCACACAGACAATTTCACTCACGATCACACAGCTCTCCACACAGAGACCAGTACACTTTAGAGCAGCTTTCACACATTGGCAATGTCCTCTACAGACCTTCTTGCAACCACATCTCAGTAGTTCACGACAGGCATGAGAAGCTCTGGGAAGTGTTGCCCAATTCACTTCCCACCACCTTCGGTAGTTTGCAGCCACCACCATCGACTAGGATACGGTAGGCTGGGAACAGGGAACATCTGTGCCCAGACATGACCTGCCCGGTAGGCAGCTCTCCTTGAGTATTCCAGAAGCGCAGCTTGAGTTGGTGGAAGACCTTCCATTGCTTTGCCTTTCTTTCAGAACAGCTTCTTCCTTGTCATATTCACCTTTTCCTCACTGGATGTACGATCGTAAAGTATAACTACGTAGCGTTCTCTTACCTTGAGTTTATCTTCAACAGAGCTGGGAGTAAATACTAAGTACCATAATACTGGTGTGGCCTAGTTGAATGTGTTCCAAATGTCTTATACAGTCTTATTTCCGCGGCCAGTAAAGGTGGACACTATGTCGCATCTACTAAATGCGTGTAGGAATGGAAGGGCTATGCACTTTTGTAGACCAAGGGAGCGTGATCTCTCATGGGCTGGTGGGTATCTGAAGCTTTTTCCTGAAGAAAAGGCAACCCACATTTCGTCAATGCTGAGCTGTGGAACTGCTGCTATGGCTAGCACGAGTACAATCATCTGAGTCATCTGTGCAGATAGTCACTGTATTAAAGCCATGGTTGACAGCATCTGAGACGTTGAGGAAAATCCTAGTATCTGCTTCCTCATAAACACAAGGATAAAACCCAGTAGTGTCTCTTGACTGCGTACAGAACACGTCATTGTGGAGCGTAGTGATTACCTGGCTTTGTGTTTCAAGGTTTGCAATTTTCTGGCTCTAGAAAAAAAAACTCTTATTTATTTTCGTCATTCTTAAGAAATTCCTGCAAGTATTTAGGAATAGCATTAGCAGACTGCACGCGCTGATGGCATCCCTTGCCCCACAAACTGTGTGTGTATGTCTTTAAGCTGCCATCAACATATTCATCCCACATCACATCTAACCTTTGCAATTGCTGGAGTTGTCTTTTGATGTAAGGCAGGAATATCTAGGAAGCGTATTCTGAGAACATGCGTGCAGTGCCAGCCTTCAGCATGTTGACTATGACAGCTTCATCGACATCAACAGTAGGTACTAGTGAAGAGCTTGGCTGGATATCTGGTGTGATGGGAACAAGGTCTTCTAGGCAGCTCACAATGACTGACTTGGTTCCAAGCCGCAGCTCACCCATTTTTGAGAGTGATGAAGGAAATGCCTGATTCTCATGGAAAAATAATTCTTCGAGGTCACCATCTTGTGTATGGCAGGATATGTACAAGATGGAGAAGAGTGCACAGTCATTCTTTACAGAAGACAACCTGTATTTTGCTAGGGACTTCACACGTACAGGTGGACGGCTAAACAAAAAGAAGTTGTTTCGTTTTGACATGTTGTGATTGGTTAATAAGACGTTCAGTAACAAATGTGTCCTATTGCTCTTGTCCAGTTATTTAGATATTGAGCATTGTGTTGACCACTGCTGGATCGGATAGATTTCTAGTATCTAGGACAAGGAGGTCATTGCTTTCGTCAATGAATGGGTTTCCTGTATTCTTGATCCCATTGGTGAGAGCCTTCACCTGATTGAAAAATTTCATCTGTGTGCTCTTTGTCTGCTCATGATGCTGGAGTTCAGTTTCCATCCATGGTTTCTAAAACGATGCCTGAAACTCTTTGATTAGATGGTCCATCCCTATCCCGGACACCATCCATCGTCGTAGGACAGGTGGGTTCTGTTTGAGGCCGATAGCACTTCCTCACCTTTCACAGAGGCGTTGTTCTGCTCGTGGGCTTGGTCTATGGCTATATTGGAGAAAACACGCCCTGTCTTTTTCACAGTTAAGTTGTCAAGCATAAACTCCCGATATACAGCACGATGCTATTATTCTAGAATTATCATGTCACGGAGGTGGATTGGTATCCATCTAGCGTAATGGGTGTGGTCTAGTGAGAAGAACCAGGGCATGAGTTGTGATAGTGACTCCATACATAAATGGAAATCTGCATCCCTCAATGATCTCACAAAGATCATCACCTTCAGTTCCAGTTGCCAAATGGTGATCCATAAGTGGAACTGTGGGCTAACTTTACGTCTCTCATCACACCAGGCTTCCAGGGGTTTTATACTCAACTCAACCTAATGCACTCACCTCATCACTTATTACACTAACCTCATCACCTATTGCACTCACCTCATCACCCATTGCACTCACATCACCTATTGCACTCGCCTCATCACCTATTGTACTCACCTTATCACCTATTTCACTCACCTCATCACCTATTCCTCACCTATCACTATTGCCCCCTCATCATATTGCACTCACCTCACCTATTGCACTCACCTCATCACCTATTGCACTCACCATCACCCATTGCACTCACTATCACCTATTGCACTCACCTCATCACCTATTGCACTCACCTCATCACCCTATTGCACTCACCTCATCACCTATTGCACTCACCTCATCACACCTACTTTGCACTCACCTATGCACCTATTACCACCTCTCACCTATTGCACTCACCTATCACCTATTGCACTCACCTCATCACCTATTGCACTCACCTCATCACCTATGCACTCACTCATCATATTGCACTCACCTCATCACTATTACTCACTACCCTATTGCACTCACCTCATCACCTATTGACTCACCTTATCACCTATTGCACTCACCTCATCACCTATTGCACTCACCTCATCACCTATTGCACTCACCTCATCACCTATTGCACTCACCTCATCACCTATTGACTCACCTATCACCTATTGACTCCCTATCACCTATTGCACTCACCTCATCACCTATTGCATCACTCATCACTATTACCATCACACTATTGTCACTCACCTTATCACCTATTGCACTCACCTCATCACCTATTGCACTCACCTCATCACCTATTGCACTCACCTCATCACCTATTGCACTCACCTCATCATCATATTGCACTCACCTCATCACCTATTGCATCACCTCATCACCTATTGCACTCACTCATCATATTGCACTCACCTCATCACCTATTGTACTCACCTTATCACCTATTGCACTCACCTCATCACCTATTGACCCCTAACCTTCTCATCACACTATTTGCACTCACCTCATCACCTATTGCACTCACCTATCACCTATTCACTCACTCATCCCTATTGCACTCACATCACCTATTGCACTCCACCTCATCATACCTATTGCACTCACCTCATCACCTATTGCACTCATCTCATCATATATTGCACTCACCTCATCACCTATTGTACTCACCTTATCACCTATTGCACTCACCTCATCACCTATTGTACTCACCTTATCACCTATTGCACTCACCTCATCACCTATTGCACTCACCTCATCACCTATTGCACTCACCTCATCACCTATTGCACTCACCTCATCACCTATTGCACTCACCTCATCACCTATTGCACTCATCTCATCATATATTGCACTCACCTCATCACCTATTGCACTCACCATCACCTATTGCACTCACCTCATCATATATTGCACTCACCTCATCACCTATTGCACTCACCATCACCTATTGCACTCACCTCATCACCTATTTCACTCATCTCATCACCTATTGCACTCACCTCACCACCTATTGCACTCACCTCACCACATACTGCACTCACTTTACAACCTATTGCACTCGCCTCACCACCTATTGCACTCACCTCACCACATATTGCACTCACCTCACCACATACTGCACTCACCTCATCACCTATTGCACTCACCTCATCATCATGGCTACTGCTGTACTCAGTGTAGGCTTTTTGGAGGAGGATATATAGGGTCAAGGCTGTCACCCGATTAGCATGACGTGTTCGAGTTACATCAGACACCTTGAGGTACGAATCTGCTGTGCCTGGGGAGGTCATATTTACCTGTGTGAATGTACCTACTCATCCACAGCTGTATAAGGTCACATCAATTTTAGAGCATTCATCTCAATGTGGATGCCTCTAAACATCACTATGAAGTGGTGATCTCCGATTTCAAATAAAAGTCCAAGTTATTCCTTGGTCCAATACGCACGTGTAGACACCAAAATCAGGAATGTGATTGGATTACAGTCAAAGCTATCTAAAAGTATTCATTTACAATCGGCCATTTTGAAAAATGGCTGCCATTGATGCAAGGAATCAAAACGGCGATGGCCCTATAGCTAAAAGGTGTCATTAGGACATGTCCTTACTACATCCTAAATTTTATGCTTCTATTGTCAAACGAGCAATTTCTACACTATTCTGCCACACTACATTACAAGTCCTTGTTGTTATCACATTTTGAATTTTTTCTGAGTCTCTCGACAGATATTGGTCAAAATAAAGATCTTTGGAAACGGTCATATCGTAAATCAGATGATAATATGATTTCATGCATGAGTATATTAAGAAGAAGGTACGGGAGCGGTGGATAGAAATATATACAAGGAACGATCACAATATGGCTTTTTCAATAGAAAGGACACAGTTCACACTTTACATTGCTGCCACTGGAAAAGAGGTAATGGCTACCCCTTGAAGAAAATCTATAGCTACCACCCAATCCACCGACCAAGGCTTCATTCTATTGGAACTCATCAGGAGGGAGTTTGAAACGCGCAACGTGTTCTTATCTCCATTGTAACAGCCATATTGTGTTCATTTCTTTTATATTTCTTTATTCACCTTTCCTGTACTTTCTTCTAAATATAATACAATTATCTCATAAAGCGGAAAGAGGTTATCCTTATAAAAATATATTATATATTAGCATCCAATGTCCATTTACAGTGTTTGTGCTTTGCGTTATTCCTTTTACATGTTCCTATTCAAGTGTTCAATCATTCTTTATAAATATCCTTTCTCTCCATTTGTGTTTTTTTGTTTCCCCTTCTAGGAGGTTTCCCACTATCTCCTGATGAATTCTGGTAGAATGAAACCAAGTTCAAAGGATTGGGCTGGCAGCACTGTAAAGTATGGATTGTCACAACCCTGAGATAGATTGGGATGTTTATTTTAATTTGCATAGCTTTGTTGACTACGTGGCTGAAAGAAATGGCCAAGAAAACTCGTCATAATGAATAAGTAAACATTCAGAAAGAATGCTGACTACTCACAACATTCTTGTCCCAGTTGTGCAGTAACTAGGCCGGATTGGGTTATAAGAGCTTTTGTTTTATGGCTAACGGGGCTGACACATTAATATCTATTTCGGAGGAAATTACTATTCCTATATTCGGACCATGCGGATTGAAACATCGGGTCATCAATGATACTTGTACTTAAGGGCAGCCATCGTGCCAAGAGTACCGGGTTCGAGTCCTTAATTTTGATATTGTTTGAACTATAAATAAATCCATATATATTTTGTCCATAAAAATTGGGGGGGGGGGGTAGTTGAGCCCCCAAAACACCTCCCCGACTACGTCCTTGCCTTCCCCGCAAGCCATTTTGGCAGTTTTGGACCACGGAAGGTAGTTGGGTGACAGAATGTAGGTTTAGTAAATTTGTTAACTATCAAACACTAAGTTCGTTAATAATCCTATATACTATAATGTAACTTAAGCCACTTTAAAATATATTATCAAGGATAACGGCTGATTAAAACTTTAAACCCAGCTGATTTCTGCTAGTAAAATTTTTTTCACACACATTCAAATAGCGCTGATAAGGCCTACAATTTAAAATTCCTTTACTTCCCCAAGTTTTCTTGACCAAAGAATATACTTTTCCAGTATTTTATAGTAAAAGTTATGCATACAAAACCTCATCATTTCCATTTCCTTCTATTAAATTCTTGCACAAAAGTCATCAAGAAATAACATTAATTGAGAATGAGATTATTATTGGTTATGCCTTTTATTTCGTATTTCTCAGATAACTGAAAGAAAAAAAATGAAAATTTCAACGACATTTTATAATTTCACCGACTTCTCCTTGACTTGTCATGTCACACCCAATTAATTCACTTTTACAGGTTTTCTCTGTTTTCCAGGTACACTCCGTTTACCATGAAAGGTCTTCTCTCGTGGGCGTAGGGAGAATTTAATTTTGGGAGAGTTCCAAATTATAAGTTTATGACATGATGTTAAGAATTTTGAGAAATAAGAAAATTGTTTTAAAAAGTACTGGTGGGAACTTATTAGTGTGAGAAAGGAGGGGTGGAGGGGTTATAACAAAAAGTATTTATTAAGAACATTTTCCCCTGCCCCCTGCCTCCCAGTTCAGGTTTGAAAATTGGGTGTCCTAGAAATTATTTGGAGTATTCCTCAAGTGGAGAGTTTTTTAAAATTAGAATTTCTTAAAATACATTTAGAGTGGACCTTTACCCATTTTTTAAATTGGGATAATCCTAGAGGCTATTTTAAGTAGTGCTAAACCAGACTAATTTTATTCATAAATTATATTCCCTAGATTACAGTGGTCCTCAAACTTCTTTTAGACTGTACTCCTTGGCCATGACTAAAAGTTTAAAGTACCCCAAGATTAAAAAAATTCCAAATGACAGGTTTAAAAAAAATGACCACATGGTAAATTATTGATCTATTTAATCTATTGGGAAAAAATATCTGTAATCAAAATATTTCAAATGTGACAAAGCTATTTAGAAAGAATACTACTGTTTTAGCCTTAACATTATCTCTTATTGAGAATCGTTATGACCAGTTCAGAAAATCATAATTATACTGTAAAAAGTGTGTAGAAAAGTTTTATACATATTCTTCACATATTCGTTCAAAATAGAGAAAAAAGCAAACCTTTACCAAATATTTTCAAATCAAAATTTTTAATTGTAGTTCTGGAGTTGATATATTATGAATCCCAAAGTTTTTTCAGTGAGAGGAGTGTGGCTGCATGGCTTGGCACAACTCTTTGATGTTAGGTCGTTCATTTGAAACTTTCAAGTGGAGGTCCAGCTCCAAATTTAGCCTATTGCGGTACTTATTTTTTAGGTACACCATGGATGAAAAACCACTATAAGAGATATTTTCTTGAGAAAGGCATCATAAACTTGATAACACGGTCATCAATATGAGGAAACTCGTTCAGTCTCTCCAACCAAAAGTCTGCTATAGATGTTTTCTTTAGACTGGATTTGAGGGTTTCATCCCAGGACAGTTTAATAATTTCTTCCTTTAATATCGTTGAAAATATATCTGGCCAACTGGGATCTTCCACTGCAGAAAAAAGGGTCTCGCATCCAGAACTCACTCTTAACATTCTCAGGAAAATATTCGCTAAAGTCTTCATTCAAACCCAGACAATCCTCTTTTATTTAGTTGACAACAGAATCATGAAGCTCATGTTCACGTTCAAGTTCATTTTCTTCTATAAAATTTTCTAAGGACGGAAAGAATGACAGCTGTCCCTTCACAACTGGTTTTGTTGCAAATTGAGGTTTCTTTTTTAAAGCTTTTATTTTTCCATGAAGGGTGTTGTGTGTTTACCCTGCAGACCTTTATTCAGCTCATTCAGTCGATAAATACGTCAGCTATGAAAGCCAGCCTGCACAGCTACTGCTCAAAACTCACACTTGATATCAGAGAGGATAACTTGAACTTCTTGTCTCATTTCATACAAAAGAACAAAACAATTTCCTTTGGAAGGCCACCTTACCTGAGTGTGGAAGAGAAGATGATTATGCTCGATACCCGTTTCTTCACATAACATTGCAAATAATGTGAATTTACCTGCTTTTGATTTTATGAAATTAATGGTCTTCACTGCTTCTGTCAATACTATTTTCATATAATTTGGACATTTCCGGGCAACTAAGCCTCCCTATAAAGACTACAGTGGGCAAATTTTGCCTGTGGGGTGCCTTCTTGATTTGAGAAACCACATCACTATGCTTTCCAGTCATAGCTCGTGCACCATCGTCAATCGTCAATAAAGACATTAAAGAAACAGAAAGATAGTGGAACACATATAGATTGGAACTAATTAATATATAAATATAGCCCCAAAATATCTCGACAACTTCGTTGTGAGCTTGAGGAATATTGTTGAGATCCTGAGAAATATTGTTGAGAACGAAAGAGCATCTTACCGAGTCATGACTCTTCATCAAAGATGCTCAAATTACTCTAAAAATAAGCAAGATAACAACTGCTAATGAATAAGGTGTTAAGTAGAGGGTTGAAAATTCTCAGAAATCTGTTTCTAGCCGAGATAAAATAGGGGTAAAACAAAGGTGGAAATAACCAGATAACGGTAACTGCCAACAACTAGGGTTTTCCATAAGTCCCTTGCTACTTTGCTAACTTTCCCTTGAGAGCTGCTCACGTACCCCAGTTTGAGAACCACTTGGTCTAGAGGCTATTTAAAGTGATCCTCCTCCAGAATGTTGTTAAAATTTGAATGCCCAACTAAAGATATTTATAGGGTTCCTTACCTAAGTTTTTTAAACATAAAACTAGATGCCTCTAGAAGCTATGAAGTTATTTGAGGTGGTTTTCCCCAGGACAATTTTTGAAAAGGTTATGCCCTTAAATCTATTTGGAACTACTCTTGCCTGGAGTTTTTTTGAAAATTAAATGTCTCTAGAAACTATTTGAAGGGGTTTCTCCCCAAAACCATTTTGAATAACTGGATATTTTTAGATTATAAACTACTATCTCTGAAGATCAGATTGTAGAATCAAATTAAGATAAATAGTTTCACAAATTGGCTTCTTTAAACACTCTTTTGCTATCAACAATAAACACTTTGGAAAATTTTGGGGAGATGTGGGGTGTTTGAACCCCACAACCCCCCTCACTACGCCCATGCTGTATTTCTCTCGTAAAGCCTACGTCATAGTTGAAACATGCAAGGTAAGCCTGCTACCTTTCAGGGTAAACTAAGTGTATGGATCGACCCTGTCAAGGTTCATATTGTGGAGGAAAGCTTAATGGACCTTTAAAAGAGGGTTGATTAAATACTTAGTATTTTCTTACAAACCATGCCTACAACACAATCAAATCAATATCACAACAATATCTATCGTAAATTTAAAAATAATAACATATTTTATTCAAACCACAACAAAAAAGTTTATTAATAAAGGTCCAGATTTTTAACTTGATTAAGGTGGATACATATGTGGCAAAAATAAATGTTAAATTGTGTTTGAAAAACCGCCTAGTGTCCAAATCAAACATACAATTCAAATGTGAAATTTCATCAATTCATTCTTATCCGTGTCAAAAACGTCAGTAAGTATTACCCTTTGGCTTTACCATTCTCTTTTTTTTAAGGCAATAATAAATATGCCTAATGTTAGTTACTATATTTTAAAGAAAGAGTTGTTTATTTTTGCACGTGAGAAAAAAAACTGCAAGTTAGGTAATTTCAGTTTAATGTAAATTAATACATTATGTCTCATTCTTAAAATACTAAAGTGATGGTAGGATTGTATGTTTATACATGGGTTTGAACTTATCGGGAGATATTAAGATATCCCAAGCTCCCAAGATAAAAACCGAGGCTCAAAGCCCTATCTCTGTTCGAGCCTGATTAGGCATCAAGAATCAAAAATCATCTGTGTAATACACTGCTAATATGTTATATAAAAGAAAATATCGTAAATTTCGGTTGAGGGCCATTCAAGTAGCTTAATATCAATTGTTTGCTGGAGCCTCCGTAAGCTTTTGACTTGAATTGGGTCGCCGGGTGGTGGGTAGGGTTCTCTTGAAGTTAAATACTATTTAAACTTTACACTTAAGTTTTATTTATTTACTCTACTTTTAACACATATAATTCTAAAGTGAGTTCACTAATTTAAACTTCACACACTTAATTTTACCCCCAAACCCTCATGGTTAGCACCTCTCACCCTACACAAACAATGTTCCGCCACACCGCCTAATGATTCTATAGCAATAATGAGACAGATTAGTAGTGGATAAAAGGACAGCTTTGGACCACTTTCTCCCATAAGGCTAACATTGCACCGCCTCATTACATAGGTGATGCAATTCCTCCCATAATATTGACATTGCACTGCCTCCTACCAGAGGTGGAGAACTTCCTCCCATAGGTTAACATTACACCACCTCATTCCAGAAGTGGTCTACTTCCTCCCATAAGGTTAACATTGCACTGCCTCCTACCAGAGGTGGAGAACTTCCTCCCATAATATTGACATTGCACTGCCTCCTACCAGAGGTGGAGAACTTCCTCCCATAAGGTTGACATTGCACTGCCTCCTACCAGAGGTGGAGAACTTCCTCCCATAAGGTTGACATTGCACCACCTCATTCCAGAAGTGGTCCACTTCCTCCCATAAGGTTGACATTGCACTGCCTCCTACCAGAGGTGGAGAACTTCCTCCCATAAGGTTGACATTGCACTGCCTCCTACCAGAGGTGGAGAACTTCCTCCCATAAGTTAACATTGCACCGCCTCATTCCAGAGGTGGTCCACTTCCTCCCATAAGGTTGACATTGCACTGCCTCCTACCAGAGGTGGAGAACTTCCTCCCATAGGTTAACATTACACCACCTCATTCCAGAAGTGGTCCACTTCCTCCCATAAGGTTGACATTGCACTGCCTCCTACCAGAGGTGGAGAACTTCCTCCCATAAGTTAACATTGCACCGCCTCATTCCAGAGGTGGTCCACTTCCTCCCATAAGGTTGACATTGCACTGCCTCCTACCAGAGGTGGAGAACTTCCTCCCATAAGGTTGACATTGCACTGCCTCCTACCAGAGGTGGAGAACTTCCTCCCATAAGGTTGACATTGCACTGCCTCCTACCAGAGGTGGAAAACTTCCTCCCATAAGTTAACATTACACCGCCTCATTCCAGAAGTGGTCTACTTCCTCCCATAAGGTTGACATTGCACTGCCTCCTACCAGAGGTGGAGAACTTCCTCCCATAAGTTAACATTACACCGCCTCATTCCAGAGGTGGTCCACTTTTTCCCACAAGAATAGAGTTTTAAAGCAACATGTAATAGAGCTCAGGGGAAAAGGGATTTTAAGGGTTTGGTGCAGTTCTTACGCATCTCCGGCATTTTTTATATCCAAACCTAACAATAAGCATCGCTTAGTGATGGATTACCGAAAATTGAACTAGAATTTAGCTTTTGAGGCCACTACTCTACAAACCGTATATATAGTTTTCTTCCGATATTTAGAGAAGACGAGGATCCTTTCCTTACTAGACTTAAATAAAGCTTATTGTCAAGTGCCCCTTAGTGAAGCGTCCAAAGAGTGTACGGCTTTAGTCACTCAAAGTGGGTTGTATGAGTATAACTACTTGCCTTTTGGCATCTGAGTCCGTTCTTAAATGCCAACAAGGATAATAAATTATATTTTCGTGGACGTACAGCTCAAGTTTGTTTATAACTATATGGGTGATCTGGTCATATATCCCGAAAACTTAACGGAACATGCAGAACCCTTGAGAGAGGTTCTCACCAGGTCGAGGAAGGCCAACCTCACCATAAATCTTCATAAAATGCAAGTAGTAATCTCTTAGATAGGGTATTTAGAACACATTGTTTCACATAATGGAATAGAAATAAACCCGGAGAAGTCAAGGCGATTAGTGAATTCCTGGTACCCAACATTCAAAAGAGATTGTCTAGGTTTTTGGGCATGGTAGTTTGTTTTTTTCCGATTAATACCAAACTTGGCATCTTTGGCAGCGCCCCTGTACAAGCTCATGAAGATGAAAACTGCTTTCTTATGGTCGAATGATGCTGAACAGGCATTTCAGACGTTAAGACAAGCATTAGTGGAAGCTCTTATCATAAAAATGCCGACTTTCAAGAAAAGTTCATCCTCCAAAATGACAGGGCTGGTAGCGATGTTGGCTCTGGAAACTGAGGGGGAGATTTTGCTGGTGGCGTGTGTGCGATCCAGACCCTCCATCCACATTAACTGAACTATCCTACAAAGGGGTTAGAAGCATCGGCAATCATTTTTGGTCACAGAAAAGCTTAGGAAGTATTTCTCTAATGTTTTTGAATAGTAGACAGTTAGGTATTTTTTACTTTCTCTCTATCTTACAGGTAGAGAAAGTATTGTGATCGTCAAAAAAATCGAACTCGAGATTTTGATGAATTTTGACGTTTCATGACTTCCTGAATCCGAAAAAGTGGTTTTTGAATTTCCGTCTGTCTGTCTGTCTGTCTGTCTGTCTGTCTGTCTGTCTGTACCTCCAACTAGAGCCTAAACTATTTTACCGATTGAGCTGAAACTTGATATCTAGGGTTTTCATAGGGTTGCCCCGAGGGGTTTTTGGAATTGGGTATCTACCCCTAAAATTAAGGGTAGTTTACTGAGGGGCAAAAAGAGAAAAAGTCGATTTTCTCAAAATCGGCTCTAACGATTTTGATTAAATTTCATTTATGAACATAAATAAATATTCCAAACAAAATGGCTACTCTCAATATTTCGGCAAAATCGTTTTAAGGGCTCCGGTCTGATGCGTAAATTTACATTTTTTATAATAGCTCCGAAACTATTTGAGATATGAAATTACTTAGCATTACAAATATGTATATATATTTATAATACAAATATTTTATTCGAAACATATTTTTATAAAATCAATAACTTTCAATATATACGCAATTATATATATATTTTTAACTTTTTGGGCATTAAAGCTTAAGTATTGCGACCGTAAGAAAAACTAACCTGAAATGTTGATGGATGTCGACGTCTCATGACCCCCCGAACCCTAAAAAATAGTCTTTGCAGTGCCGTCTGTCTGTGTGTCTATTAAAACTTAAAATTAAGGGTAGTTTACTGAAGGGCAAAAAGAGAAAAAGTCGATTTTCTCAAAATCGGCTCTAACGATTTTGATTAAATTTCATTTATAAACATTAATAAATAATACAAACAAAATGGCTACTCTCAATATTTCGGCAAAATGGCTTTAAGGGCTCCGGTCTGATGCGTAAATTAACATTTTTTTAAATAGCTCCGAAACTATTTGAGATATGAAATTACTTAGCATTACAAATATGTATATATATTTATAATACAGATATTTTATCCGAAACATATTTTTATAAAATCAATAACTTTCAATATATACGCAATTATATGATTTTTTTTAACTTTTTGGACATTAAAGTTTAAGTATTGCGACCGTAAAAAAAAACTAACCTGAAATGTTGATGGATGTCGACGTCTCATGACCCCCCGAACCCTAAAAAATAGTCTTTGCAATGCCGTCTCTCTGTGTGTCTATAAAAACTTAAAATTAAGGGTAGTTTACTGAAGGACGAAAAGAGAAAAATTTGGTTTTCTCAAAATCTGCTTAAACGATTTTGATTAAAATTCGTATCTAGGCGTTGATTAAGATTATAAATAAACTGGCTATTTTCATTTTCCTATGAAAATGATTTTTAGGGTACATTACAGAAGCGTTAATTTCCGTATCTCCACAACTATTGGAGAAACTAAACAACTTATCATTGCAAAATTGTAGGACTATTAGAAATAAAAAACTTTTATTTGACATATATTTTTATAAAAACAGCAGTTTCTGAGATATTTGCAAATATATTAATACAATTTTGTGAGCTTTAGTTGTAAACATATACTACTTAAGTCTTAACGCAATAATACTCCAATGCCATAGAGTAATTAAATATAAGTAAGTATCTAAAAAAAGTATGTTATTTTTCCTTAAATCTCTTAGGAGAAATGTTTGCATAGCAATGATCTATCTCCATTTTAGACTCAATAGTCAATATTTACATTTTTAATAGTCAAAATGTATAAATGAATAATTAAATATCAATGCGATGACTTGAAGATCTGCAACACCATATAAAATGTTAAAATTTTAACCAGAAATCGAAATTTTAATACGAAGTGTTGACCCTTGTGGAAGACATTAAACTGTTTTAAATGCTCTTAGGTGGACAAAGATGCGCCTCTTTTCTCATTGATTATATATCATTGTATATTATTTTATGCGTGTTCTTATGTGGAGTGGTGATGATACAATGTACATTATTCCGTTCAGAAATCTTACGAGTTTATAGAAAGAGAGAGAAAGTCTGTGCGGTGTGCCGTACCATTTATTTAAATCTATAATATATATGCCTACATTAGTTAATATAAAACCCTTCTAATGATTAAAGTATTTTATGATTTATATCAATATACTTTTGTTAACCTTATTCCTTTGAGATAATTATGTGCATGTACGTTGTCAGTTTTCAGTTGTCTGATTGGTGGCTTGTCCAGTCTTGGTCTTCAGTGGACCCAAACAACAGAGAGTGTACTTGTAGCCTTTACAATATTCAATGCTGTGATGATTATACCTCTTCTTGCAATCAAGTGTGTCATTGTAGACCAATTTCCGACATCACTTAGGTAAGAAATACGTTATAATGAATTATTTTTACTCTCTCATTTCAAGAGAAAGTAATGTAATCGTGAGAATTTATCATCTCGAAATTATGGTGAATATTTACGTTTTAAGTGAACACAGAACCCAAAAAAGTGGATTTTACAATTCTGTCTGTCCCCATGTATGTCTATATGTCCCTGGCCACGAATCCAACATGCTAGAAAGAACTTCGTTCAAACTTGATATTTAGATCTAATAGGGTTAGGCCTATATCTAAGGATTTTTTTTATTATGACCCTAGCCTTCAAATTAAGGTTACGGTAGTTTGTTGATGAGTGACTTTTTATAAATTCAATTTTTTTTATTGGCTTTAGCAATAACTGTGCATTTCAAATAAAATTGTTTTATTTGAAATGCATAAATTATCTAGAATATTTTTTACTTAACAAATACCAATGTATTATGTGTTTTGGACAAAAATTTGTTAAGAGGTAGTTTACAGCTGGGAAATGTTTGAAAATTCGAAATATTTCCAAAATAGCTCTAACGATTTTCTTTAAAATATATATTTGGATTATTGTGTTTAGTAAAGAGTAATTTTTCTAAAACTTGAAATATTAAAAAAAATTGCTTTAATGGTTTGATTCGACAAGACAAATAACGTTTTATGCTTATTTTGGGGCTAAAAATTGGTTTATGTATAGTTTACTAATGAGTAATTTGTTAAAATACTTAAAATATTTTAGAAATTACTCTAATGATATAGTTCCAAATGGGTATCTTAGGAATGTTTTACATGACAAATTGCACCTTATAATGGTGTTTTTGAGTAAAAAATTGATTAAAAGTAGTTTAGAAATGACTAAATTTAAAAAATTTGAAATATTTTAAAAATGGCTCAAACAATTTGATTCAAATTGGAAAGCATATCTTGTCGATTTTTAGATTATAAATGGTTGTATCTACTTCTCTTTCATATAAGCATTCAATTATTAGTAGTTTACTAATCACTAATTTTTGAAAATTTTAATATTTTTTCCTCATACCGTGAAAATTTTCTAATCCTAAATTATGATGAATTTTTACATTTTGTGCATGTCCGAACACAAAAAATTGTATTTCTCAATTGTGTCTGTTTGTCTCTGGCCACGGATCTAAAACGAGTTGATGTATTTTGGTTCAATCTTCATATTTGGTTTTATATATATATATATATATATATATAATTATACATATATATAAATAATATATAGCCACATTCATCGTTCCACAGATCATCAATACAAAGACATTTGGCTCAAGGCCAATTAATATAATATCTTTATATATAACATTTTAAGGATATTTTCAAAGAGCCTTGAAATAAACCTCTAAATTTACAAAAGGGCAAGGGAACAGACCTTACGCCTCTTACGATAGCTTCTCAAAGAGGAAAAGCGTGTGAATTACAGCACTAACAATAATCCATAGGTGAAGTCAAGCATCTTGGAGTGGTTCAACAAAACTCTTAAAGGTGCTAATTTACGAAATATATTACGTATCGCTATGAAGATGTCCTTCCGTACCTTATTGACGACTACAATTGTGCAAAACATTCTATTATCAAGATGATGTTTGCAGACGTTTCCAAGTTTAACGTGACCCAAGTCAGAGATAATATATATGACAGCTGTCACCCAAAACAACATAGTAAACAAAAACTCAAAGTGAGTGATACAGTGCGTATTAGGAAATCCAAAATAATTTTTCTAGAAGGTGTACAAGTGCAATTTGAGCAAAGAAATTTTCAAGTCACCAGCGTTGTGTTGCGAAAACCCACAATGTATAGATTATCTGAGCTTGACGGTGAGGAGGTGGAAGGAACGTTTTAAGAAACCAAGTTGCAGTACGTAGGCTATGCATTTCCTACACATTCTAAGTCGATAAAATGAATACGCACCAAAGGTAAAAGCAATAGAAAGAAAGTGTACGTGAAGTGGAAATGTTACCCCGCCGAGTTTAATTCGAGGATATTGGTCAGTTACGTCACCACTCTACCATGAAGGGTACTTCCCATTGCCGGGATATTTTGTAACCCGCCCCTTGGTTATCAACCAATAATAACAGACCGGTTGGTCACAAGAGAGTTTATTTCATTCAAAGACAACATAACAAGAAAAGCTCTAAGAGAGAGTGAAGCATTTTGTTAAATTTCATTTTAATTGTATTGGTTAAGTGTAAGAAAAGGCGGTAGCTTTAACTTCGCCATTAAAGTCGATTATTATGATTATTATTAAGCATGAATAGCGTTAGGCGCTGGATCAGTAATCAACAATCGCCAAACCATAAAATATGGGACGTGCGGGACTCCATCCCATGCTCTTAAATGGTGGCGTAAAATACATCCTACAAACCAGAAGTTAAATTGACCTTCGTAAACATCTTATTAAAGTCATCATAATAAATATCCTAAAGCACTAGTTATGCGGAAGGCATTTACTCGCCACCGCCGGTGGTCCTCTAATGGTAAACAAAGACTTCTTGACAACAAATTCCTCTCTAGCCATAATTGGGCTTAACAGAAACAGACAATGATTTAATTTATAAATAAATGCCTTTACTAGCAGCATTTACGTTAATTATAATGCCCCACATTTAACTAACATCATGTAATCTTTCAAATAGTAACACTAATAAATTAAGTTTTAAAGAATAACAAGAGATAAACATTTAAATGTATGAAATCGACTAAACAAGCTATGACGCAGCAAGAATCAATCTTGGACCTATAATGGCGGCGCTCCAAGGTATCAATGAAGCGAAAGAAGTTGAAACCACCCTTAACAAATATGTGAGTTATCCCAATAGACCACCAGGTGACGTTAAATGAATCGTACGGTTAATCCGTGCAAACTTATATATATTTTCCATGGTCAGCAAGCAATTTAAAGTAAGACCAGACACAATAATTAATAAATGAAGTATTTTAAATACGAAATCCTTAACATTAATTTAGAATCATTACGGCCAGATGGAATTTTGAATATAGAGACGTGAATCAAACTTAGGTACAAGTTCTCTCACCTATTGATCGCAATGTAATGTGTAACAGCATTACAAAACGATGCCCTATATATATCAGACAAGTGACGCTATTTGCTCTCAAGGCTCGGAACAAAGGAGGGGGAAAGGGGTAAGGGGTATCAATCTTCTAGAACATACTCCAATCATCTCCATCTTTTTCAAAAGGCGCCCCCAACGATAGTTCTGATAGTCTTTGTACACTGTCGGCGACGCACATCCAATCTGCGCATATCGTCCCTCTTTTTTTTCTTGGGCGCGGTGAGGAATGAAGCCAGGCCTCGTCAGTAAGATGTTGTTAGTGCTGGTAAGTGTTTGTGACTTTGAGCGGAGCGGAGCATGGTCGAGGCTGGGTCAACTGGGGCTGGAATGGTGAGCCAAATATTCTCTTCTTTTTTTTCTTCCAAATGTTGTGACAGGGTTACAATTTCACACCATCACTTAATTTCACCACCCAACTTCCTTCATGTCTAACACTCAATGGACCGTGGGAAGTCACACTTGCTGAGTTCCTATATCCTTGTTCTTTCCTCACCGTTCTCGCAGGTCAAAACATCAATTGGTAGATCATCGAGAACGATCATGAAAGATAGGTTGTTCAGAAAGATGTCACATCTGGGAAATACAGAAATATTGTAGTTTTAGTCAATAATCTCAATGGTCGAAACTATTTAAACCAGATAGTGTTTACTTACTCAAACCCAAATACAAAGTTGGCATTGTTACGGCAGAATCTCTGAAAATAAGATTAATGACATCTTGTCAACTATATCTGCAGCTTGGGTACGAGCGTGGTATTAACCTGATCAAAGCCTCAATTCCTCCTACATTCTACTCTGCTTACCCTCTAAAATGTTTATCTACATGGATATAATCATTCGTAAGACCACAGGTGACATTGTGGCACCGCTTCTACCTATCGTTGGCGTCAACAATTCAAACTACACGTACGGATCATACAATGCTATTACTTACACACTATTGCACTAAGTGCCTGTGCTAAGACAGAAATTTAGAATTTGGAAATCAATTTAAGAACATACACTGGTGAGCCTGTGAAATTTGAGTTTGGAAAAGTTTAGGTGAAACTTAATTTTCAACGCTGCATAGCTAGAACTGTCCATACCAAAAATACTACGTCAACCTAACCCCCCTCCCCCCCCGGTGTTCTTTATCAACGGGGCAATGGAATAGGGAGGTTTTTCAGTGGATTATTCAAGTGCATCGTACTGTTGCTGAAAAGTGGTGCAAAAGCAATGGGAAAACCAGTGCTTCAGACAGGCAAAATGTTATGTCTGACGTCACCAATCAGGGCGTTTCTTAAGGAAGGCCCTACCATATCGTGCAAGCCACGCTTGACATAATCTTAAACGGAAGTAAGAGCAAAGGATCAACACACTGATGGCTGTATCAGGTCTGAGAAGTAGTCTATTCCTTTCATCGTGGTGGCTTCATCATCCCAGATGCTTTCCCGATGGGAGAGTGTGGGAAAGAGGGATCCACCTGTCTCAGATTTACTTGTTACCACCCACTCAACTACCTCTTAGCTACGGCCACTCTAGTCTAAAAGGTAGAGGGGGGTAAACTAATATGACAAAGAAAGCAAGATATAGCAACAATTAAAAAATAATATGAATGTTTTATTCATAACAACAACCGAAACAAAATTTAACATGGCCTCAACAATCCATCTAAAGTATGTTGAAAATCATTTCAAACGAAAGTTAAAGTCAAAACAGTCATCTAGAAGAGACAACAACTCGACCAAACTATTCTGTCACAACAGTGAATACTGGCAACACAATGGTGAATATACTACAATTGACCAAATCACAAGTTAATAAATATCTAACCTGATAGTTATTTAAATACAAAATGAAGCGCCTTATGGACATCTTTTAACATGTTTTCAAAGTGTCTGCTTCATCAAAATGAATGCAGACGTAGCTACATTTACGTTAAACATCACACTGATGTTAATACAAACACGATAGTTTGACTTTCCGGCATTAAGTCAAACTCCTGCGGGACTATTATGTAACGACTCAAAACAATAACTCTCCTTGTTAATTAAATTGTATAGCATAATAAAATTTGTTTAGTTAAACTACAAGATATTTCAATTAAATAATTTTAAATATTATTTAGTCTAAATTAAAAAATCTGCTACTTTTACGTTAAATTCAAACAATAATTAAGTATGAAAACGTTATACACAAAAAAGGGAAGAATTTACATTTACTCGGTGATCGAACTTGTCAAATTAAATTAAACACTTCTAACGACACAAGCTAATAAATTTGGCAATCTAATAAATACTTGACTACTTTGATACTAGCGCCCAAGTGGCGACAAAACAAATTAACAGTCTCATAAAACATTTAGTAAAAAATTACTCTTAGTTTGGCTTATTCCAAACTACTACACTAATTTTGATACAAATAATTACGACATCCTCCTGTAGATTGTCCAAGTCCAGGACAGGACTTTTCCAGACGGCGACGACGAAAACAATAGTCTATGACATGGTGTCTATTACAGGAATTCAAATATATAATAGTCCATCACATGGTCTCTTGCAGGAATCGAAATATAATAGTCACTGAGTTTACAAACCACAATATTTAAATAGTGTTTCTAGTCGCATAGGAATAAGGGGGGAATGTCCAGATTGGTCAATGTTTTTCAACGGTCACTTTTCAAAAAATCACGCCATGCTTGACTATTCTTGGATTGGCCAGGTCGCTTCAACACGAGCCGCCTGGTTTTAGAGCTCCGTTGGTTGGTGGACGCGATGAACAGACATCACGCGATAAGTTGGTTCTTGGATCTGTCTTCCGCGCCGGACACCAGGGTAGTTCCATTTAGTTGATGGTCTCAGTCAGTTCCGATTTGACCTGTCCGCTCGGAACCTCGGATAGCTGGCGCATGGTGGCTGGTTTGTACCTCCGCTTCGATTTAGGACACGAGGTGGTTTTCCAGTCTTGAAGGTTGTTCTAGCCAGAAGAAATACAAGCAGTAAGTACATGAGCATTTTGATTTTGTGGGGGAGTTTCGTTCTTGATTGAATTCGTACAGATTAAAGACAGTCTACATAGGACTACAATAGAGAAGTTTACTATTGCAAGATTGTTATTACTATCGATGTTTTATATGGAGTGGGTAGTATGACTCGAGGGAAACCTTCGCGTGACGCTTATGATGGGGGGGAGGGTAGTATGGTGTAACATGTTGCAATGTTACATACTCGCCAAAAATCGCTACAAGGTGCCTCCTCGTGGCCATCTTTGGACGACGTTTTTCCTTGCTCAGTCGAGCGGTGGTCCCTCCGATATGGTAAGGAGAGTTGAGCAGCTAAATTTTTGTAGAGTCGTCTATATGGGAGTAGGGAAGCCTAGAGCCCTGCAGGTGGGGAACCTAAATCCTTCGGGTGGGGAACTTAGATTCCCCACTTGCCTTACACTAATCGGTTGTCAATGCGTACCATACTGTATTCGGCTGGGGACAGCTGGTCAGGACACCTCCAAGAGGTCCCAGCTGAGCCACTTGGTTTCATGCATCGGAAAACCGTGCTCAAGCTGAATTTCTGACTTCCTCTCGTGACGTTGGCGTCGCTTTTAAGAAGGGGCCAACTCCTCCCACTAGAGACCAGAAAACGTTGGGGAAGATTTTCTCTTTGCTTTCCAACATTGAAGGAGTTAAACTGATAGGGGAACCGGAAATATTTAGGATGGTGGAATCACGAACCCAAGAAACATTGCAAAAAGCCATCCGTTCAGACTCCTTATAAGCTATGTTGATATAATAATCAGCTTTCTGAACGTTGTTGATTCAGAAATTACATTTGCAATCCATGTGGAAGTAAGGGGCATCAAAAGAAGATGTGCAGAACTTCTAAGGCAGATTCCAAACACAAGCTAGTTACAACCATTGAACAATCCCAATTCCAGCTTTTCAACAAGATCGTAAATAATCAAGGAACTCCTCCAGTGATTGCAACAGTCAAAATTCAAGGTAAATAATTCACTGGGGAAATAAATTCAGGAGCATTCAGTAATATGGCTTAATAGATGTTTATTGAAAGTTTTCTGAAAAAATCCTGAGACAAACAAATCAAACTTTGAGATATTATTCCTATCATGTATTGAAACCTTTAGGCAATTGTTTTCTAGAGGTAGCATACCATCAAAGAACGAGTGTAATGGGATTTCACGGGGTGCCAGAGGAGGACCCTCTGATATTAAGTAGAGGCTTTGTGAAGACTTTTGGGTTTGATATGTGTCAAATACCTGAATTCAATGAGTATTTTTTTAACCTAGCAGAAGAAGTATCCTACAGTTTTTACGGACCTTTTGGGTACGTTTAGTAAAGATAAATTTAGTTTTATATTAAAATAAAGTGCGGTGCCAGCATTTTGTAAATACAAGTAAATGACTTTTGCATTAAAACCAAAGATGGAGGATGAAATAATATGCTAACAGGAAATAGGAGTAATTTCTCCCATCAAATACAGGATACGGAGAACGCCGATAGTCCCTATTGCTAAGCCGGATGGTTCTGTTAGAATCTGCGGGGACTTTAAAGTGACATCTCGAACTAAAGCCTAAATTATTCTATTGATCTATATAAAACTTGGTATTAGGGTTTTCATAAAGCCCCCCCCCCCCAAGAGATTTTGTAATTAGATATATAACACTAAAATTAAGAGTAGTTTACTGAAGGGAAAAAGGTAAAAAAAAAAAAAGGAGGCAAAAATATTTATTAGTATTGGGTGCCATAGCAAGCTATTTTGCGTTCATCTTGGTTTATTTTAGGGGAGACTTCAATTCGATCTACAATATATACGGATAATATGGATATATCGAGGTGAGTGCTCATAGAAATAAGAATATATAATAAGAGGGCGCGGAGAGGGGTGTTGTATTTTTTTAGAGCCCAAAAACAATTATAATGTATTATTCATCAACAAAGTGGGGGTAGTTAGAGATCTTTACTTTAGTTTACTATTGTTTGGACACTCAACAAGATAGTGTTACATTATTTGCCAAATTTAAAAAAAATCGTAGTGAAGGATAACTCCAAATAGTTTTTGAAAGCATCCAATTTCCAAAAGTATGTCGGTGGAAGCTCACTTCAAATATCTTCTAGAGTAGGGGAGCACACAGAGATTATTCTAAAGGGGTAGCCAAGGTATAGAAGTTACAAGTCAAGTCATTAGTCAATCCAATTATTACTTATATAAGACTCATAGTTTAAACAAAATACTTCATGATGCTATACAGACTAGACAGCGTTAAATTCAGTTGGGCGTGTCTCACACTCAGGCATGGATTCAAGGGGGCTAAGGAGCTATAGTCCCCCTCCCCCCTTTTCAGATATTTTTCAAAAATTAAATTGACGGATTGAAGGGTGCTGTGCTCCTCTTCAGAGATACGTCCAATGTGTTCGAACAAAACATGTTTCACCCCGTTTACCCCGAACACTGGCTTTCCCGCTCATTCCCCTCCTATCTCACCCCTCCTTTGTGTAGTAAAGAGCGTGTTATTTACTATTGATTTTATTTTCATATTTTAACTAAAATAATATTACTATATTACTATGAATTAGGCATCTATATTTTTAATAGTTCATTTTTATATTAATTTAAAAATTATAATCACAAACGAAATATATATGCTACAGTGGCTATACCTAGAAATTAAAGCTGGCAACCAAATCCAAGGTAACAGATATTTATAACCAATACAAATTTAATCAGAAACTATTAGGTACAAAGTATACTTAAAAGGTACCATTTTGAACCTTAGAAATACAATTTTTCTCCGGGGATAAAAAACCCTAGGGCACGAAACAACACTTTATTGGTTCCTAAAGGTATTTCTTTTGTCCTCTAGGGTGGAATGAAAAAATATTTTTTTTAAATTCAAATGTCTAATAGCGATATAAACTTGCCTTTTACTAATGTAATGAACTGACTAAAGCATCAAGGCAATCAGAAAAGTTTTTGAGGTGCCGCAAATGGATTGAAGTTTAATACATTTATGATTTTTTTTTTTTTGTAGATTTCTGAAGACAATAATTTTTGAATAAAAATTTCTAATAAAGATAAAAATAAACGTTTGACTATTGTTGTCAATCGACAAAAAAATCAAATCAAACAAATAATTTTTTGAGGTGCCACAATCAGTTTGAAATTTTTACTTTTTATGGTTTTTGCTCATCTTTTACATTTTTGAAATTTTTTGTTATTAATTTATTTTTACTTAAATATTGAATTGTGAAATTCTTCGTTCCATCAATATCAGGCAGAAAGTGACAAGTATTAGCATAGCTGAGGTATAACGCGACGTTGAACAAGCTGTAACAAGCGCAGCTTAGTAGGCAGGGAAGGGTAGCTCCAAGCTCCACTCCAATCGGTGGCTTTCTGAGCTTCATGCTGTGATATGGTACTATACTTCTAATGTGAAAGTCTCATTTGAGATATTTTTCATCTAGTTTTTCTTTTTGTGTTATAGACTATAGTTTTTTTTATTATTAATTTAGCACTGCGTGTTACTAACCATTCGGGTTTTACGCTGTATAGACAGTAGTG
This sequence comes from Timema podura, assembly GCA_033556935.1. Lineage (NCBI taxonomy): Eukaryota > Metazoa > Arthropoda > Insecta > Phasmatodea > Timematidae > Timema > Timema podura. Next base: position 76,288,409 of record JAVRXN010000001.1, on the reverse strand, counting down.
TTATTTTCTTTTGTGTATTTCTTGTAACAGTAAAGTAAAAATTGTAATGTCAAAAACAGTACAGACTCGGCCAACTCACTAGTGCTTTATTTTTGGTTATCCAAAAGACCTTAGTAAAATATTACTGCTGACCTATGAAGAAGTAATGAAGTATCTTAATCTAAGGCATGATCTAAAAACAGAGAGTGCTTATAAGGAACCTACCGTAAGTGAAATATCATAAATATTGGTAGAAAAAATTGAAAAGTTGTGGTCGAGAGCTTCCATTCTTGTCATATCCCACACTTGTATCTTGCAGATTATTAGAAAACATCATGATAGGTAGAGAAATATTTTCAGATCAAAAAATAGAATGGTAAGTAAAGCTTTTGAATCAAATTTTATTTTATTTAAGGATGAGAGTAAACTTCTTTTTGACATCGCTGCCAACAAATGTCTAAATTTTGCGCTTTGATAAATGTGAGAAAGAAAAGAAGGTTCCGAATTTAGAGCAAATAATTTTAAAAGACCAAAGAACGAATTGAAAAAATGGTTATTAGTGCAGTTAATGTTGCAGTATCTGGAAATCTAGCATTAAAATAACTCAAAGTATTGGAGAGAGAAATAAATGATAAGGAACAAAAAATACTGAAAAAGAATGGAATAGATGGAAAATGTGTCGTAGATGATAAAAATAAAGAATATGAAGAATACATGAAATTAGAAGCAAATGATGTTGTGGCTTCAAAATCTTATCAGATTGCAACACTAAGTTCGCAAATGCGCATGAAATTTCCTTCTGTAAATTCAGTATGTGATCGAACTGGTGTTTCTAATAGAGCTGATGCAGCAATTGCAAGTGCAGTTGTTCAGGATAGTGGCCTCATTAGTGAAGAGGACAAAAGTAAAGTAATTATTAGAATAAAAATTAGAAGAGAAAGGCCATAATGAACGCACTACAACAACAAAAAAGGACTTTATTTTGATGGAAGACGAGACAAAACTTTAGTACAGGAAAAATAGGGAGCAAATATCACAGGAAAACCGTTCTAGAAGAACATGTGTCACTTATTGAAGAGCCTGGATCGAAATATTTGGGATATGTGGCACCACGTTCTAGGATATTAAGGATAGCATTGTGTTGTTTTATAATGTTAATAACCGACCCATAGACATAACTACTGTAGGATGTGATGGAATTGTGACTAACACTGGTAAAGCACAAGCTAATAAAGACCTTCCATCAGTAAACTTTCCCCTTTATCCGTGTCATACGCAAGCCGTTAAAAGGGTGGTGAATTTAGTTAATGAATCATCATTGGCCGTATGTGGGGCCTCACAAGAGATGGATTTTTAAAAGCGAAAATAGAATCGCAGAAATCGATACCAATATTTGGAACTAAGGAACATTTCAATATAAAAGTAAAATTTACAATGTTATTCTTCAACAAAAAAGGTTAATGACATTTTTTCTTATTCTGTTGAGTATTTTTAATATAGTATACTTATATACAGTGACAAATTTTATCCTGTAATGAATGTATGTTGCTTTTATAGCACATATATATCCACAAGTAAAATATTTTTATATCTGTTTTGGATAGTATAATTGTATTAATTGAAATTTAATAAAAAATCAGCAAAATTTGATATATTAACAAATATATTGCACTCAAGTAAATATCTTCTTGGAAAACTTTCATAGTTTAAATGAAACATATGCTTTAATATTTGTCATCAATATAATTTAAAGTGTTTAAAATAAAAATTATAGTCCAAAACCAATTTTTGAAAATTTGGGTTTTTTTTACCTAAAAGTTCATTTTTTAAGGACCGTGCGACACCTCAAAACATTTTCATAGAGCTTCAAAATTTTGCAGTATTAAAACTGATCCTAAAAGGCAACTTTTACACCCTATTAGAAAACTTAATTTAAAAAAAAGTGTTTTAACCCCTGTTTTCATTCCACCCTAAGTCCTTCCCCCCAAATGACATAATCATGGATCCGCCACTGCTCACACTGTATTGAGACATTGGGTTATTTTCAACCACTGCTTTAAGGTGATTTAATATGTTAAATAATTACTTTGTATTTAATATTTTATTTATCCTTCATGTTCTCCATGGGGGGGCTTGGACCCGCTGGCCCCCCTTCGTGTGTACGCCCCTGTTCTAGAGGCATCTTATTTTTAAAATTTGCTGGGAGAGGGTCATTCCAAATAGATTCCAGATACAAATAATTTAAAAAATCCAGCTGACGACTCCAAATTTATTCTAAAAGCATCCAATTTTTAAAAATGTACAAATGAGGATCATTTCAAATAGCATTTAAAGACATACATTAAAAAAAGACCACTATGAATAGTTTCTAGAGGCATCTATTTTTATTTTTCAATTAAAGGCGAGGACCACTCCAAATGGCTTCTGAAGCATCCAAACTAAAAAATAAAAATAGAGAAGACTTCTCCAAATAGTATGAAAATAATCTATTTTCTAAATTTGGGGAGGAGGACATCTCCAAATAACTTTTAGGGATATCCAAGCTTCAAACATTTATCGCGAAAAGGGGTAGAGTAAGAGGGGAGGTGAAGGGGAGAAGGCAACTTCTCAAAAAACTTATTTTTTGCTTGCCACCTCCCCCCTTCCCCTTCCACATAAATAACGGGGTGTATACCATTACATCGCAAGTCCATTACTTCGCATGACCATTACATCGCGTTTTGGGAACAAATACATTGCAGTTCCATCACGTCGCATTTCCCCCACCTCTCTACACACAGCTAACCCTACTCTGACGTACAACCAATAGGATTGAAGGGGCGTATATATACAATTACATCGCATGTCCATTACATCGCGTTTCGGTACAAATACATTGCAGGTCCATCACGTCGCATTTCCCCCACCTGATGGACGTGCGGAAATCGTAAAAGCATAAATAATAGCTTTGGCTATTTAATTCTTAATATGCAATCTCGTACAATTATAATAATTGTACAAATTGCGTCAATAAGCCAACTACCGAGTCGAATATGGCTGTGTTATCTGATAGCTCGTGATATTAATATAATCACATACTTGTAGCCGACGATTTCCGCACGTCCATCATAGACTCTGTCTTAAAATATGACTGAAGAATGGCCCTGGGCACGGGACGAATCCTGGATAGCTCACTGGTTAGAGCATTGGCGTACTAAGCCAAAGGTCCCAGGTTCGATTCCCGTGTCCATGTGTCATTATTCAATTTTCAGAATATGATATCTAGATGAAGTAATCCTCACTAAAACCATAAATAATAGCTTTGGTTATTTAATTCTTAACTGTATTAGCCTTTTCCATTCAATGATCACAAAATTATGCAAACCCCGATTTTAAAAGTTAAATTAATCTGAAAATAAAACACATGCTTCACCAAGGTTAGACACTCATTCAACTCGATAGTGCATGCGCAGAACTTCCCAACTCATCCAACATGTTGGGTTGGTCGTTTATTATCTCCAACAAATGATCCAACACAACTTTTTTCTCTGACCGGCTCTCCCAACACCATCAAGTTGGGAGTACGTTTATATTGTAACACAACTTGTTGGGATCGTGTTGGCCAACATGTTGTGTTACAATATAAACTAGGCTTTAGAGGGGAAAGTCAGGCACACTATCCTTGTAACTATCCTTACCTACAAATTGAGAGAGATGAGAGTCAGGCACACTATCCTTGCAACAAGTCATATCTAGTTGTACGTCAGAGTAGGGTTAGCTGTGTGTAGAGAGGTGAGGGAAATGCGACGTGATGGACCTGCAATGTATTTGTACCGAAATGCGATGTAATGAACATACGATGTAATTGTATATATACGCCCCTTCAATCCTATTGGTTGTACGCCAGAGTAGGGTTAGCTGTGTGTAGAGAGGTGGGGGAAATGCGACGTGATGGACCTGCAATGTATTTGTATCGAAACACGATCTAATGGTCATGCTATGTAATGCACATGCGATGTAATGGTGCCCACCCTAAATAACGTTCCGCCGCCAGTGATAGCAACCAATCCGCGCAACTGGTAGAAAATAATGGTGCCCCTGAACATTTTTTTTTTAAATTTACCTATTACTGTCAACCGGAGAATTTACGGCCAAGAGGTTTACAAGGGCGAAAGTTGAGAAATAGAATTTTATAGCTAAATTTTCATAAACAAGGCCTAGACTTTATTTTTTTTAATACAGTAGTGATGAATTTTTATTTAATTAGATATATATTTGCTATTCCCAAAAATAGAGCCTAAAAAGACTTTTCTAAAATTTTACTATAGACAGGGTGGACTAAGGTTCAAAAGAAACAAGCGGACGCTTGAGGTGCCAGTGGCTTCCGTGGGTGGAATTTCATAGCTAGCAATAACTATAGCAAATACTGTTTTTATAGTACTTATATTTACATAAAATATATTATGTGACTGTATATACAAACACATCATTGGATGTAATTCTTGTATTGTAAATTCTAATTAAGCCTTTAGGGTGTAAGGTATCTAATATACCTAATACTTTTTTTTGTTATGGTACGCAATTAATTAAAACTAATGTCAAAACTTTATAGTTCGTTTCATAACTATTTATATAACCATTTTCTACTCTAATGGATGGTATGGCTTTGTTTACAACTTGATTAAATTATTGCAGACTTCAACAAAAACCCCAGGATTTATTTCATCATCGCCACGATGCTTGGAGGGTGGGGTGGGATGGGGGTGGAAGAATTATTCTCCGCTTGTGACAATACCCTTAGTCTGCCCCTAACAATAGATATCCCCTTCACCATAATCACCCCGGCTTATGATAGTAGGCTGATAGTATTTGATATAAGAAACCAATTGTTATTAGAATATATTACTAGGCCTAGCAATTAGTACAGAAAAGTCAACAACCCTACAAACTTCCCCTCGCACACTCAGACCACACTAACATATATATTCTATATTAGTGGTTCCCATCATTTTCCAGTTCACAGACCCCCTCAAGCCAATGATGATTCACCGCGGCCCCCTAACCTCCCCAGCCATACAAGGTGAAATAAAACCACTTACACATTTATAGTATTCTACGTAACCAATTATGTATATAAATATTGTCGAACAGGAAAAAAAGACTTCCAAGAAAATTGTGAATACCGTATATTTTTTTATATAATGTGAAAATTCAAATAAAAGATAATTAAAAAAAAACTAGGGTTTATATTTGTTTCGCAGGCCCCCACAGGTGCCTTCGCAGATCCCTAGGGACCCACGAACCCAGGTTGGGAACCTCTACCACATTCAATCTCCGAGTGTGGTACATTTAGTAGACTTATGTCAAATATAACGTGTGGAGATTATTACTAAATTGGACAAGCGGTCAGGATATTATGGATCATGAAAATGAAATAAATACCGTATGTATCTAGCTATGTTCACACAAAACTATTTGCTCCCGAAAAGTGATAATGGATAATGTAATTTTCCTACCCAGGACAAAGCTGACTAATCTCCAAATTTATTGGTTCTATAGCTTTGCCTTCAAGTTGTGTTGAATCCAACGTTATGGACATTTCAATGGAAGTGCAATGAGAAGGGTTTACGCTGTCCCGACAATCAGCTTTGTCCTCTCTGCCTGAAGAGAGAAAAACCCTTATCTGAAAAAAAGTTATCAAATTTATTGTTATCTATTATTGGTTTTTTTATGGACTACTGTAGGTATGTCATGACAAAACACGTTCTAATTTGAGTTAACCGTTTCTTATAGAACATTTGTGTTCACTATTATTATTATTATTATTATTATTATTATTATTATTATTATTATTATTATTATTATTATTATTATTATTAAAATAAGGTTTAAATATATATATATATATTTACTTTGTTCTATAAAATACATGTTTCCACGACTTTCTTCCTGATTTTTATTTGCGGTGAGCACCAAGTCATAATTTTGTTTTTTTCTCTCTACGTTTGTCTTCTTTACGTGTCACGTAATCCATTTCAAAAAATAAACAAGAAAATGTATCACAAGCAACTAAATAAAAAAATATATAGTTGAAAGTATTTCAAACTTAATAGAAAACTAATTAATTACTGTACCAAACATTGTTTGAGTCTTAATTATATTAAATGAGCAGACTATATTAAAAAAATCAAAAAAGTTCCTAAATCGATCAACCCCACTTTGACCCAACAGAAATTGCGGTAAGCAAGATTCATGTCAAGCCAGAGGTAGAGAGGAGACGGAGCGGACTCGAGTATCATTCTTGCATACCGCCCAGTAGTAAACTAAAAGAGCGCATGCGCACAGAAAAGGGGGAATACTTATCTCTTCTTCCTTCTTTTCCTCTCTTCCGAGCAAGTGAGTGGCGTGGTGGCGACACTATCCAGTATGAAACGTACGCCTTTGACTTTTCTAAACTATAAAATTAATCCTCAAATAACTTAAAACTTTCTGTTGTGAGCCTATCAAAAAAATACGGTGTTTGTTAGAGGAAGGCTTAATCTAGGGCAATGTTACATCGAGCCTAGTCTCATAGCTACACAAATATGCTTAAAATGTCATTGAAAATGTGCTAATATTACATTTTCACGATTTTATTTCTATTATTAAAACTAAAAATAGAGAGTTGTTAAGCAAACAGAGCCCTGTTGGAATCTTTTGACTTCATTTTGGCGTGAATTATATTTTAATATAACGCATTACTGATTAAATATGACGGGATTTCTGAAGGTCTGCACGGCGACTTCTCGCCTACCAAGGCGGCCCCCTTAATGAAGACGTATTCCCCTGTGAAAGGATCTCGTAGCGTTCTACTAAAGATTCCAGTATCAAGACATTATCATATTTTTAGAGACATAGATTACCATTATTTGATTATTATGGTTTTTATTGTTAATATACATCCCAAATTGCTACTCCCGCAATAAAATAATGTAATATGTGAATGATATCTAAGAGGTTCGGCCTCTTCCTAATATGGTTTTTACATATGTGGCAGTGTGTGGTTTTTCTGAAATCCTTATGTGCAATGATTAAGGGATGCATTAGTTCGATCTTGTTATATATTTCAAGAAGGCATTTGGCAGTATCTACAAACCAGTCAACTATTTGGAAGGTATAGTCTTTCTCTGTAAAATATAAATATTCTGATAAAGTGTAATCAAATTCGTATCACAAATAATCACCTGCTGATTATGCTATATTATCCTGCATATTCTTCTCCAAGGATATTTGCAGTCTACCCTGGATTATTATTGATTAGACATGAGTGCTTCATTAAATTACATGTCATAAGATTACCGATTTCCTAATAAAGCAAACCGACGTTAACTTCCACCAGATTATATCATTTTTTATTTGTCATTGTCAGGTAATGTCAGAGTTTAATTCCAGTCTAAATGCATTGTAGCAGTTTTAATATATTTATTAAGTAATAGAAATTTGTACTTGATAACCATATGTTGGTTTATTCATTTTTAACGGTGATATAGTCAGAAAAGACGATGTAAGATACATGATTGCGCTATCATTCGTTCATCAGTGTTAATACTAAAATGTCCTTCCTAAATTATTTGACTGTACCTTCTACAAAATGTAATCTTCTTCCAAATCTACCGCTAATTACGGTCTCACACTTTTATCCTGCAACTTTTCCACTTTCATTCTTACTTGCTTAGCAATATTGTGCTCCCTCCTCACTAAATTCCTACTTAATTCAAATACTGAGATCACTAGGCAATGCTCCGTTCCACATTCAGCTTTGCGCACAGCCCTGGCATTATTTATTAAACTTCCAAGTTTCTCAGCATACACTACAAAATCAATCATCATTCTCGAATGCTCATTTGCCATGCACACAAGTGAATAACTTTGTGCTTAAAGCATGTGCTCGACACAAAATTTAAATAAACCTTTTTCTAAACACCGACTCAATAACTCACTACCATTCTCGTTCACCCTGTCATCACCAGACCTTCCTAACACTCTCTCTGAACTCCCTCTTTGGGTATCCACCCATCCATCCATATCTTCTAACAAGATAATTCTTTCACCCGATTCACATGCATTCAAGACTTCACTGAGCTCATTCCAAAACTCCACTCTCACCTTCTCGTCTTCACACGCCACCAAAGCATAACCAGCAACCAACAGAATTTTACGAATGCCTATTACCAGCTCATATCTTCTCACAAACAGTTTAGTTGTTGGGCTACGGCTTAAACTTACTCCCTGACCTTCCCTTACCTATTCATTCACACTCGTCATCAAAACACTAAGTATGCTTTGTGATTATACAACAAGAATAACAATTATATTACTAGTGAAAACAACAGCAATAACAATAATATTATTTGTGGCGACATAACAGCAATAACAACAATATAATTAGTGGAAACCCAACAGCAATAACAATAATATGATTAGTGGGGACCAACAGCAATAACCATAATATGATTAGTGGAGTCACAATATCATTAACAATAATATTATTTGTGAGGGACTTTTTTAGTATCCTTATTTTGTAGCGTCCTCAGGCGAGGAGGCCACAAAATAATACAAGAAAAAAACAAAAGGGTAAATAACAACAACAAGAGTGAGTGCACATGAGTTCAAGACTTGAAATGTTCCGTAGAGAAACATTACGCGTCTAATCCCGCCACTCCCACCTGTTACTGAGAGTATCAAAATATATGGGAGTCGTCTATCACTAGAGAGCCTTAAAATGCGTCACCCTTCCTAACCACTGAAAAATATTAGATAAATTACATTAAACAACCAAAAACCTAGGACATGTGATGGTATATAATAGTTAAAAATAAAAGAATTAGTCATGTTGAACCAATATTTATTTTGGATAGGACAATCCGAAGTTTAACAATTCAAATAAGTACTAATTATTGTTGTTATAACAATTATATGTACATTATGTACAAGTGCTTTGGACTTTAACATTGAAAATTAGCCCGCTATAACGGGTCTGGGCAGAAATGATATTCTGCCAACAATAAAGTTACAATTAGAGTAATATTTTCTTTACAAGTAAACAAAGAATGTACGGTTATATATATATATATATATAATAGAATAATAGTAAATATGGACAATACAATCGGTCTAATAATTATTTACCCTATCAATCCTGATTTGGTTCAATTAGCGCTGGCGTGTTGTATTGCGACAACATTGACTCTCAAGTCTAAAAGGTAAATATTTCTCAAGATGAAAACATTAATAGGTTGCGAAGTAACCCCAAGAAATCTAAGTATTATATCAACAAGACTATTTAATATAAACATAACAGTAAATGTCAATAGTTCCCCTAACATAACAATTTGTATTAGTTATAAATCGTGACTACGCCCATTTCGCCCTGGCGCGTTGTAAAAGACAACATAGGCTTATAAGTCCAATACCACAATATGAAGCAATAATTAATTTAGAGTTCCACCGTAATTAATACAAATAAATCATTACACCTCAACCGGTGACAAGACGCCTTTACAAGTTAATTTCCAGACTTCTATTTAAATTTAATTTTCTAAGATAACAAAAAATATTAAGCCAAAAAGGAATTTTGAAATAATAAAAAAAATATATAAAAAAAAAAGATGTTAAATTAGCCGAGATAGAATTTGGGTTCTTACATTTTCAAAAGCAGGAAGCCTAAGCTTGTACTAGTCCTAATCCAGCTCTGTCCCAATTGTGTCGAACATTGGGACAGACACAAATATATATACAGATACAACAAAAGAGGAGGGGCATGAAGGGTAAGCAAGAGGGGAAAGATTCTGGAATATCAAGGAACAATGTTATGCGCATTTCTACGTGCCTCGGGAGACCGGTGGTTTTTTCTGGCACAATCTAGAAGAGAATAACTATAACTGCGCATGCCCAGCCCACATGTGGGGTTCGCTAAATCGCCGTTCAATTCGCTCCGCCAGTGTACATTTTCTCTCGGGTGAAGGAAGGTGTGCATAGCAGAAGTTAGGTCGCTCTTCCACGTCGCCTCCAATCACGGACAAATGGGGTAAGGTTCAACCATCGATATAGCAGTTGTGTATTTTATTGACCATCCGATGCTACAATTTAAACATTACTTAGATAAAAATAACTTTTGTTTCTGTTTTTTCTATGTTCAGACAGAAGCATAAAATGTGTGCTTAGCTTATTCCTAAAGAAGAAACATATGATTTCTGATGCTTTTATTATAATAAAAATATATTTGGTGGACAACTAACATGTTTTGTGTTTTTTATTCCAACAGGGCCATGACCGTTAGTTTGTCTTATATGTCTGGAAAGTTGGCGTCTATTGTCGGCAACTCTATTTTCCCGATTCTCTTAGACATGAACTGTGTGGTGTCATTTTATCTAGTGAGCGGAATTACTTTAGGTAAGAAAAAATCATTTCATGTTATTTTTCCCAATACTTAATACATTTATTTAACTCTCAAAGTTATCAGCTATAAATTAATTATTTGGTTATGAAAATTATATCTTCAACTTTATTTAATAAACTATATTTTAAAACAATTGTATATAATGTTTTAAGATGAATTAAATAGCAAAACTATTACACTTGATAATTGCGGTTATAGCCGCATCTAGATAGCATATTCTTTAAATTGAAAAATGACATCTGAAGACCTGGGTTTGATTTCCGTGTCCAGCTGTAATTTTTCAATTTAAAGAACATATATTATGTTTCAGTAATTAATATACCATCACATAGATATCACATTGAATTACATACTACTTTTGTTCAAGATTTTCGTTCTATTTGTCAAACAAATTAGCTGTGAATTTTTTGTTGTGGCTGGGAAGTTTGGTTTAGATGATAATAGTTCAATTTACTTTTCTGAAATTTAATTTAATTTAATTTAATTTTAAGCTAACTATCCTTGATTCTTGAAAATAAACCTAAAATAAATCCTCAATCATACAAAGTATACCAAAGGTTTAATATATTTGAAGCATGGGTTTGTCAGGAGAAACAAAAGAGCAAGGTTAATGCGATTGGAATAAGAGATATAAGAAACGTATGTGGACAAACTCGTATGTACAGAGTCAGTAAAGAATGTGTGCTGAAGGAATGTAGTTAAAAGGAACCCAATAGGTAAATGTGAAAGAAGTGTCTTACGTTGATTTGGACCTGTTGAGAGGATGAGAGTGTATTGAGTGACGAAGAAATTATATGAAGGTAGAGTGTGTGGATCAAAAGGAAGGGGTAAACTATGTAAGACGTGGCTAAATGCTGTAGACGAATGTGTGAAAAATAGAAGCAGTAAGGGTTTTAAGAATAAAAGAGTAAGTTATGTATGACTCGGTATGTATGACACAGCCCTCAGTGTCTGTTATGTAGGTGTGAGATCATCAGATAATTAACAACTATCAGAAACACAGCCCCAATTGTCTGTTATGGAAGTGTGAGCTGGTAATCTAATTGATAGCTTCCATAAGCAGAGTCGCAAGGACTAAATAAACGTGTTCTTTATATACTCTTTGGCATCTCGAGTGCTTTAACATCTTAAGTTTACCATTTGGTATTTCCCAACTACTCGGAATTCAAATCAAGGTCTACTCATTCGAAAAATATATTGAAGGATTTTTGATCAAGATAGCGCTTGGAAACATTAAGTGTCTCGAATTTTAAGACCTAAAGGAAATAAAATGGCAATAAATAAGCCACTTATATAAATTTTTGATGATACGTTTAGTGTTAATGCATTTTTGTTTGTAGCACTAAATAATTAGTCAAACTCCTTTCGATGAAATAGGAGTGGATCTGACAACTTATTAAAAGATAAACTAATAAAAGATGCTCTGGTAGGACCATCTTGAGCGTCTGCACCAGTTTTCTGTAGTATGTACAATACAAAGAAACTTATTAATGTACTTGTCAAGTAACCTACCTAGCATGTTAACATTAATTAATAAATTAATAATCTAATATTTTGATAACCTATTGTCAATATATTGTTTTATAGAAATATTAACCAATTTTTAACAAATTTAATTGTCTGCAGCCCGTATTAATTAAGTCAGTAAATAATAATAATGTATAGACTAAATAAAGTATGTCTTAAATAAAATCTCCTTTTATCAACATAAATTTGTTGACATACTCAACATAAATTAAATAATCAAAACTCTCCAATCTCCATAAAGTAAAATACGGACGATCTGTTCATGGAATCGGCAAGAAGATGATGTTCCACAAGGGAGAGACAAAAAAAAGTAATGTTTTCTCCAATACCCACCTCGGTAGCGTAGTTAGCGCGCTAGTTTCATGTTGAGCTAGACTACCGAGGATGGGGAGATCGAGGTTTGTATCTCGCTCAGGTGAACTGGTCTGGTTTTCCACTCTCCCTCCACGCCAATGCGGGTTGACTTCTTCTATATTCAACCTTCCGAATTCCTAACCCATTGGCGTAATTAGTACTTAAGCGTACAACCCGAACGGTTAGTAAAACACAGTGCTAAGTATTATTTTTTTTCCGCTATTAGGATGGGTTGATCTCACAGGAAGTAAGTTTCCAGTATTATAGATTAGTGTGTACAACATAAAACCAACTTGAGGACTCATCTTGAATACAACTTCATTTCATCCAGGAATACAGAAATGTTTCTTCAGCGTTTTAGACCGTTTGTAAGTTAGACTCGAGTACAAAACCAGAGATCTCGGGAGCATTGGTGGCAACCCACCATTATCAATTATTATTCCATGTAATTTAGGAGCTACGAATAATTTGATTGCTTTTTCAATCATACAATTCTATAACATAATAAATTTTTTTTTATTTCCCACTATGTATAAGATTGATATGAACTTTAATGCTATTTTTTCTAAAATTTATCTTTTATTGTTATTTTGCAGCGTGTGGAGCTTTGAGTTTATTCATTAGTGGAAAGTGAATGCTCTTCAATAGTTTCAACGGTTGAATTCAACAAACAAAAAAATGGCTTCTGGCTAATCATCATCATAATCAACTCTTCCCAGCCTATGAAATCCTGTAGATTTTAAAAGAGGATTAGTAATAAATGTTGATGAGGTTGTTCATTTTAATTTTTTTTAATCCTGAATTATCCAGAATCATCCTGATCCCACTGCAGCAAATTATCTGTGGCAATAAATAGTATCCAAGCCGAATGTTTGGCACTTAGATTGTAATTATTTTACCATGGTGGACATCATTTCATTTACTAAAAATTGACGGCCAGTATTTAGTCGGGCCAAATGATAGTTTTAATTTTTTAAACTTTCACATTTAATCTTATTAGAGTTGGGTCGAATCCGCTAATCTCCTAATTACCTTCAAATTCGAATCTAGGAAAAATTATGAACATAAGAGGAAATAAAAATCTAATGGAATAATAGTGAAAAAAGTAACTAATTGCTAAATTTTTTCTCATACTCTATTAATTCATTCAGTTAAGTGTTAAATTACTGGTCTAGGATCGGTGGTAGCCTATTCAACAATTGTATTGGTATTAGAGCTAATATTTTTTGACATATAAAATAATAAATAATAATAATATATAATAATAATAACTAGCGCTAGTAACTTTTCTTGCACAATCATTCTTGAATTCTTATCAATTTGACGATACAACGCACCCTGGGAAGTATGTCGTATTACAGGCTCTCCACTCGACTACTATGCTTATTAACACCCTATAATTAGTTATAAAGACCCTAACAAATAAGGCCTTAAACATAGGCAAGAAGAAAAACCCAAAGAGATTAACTACCTATAATGAAACGTCCACACTATATTTAGTAATAATTAGTAGAATTTAAAAAAATAGCAATATAATACACAAGGTAGAAAAACATTATGCTTGGTTGAAAGGACCCTTATAGGGCCCCTACACAGTCAGTCAGATTATCGGTATTAATAAAGTAATTATTAATACTGACAGTCTGACTGATAATGTAGGGGCAGTACTGATGGACTGATGGCCAGACTGACTAAAATACTGATGTGATCCGTATTTTCTGATCACATCAGTCTAGTCCATCAGTCTTGAAAATGGTGGGAGAGACTGACAGTAGTACTGACAGTAGTACTGACCGTGTGCGCGCGCTCGTCAGTATTACCTTCAGTCTCAGTAGCAAACATAGACTTCCCATTGCCCAAACCTTTGTCTTATCAGCCATGTTGTTGCACGTTGCACACCGGTTCAGACGTGCGCCCTGAACGAGTATGAACGTCTATCCTGGGTGCTCGAAAACAATTATACATTCTCATCCTTGAGATTAATAACAGAAGTTAAATAGGTCAACCTTCCTAAACAAGAAGTATGCTTGTCAGGAACCGATTTAAAGAACATTAACTTAGTTTGCAATAATTTCAGCAATTGTACAATACCCGTGGGCCAACGTCCAGATAGCTACGCTCTTAACTAGAACTTCTGAAGCCTCCTTTATCCAACCAATCAAAATAGAAGGCTCAAATAGTTTTTTTTAAATTAACACAATCAGAGTGAGTAGCTTGAGTAATTGTTTCAATTGTCTGAGTACAGACACCTGTAACTCAGAGCACGCAACTCATCTGGTCGCGAAAATAATTGCTAGACGGCCGTCCTCATAAATATATAAATACCCAAAAAGAATAAATAAACAAATAAGTAAATAAACAAATATCCTAAGGGTACATTCAATTATCGATAACATTAACAAAAAACCATGAAATGCTTTTTTTGATATTTATTTATAGAAAATATAATTAAATATATGTATTTCAACAGATACGACCATATAGGATGGTATGACAAAAAAAATTACGATAATCGTAGAGTGTGTAAATATTTAAGATTAATCATGTATATGAAAGGTAAATATAAATATTATATTAAGGTTAAGTGTATAATAACATTTGAAATTTTGCTAGAAAAAATATATACATTTATTTTAACCATCTGTTCTAATAAAAAACTTACTCGTTAAATTATGTTATATAGCCTCAGTAAAAACAACACAATTTACAAAATTATATGTATCTCCACTAGTCGCATATACATATATAAAAAGTAAATTATTTGAACCAGGCAGGATTCTAAAAAGTCCTCAATACTTCCATCATCAATCATTATTCTACAAAAAGGCTTCAATTCATATTCCAATTTTATAAGACAAAATCCTCAATGCATTTACATAATATAAAGAAAGAATAGATAGCTCGCAATATATTCCAAATAATAAGTTAACCTTTTCCATTATCGTAACATATAGGATGAAACTTCACAAAGGTAATATTCACCAAACACACCGCAATATCATATATTATTACAACAATTTCTTTCGTCTATCTTCCAGACCAAACAGTAATATTCAACGTTCAGCATATATCGATCTTAGCAAAATAAACATAAGTTTCAATATCATAGTCTTTGACAAATTTCATAATATTATCATTGAATTTAATTTCTATCTATGATTCCAAAGTTTATTAATTTACCCATAAAAATATTAAATATAATAAGCCGAAAAGTGAATTTTGAAACGGTTACATAAATAAAAAATCATTTAAGCCGAAAAGAAATTTGTTCTTACATTTTAGCAAAAGCGCAGCCAAGGCTACGTATTCTCCTATCCAGAGTCAAGTCCATGAGTGCCGGTCATGTAGTCATACCGGCATTATATATGCATGAAAACCCAGAGAAACATGGACGGCAAGGAACTAGGTGGGGGAACATATCAGGCTCACAAAAGGGGGGGGAGGATACGAATGATAACATAGCTTCGATAATGAACTCAAAAGCATTTAAATGTTCTTCGATAGACTAGAGCTTCACTTCCTTTCTTAAGCTCTTAGGAAAGTTCTAGTATCCCGCAACCTATTGTGACCGCCGTTTGAACCTAGGTGGGCTTGGTCAGTCCATCACGCGCCGTGATTATGATCGGTTGTGTATTCGTCGTCTGTCTGAACTGTTGTCAAGAGGTGCTGGAACGGTGAAATGGGGTAAGTTTATTATTTCCCTCTGACTTGTATCTTCTTTAATTGTAGCCAAATGCTACACTTCGACAACATAAATACTTATTGTTTAACGTTACACTCAAAACTTTAAACCTAAAAATATAAACATACTAAACAATGAAAAAGAAAACTAAGTACGCTCCCTTCGAGCCTCAAATATCCATAGTCTGGATATTTCCCTATTCTACACACAAAATACATAATCCTAGACACCTAGCTAACCTAACAAGTAATATCAAAGTTCATAGTTCATTTGATACAGAGAATTACAATACGTTACAGTTGCTATCATTGCTGGATATAGATGAAGTGCGGGTAATATGGAATACCATTTACTTTTTCAATAATATCAAAGCATATTTTCACATTTTGTTATTGAGTTCCATATTAAACTTATCTTAATATGTTTTTAAATATGTTTAGTATTTAAAACAAAATTAATAACTTTGATTGTTCTATAGGAGCACTTAAAAGAGATGTGAAACAAATGAGGGCAATATGGAATACCACACATTTTGTAATATTTAGGGCGTAACAGTATTATTACAGAAACAGAAATGAGAATATTTTACAAGTTTAACAAATCAGTTTATTGATATAGAAACATGTCATTAGGAAGTACATAGATTTACAGTTAGAAACTATACAAACCATCCATCGATTAGCCATATGAATATGAGAGGATACCATAATATAAACATGTAGCTCAACAAAGGAGCACGAGGTGTGAAGTACCTAAGAACATCCTATTACCCACACTTATTGGTAATAGGTGTTATTATGAAAGTTAGTAATTCGTTAAACTGATTTATCATATGTAATAAAGGCCGCGGCTCCACGGTACTATAACTTAGTGGTGGCAATCAAATCTATATATACAAAAAAAAAACTAAGCCACACAACATTAGTCATTAGTCCTACTTTAAGAAGCTACGAGGGAGGTAATTAGCAAGAGATAATTAGCGTGAGTTAACTCCATTGAGAGGTAAAACAGTTAGGCATTATAACGTTATAACCTCCTAGAAAAACTACAATATTACAATCCGTACCAGGCGAACTACCAGAGAAACTAGATGCTACTAATACTATGGCCGGACTCTTCCTTATTAGTACTGCCTGAGCAATCAATAGTATCTTTAATCTGTTACCCTACTAATGAGACATCACTATCCATAGTAGTGATAAATATTACTAACATTAAAGGCTCCACAAGAGGACCAAACGCAGTAGACAAAACCCCGTGGGCCACTACTATGGACTTAGTAGCACTTACACAGGTTCCTCACCGCAAGCCGGTACACAGTTAGACTCATCCGAGACAAATGTCAGTTACTGACCCAATTAGGTCGTGAAACACAGCAATAGGTAACCTGGTTCATCCAATATTAAATTCTATTCTTTAAACTATTCTCAGCATAGTCAAATAGTCTGAGGAGACTAATCATGATCCTAATATTTGCGACTAAACCTAATAGATATAGAAAGATAGTGCATAAAGCTATAAACTATGCCATATGGGCATAGGAAAACAAATCAGTAATACTGACACACAAAATCTAAGTCATAAGGACATTGTTCAATAGAGCTCAACGCTCAACAATGTAAACTATGCCTGAAGGACATAGGGAAATGAGTCAAAAATACTGACATAAAAAACTTTATAGTATTCCTCACTACTTGTAATATCCGCCGTAGCTAGCTCTGCGGCGAGGAGGTGACTCAGACGCCTCAAACATCGTGGCCATCTGTACTTCTTCCTGGTTGAAGTTTGTGAAGCTCTTCCCGCGGTTACTCCGTCAAGTGATTACAATAGAATAGGTAGACGTGAACCGAGAACAGGCCCATTTATACCAGTGGGACTAATAACATTTGGCAATGTACGAAGAGGGGGAGGGGGGGAGTTCATCAGAGACACTAGCCGACAACTAGCGCTAGTTAATGCCTGTTGGAATGCTCTGGACTGATGCCTCTCTCATTTACTCGTCGACTGGCTCAGGTGTTAGAAGTGTGGATCGTGTTGGTCTTCCAAGTCGAGTTGCCTCGTTCGCTGGGGTAAATTTTACTGAGAACTTGGCGTCTCCCATTTGTGACGTCACAGTGATTCTATACCTACCATACTTTATTAGAACTTATTAGATCTGGTAGTAACAGTATTAACCTTTTATAAGGTTTCGTTGTATTAACGTGTTAAAAGTTAAACAAAACGTTACAACTTTATATAAAAAATTGATTATATTTACTAAAACTAACAAATGTTTCATAAGAAAGTGTAAAAAACATGCAAATATTATGCATAAAACAATAAAATAGTAATAACGAATCATTGAAATAATACACTATCATAAAAAAATAACTAGTTAATAATGAATTATATAATAGACTAAAATATTGTATCAGATTACATTGTTCTCTTAATAGATTTAATAGTGTTAGTAAAAATGTTTAAGCTTACGTTGACAAATTAAACAACTTGCCAAATACTTGAAAAGTGTGCGGCCATTATGAAATAGTGGTATTTCTTATTGCCCAACTAGCCATTTTGAAAAACAATATTTTTTGTTAGGTATAGTAAAATTACAGAAAATAATGTTTTAACTCAATGATAAGCATGAGTGAACCTTAACCTAATGACTTGATTATAATTAATAAGAACAGTAAAGTTAAGAAATATAGAATGATAAACACTAGCTTACAAAAGTTTTTGTGACAGCCAAAACAAACAATCGTCTCACAAAACAATTAGTTTATCTGTCGAGGTGAGGGCGTCACTAGCTGTTCGAAACTGTTTTCTGTAATAGTTGAAATAGTTAACGATAGATTGTGACACTTAACATATGAGAAACAATGGTATTCCGTATTGCCCGACTATTCCATAATAGCCACGTCTCCTCTACGCAATGAATGTTGCTTGGTTGGTGCTGATATCTGTAAATCAACACGTCCCTGACTCGTAGCCCCCTGCTCATCCTCGGCTGTATGATTCTAGTAACATAGCCAATGCCGGACACGTCCTGTGTCCCTCTATGGTACGTAGTTACAATAGTGTTCTAGTCTTCAGTGCTCTGGAACCTTGACATTGGCTGCTTCGCTAAGACTTCTGGGAGATATATCGACGCATTGATCAGTGCACTGCTATAGTCTACGTGTCAGCACTCAACTATGCCATGGCTCGATTCCCGACGACACATGAATCACGCCACGTCATCTGGTCAGCGCAGCAGATAACGACTTAATTGTACGGCCTTACCCCGTGCTCATGATGTTCCGTTTATAAAAACAAAATAATAGAGGAAGAATATTAGCCACAGAACAATAGATTATGTATATAAAAAGTTTCAGATGTGGGGGTGTCTTACTTTTCTTCCTGTAGCGTGGCTAATTGATAAAATTAGCACGTTACAATCAATATTTATTAGTATTTGTATATTAGATATTAGTCAGCTGTTTGATTTTATAGTCATGTTTATTTGTTTGCTGTGTATATGGTTGAACGATTTGTTAAAAATGTTTAACAAAGGACAAAATAAATATATTTTAAATTAATTCAGATAATAAAATACGTGTTGATACAAATGAAATGTAAACAACATTTTTAATTCTTACAAACAAAATAAAGATTTAGTTAGTTCAAGAAAGAGTTTTAAATAACTGTCGTAAAAGTTGTAGACTTTGAAGGTTTTATCTTCACCTTGAATTATTTTTTTGTCTTTTGTCTGAGCAGAATTTAGATTAATCTCTCTTTATTCTTATTCTCTTGCTCTTGCAAAGTTACAAAAATGTATGCATGCTTTAAAAAGGTTTGATGAAAATAATTGATGGCTTACTCCCTCAAGTAATTTAAAACTGAGAATTTCTCTTTTATAGTCCTATAGAATTTTTAATATAGCTATGTGAACATTTTTGAAGCTTGTTTAAATTGTGTGACTGCCGGTTATTCCGTTTTCGAGTGAGCTTCAGATACCAGTCAGTTTAATTCAGTGAGACAAGTTGATATTTCTAGTAACCCTACCATAGTATACGCTCACAGGCCATTCTGAATTCACGTAGAAAAATTGATTATCTGCTCCACACAATTCAAGCAATGATATATATCTCTGTCAATGAATGCTACTTCGTGCTCTTTTGGAGAACAGTCTTAGTTAATTTTAGTTAGGTTCCATTGTCACATCCTTTATTTTAAGAGTATATCCTATTTTTTTTTAATATCATTGTGGATTCTTCAAGATATTGTGGGAATTTTACTGCAGTTTCAGATGTCACATTTCCTACAACTGCATGAACTGAAACAGCACAGTGAGGCCTTTTATACTCTTATGTGCATCAACACTGACAAGATAAACACTTCCCTCACCAAGCCAGTGCAATCTTAAACTTAACTGCTGTTTTACTTGCAATGTGGAACTCTTTATTTGTGGGGTGACCCAGTAGGGATCCACATCTAAAAGTAACCTTTCTCATTTTGAAGATGTAATTATAAATTTTTCCTTGTTTTCAAACTCACGCTTAAGTGATCAATTTATCCTATTAAGGTATTACACGCATTGATCTCTATAATATAACTGGATGGACACAAACAACCACATTGCCAAGGACCAAAGCGTGATGGTCAAGTTTATCGTCTACTAAATTGTGGGGGGGACAGATTTAACGGTTTCTTTTAATGTTCTTATGCGAAAACATGCCCTGATAAATAAAAGTGTTATTGTTTGAAAATAGTGAAGTATTATACCACATTTCCTGAAGAAACATTTACATTAAAGGATATACTGTACAAATACGAATAAAATCATTAACATGTTTAAATATGTAGCTATCATCAATATTGTCTACAGTCAGCCAAGACTACACTTATATTTAAAGTTGGTTATTAGCTTGTACCATATTATATTGAAAGTTTAATAAATATAATGAATAAGGTATCTTAAAACTTGATTATATTTGTTTGAATGACAAACTGTGCGTAGTTGCCATACATTCAAACTATCACTTAGGTTATAGGTTTGTATAAAGTATTATATTACAATATGTTTTTTTAATTGGCTCATATCTTGTCTATTGCTTTCAGAAATCATATTATTATGTTGAAAATTCGATAACTTTTATGAAACAAGCTAGTTAAAATCTGTATCACATATGTTTGAATGACATACTTTGTGTAGAAGTCTTACGTTCAAATGATAATTTAGGTTATAGGATTGTAGGAAGTACGGCATCCCCTAAACCCTGATTTTAATAATAATCCCAATCTCTGAGGCTTTATTTCGTACCAGAATACTATATTAATATTTTGGTAGGATGAACGGCCAATTAGAACGGAAGTAGAAATTTCCTTCTGTAAGGTCCTTTATCCTAACTACACACAACTATAGGGTAGGATTCTGGTACGAGATAAAGCCTTACAAGCGAGCTTCCTTCAAAAATCATCGTATATATTAGACTACATCAACTTATTAAAAGAAATAACTCAATAGATTCGAACTTTGTTATGTTCTTCAAAGCTTTTATTAACATATTTATTTCATTTAACTAATCACACATTGATGTATCTCATATATTCAATCAAATTAATGAACGATGTCAAAATGCCACATTGCCTTGTATGGGTGTAAAAGAGAAAGAGTTACCCGAAAGTTTTTTTCTCTCTTACACAACGGTATGCACGCAACAGCTTGAAAGTTTCAGCCACAGATGTCCATCCAGTTATATTATAGAGATCAATGGTAACCATAAACTTTCGAGCTGTCGTTACTGTTACACGTGACGTATATTAGGGGTGAATATTGTGATGTTATTTTGGTTAAAAGAATTACTTATAATATAAATTTAATAGTCAGTTTACTCAATTCTTCAAATATATAATAACGTTGACAATTTTACTCTTTATTTGTTTTAAATTTCATTCACAACTCCTAAAGTTTCGAATATTCATTATTTATTAATTTACAACTAAAATATATACTATACATATAATCTACTTACCTTTATTTCACTATATTAAATCATCTTTCTTTATTTTGATTTATAAACTGCCAACCCGCCATGTTTATTATTTTTGTTGATAGGTGATTTTAACGCAATCTGCTTTAGTGAGTGGTTTATTTCGGAACTATTATGATCTTAATTTATTTTATGTTCTTGGACGCTTAAACCAGTATCACACGACACTAGCTCGTACTTGAAAGACAGTGTGCTAGCTAGCACTAGCTAGCACGTCATCATCTAGCGTCGTATGAATCAGAAAAAGTATACTGATTCTGCCTCTTGGTACTGGCTACCATACTAGTCGTGAGGATAGAACAGGCGCTATTTTCGTACTAGTTCCGACACTAGTCTGTGTAATTCGACCAATCAATGCGCGCTGAGACTGTGTGTAGAGAAATGGTAGAAATGGCGCCAATACGGTCATCGGATGTGATTTTGTTGTTGGCAGAAAATTATTTTAAACACCCTTGTTTATATAATACCAAATTGCCACAATATGACAATATAGTTAATTAAAAATATGTCATCTAAAAACGACAAACTGTGTTCCAGACCCAATTTTAATCTAAATAAACTTGATAGCATACCAACCTTGGGTGGTTGCTTTTTTTTAGAATATAAAGTGTGGGTAGGCCTAAAAAAGAACATGTGTGTGTCAAGGATACTGTACTTGGACACCCATGGGCATAGGGGCCTCTGACCACATCGTAAGTAAATGAATACAAAATTTGGGGGATACTAAACGTTAGTGTCACCCCGAATGTATCCTACCTAACCTCCGAATATATCATTTTTAGTATCTCGAGACCATTATTTTCTCTTTCCATCCAGTCCCATGTCCATATCATTTTCCTACGCTCCCTCTCATAATTTTCAATATTAATCGTTAATGCAGCTGCTGCACCCAAAATTAATAGCTGACGTTCCATAAATATTTGCACTAGAACCTAGTACCAAACTAGCAGCGTGTGAATACTCTAGCCCCGTTTCTATTGTACTAGCTAGTATACATATATCTAGGCGCTAGCTATCACACTTGATTTATAGTACAAGAAAGTGTCGTGTGATAGTAGCTTTATAACATCTGGCTGTCATTTGAAGAAGTAATTGCCCCCAGCGGAAAAGATTATTATTCTCGTTTGGTTTGTTTTTTTGTGCCAAATTATAATTAATTTTAAAGATGACTTATGTTCATTTCTCCAAATTATAGGTTTAGTTATCTTTATAGTAATACTTTTAATATTTAAATAGTTAAGAATGTTTGTTTTATTCTTTGTTATAAATCCCGGTGACTATTTTTTTTCCTAGGCCAGAGATCGTTTATTTAAAAACAAAAAGAACATGTTTGTGTTTTGTTTAAGTTTTTTTGTTGATTCGAAAATTGTTTAGGGAAGCGTAAGGAAGGACCCGATCTGGGGATTTTTACTTTCTCTCTATCTTACAGGTAGAGAAAGTATTGTGATCGTCAAAAAAATCGAACTCGAGATTTTGATGAATTTTGACGTTTCATGACTTCCTGAATCCGAAAAAGTGGTTTTTGAATTTCCGTCTGTCTGTCTGTCTGTCTGTCTGTCTGTCTGTCTGTCTGTCTGTCTGTCTGTCTGTCTGTCTGTCTGTCTGTACCTCCAACTAGAGCCTAAACTATTTTACCGATTGAGCTGAAACTTGATATCTAGGGTTTTCATAGGGTTGCCCCGAGGGGTTTTTGGAATTGGATATCTACCCCTAAAATTAAGGGTAGTTTACTGAAGGGCAAAAAGAGAAAAAGTCGATTTTCTCAAAATCCGCTCTAACGATTTTGATTAAATTTCATTTATGAACATTAATAAATATTCCAAACAAAATGGCTACTCTCAATATTTCGGCAAAATCGTTTTAAGGGCTCCGGTCTGATGCGTAAATTAACATTTTTTATAATAGCTCCGAAACTATTTGAGATATGAAATTACTTAGCATTACAAATATGTATATATATTTATAATACAAATATTATATTCGAAACATATTTTTATAAAATCAATAACTTTCAATATATACGCCATTATATATATATTTTTAACTTTTTGGGCATTAAAGCTTAAGTATTGCGACCGTAAGAAAAACTAACCTGAAATGTTGATGGATGTCGACGTCTCATGACCCCCCGAACCCTTAAAAATAGTCTTTGCAATGCCGTCTGTCTGTGTGTCTATTAAAACTTAAAATTAAGGGTAGTTTACTGAAGGGCAAAAAGAGAAAAAGTCGATTTTCTCAAAATCGGCTCTAACGATTTTGATTAAATTTCATTTCTGAACATAAATAAATATTCCAAACAAAATGGCTACTCTCAATATTTCGGCAAAATCGTTTTAAGGGCTCCGGTCTGATGCGTAAATTAACATTTTTTATAATAGCTCCGAAACTATTTGAGATATGAAATTACTTAGCATTACAAATATGTATATATATTCATAATACAAATATTTTATTCGAAACATATTTTTATAAAATCAATAACTTTCAATATATACGCAATTATATATATATTTTTAACTTTTTGGGCATTAAAGCTCAAGTATTGCGACCGTAAGAAAAACTAACCTGAAATGTTGATGGATGTCGACGTCTCATGACCCCCCGAACCCTTAAAAATAGTCTTTGCAATGCCGTCTGTCTGTGTGTCTATTAAAACTTAAAATTAAGGGTAGTTTACTGAATGGCAAAAAGAGAAAAAGTCGATTTTCTCAAAATTGGCTCCAACGATTTTGATTAAATTTCATTTATAAACATTAATAAATATTCCAAACAAAATGGCTACCATCAATATTTCGGCAAAATGGCTTTAAGGGCTCCGGTCTGATGCGTAAATTAACATTTTTTTAAATAGCTCCGAAACTATTTGAGATATGAAATTACTTAGTATTACAAATATGTATATATATTTATAATACAGATATTTTATCCGAAACATATTTTTAAAAATCAATAACTTTCAATACATACGCAATTATATGAATTTTTTTAACTTTTTGGACATTAAAGTTTAAGTATTGCGACCGTAAAAAAAAAACTAACCTGAAATGTTGATGGATGTCGACGTCTCATGACCCCCCGAACCCTAAAAAATAGTCTTTGCAATGCCGTCTGTCTGTGTGTCTATAAAAACTTAAAATTAAGGGTAGTTTACTGAAGGATGAAAAGAGAAAAATTTGGTTTTCTCAAAATCTGCTTAAACGATTTTGATTAAAATTCGTATCTAGGCGTTGATTAAGATTATAAATAAACTGGCTATTTTCATTTTCCTATGAAAATGATTTTTAGGGTACATTACAGAAGCGTTAATTTCCGTATCTCCACAACTATTGGAGAAACTAAACAACTTATCATTGCAAAATTGTAGGACTATTAGAAATAAAAAACTTTTATTTGACATATATTTTTATAAAAACAGCAGTTTCTGAGATATTTGCAAATATATTAATACAATTTTGTGAGCTTTAGTTGTAAACATATACTACTTAAGTCTTAACGCAATAATACTCCAATGCCATAGAGTAATTAAATATAAGTAAGTATCTAAAAAAAGTATGTTATTTTTCCTTAAATCTCTTAGGAGAAATGTTTGCATAGCAATGATCTATCTCCATTTTAGACTCAATAGTCAATATTTACATTTTTTATTGGTCAAAATGTATAAATGAATAATTAAATATCAATGCGATGACTTGAAGATCTGCAACACCTTTTAAAATGTTAAAATTTTAACCAGAAATCGAAATTTTAATACGAAGTGTTGACCCTTGTGGAAGACATTAAACTGTTTGAAATGTTCTTAGGTGGACAAAGATGCGCCTCTTTTCTCATTGATTCTATATCATTGTATATTATTTTATGCGTGTTCTTATGTGGAGTGGTGATGATACAATGTACATTATTCCGTTCAGAAATCTTACTAGTTTATAGAAAGAGAGAGAAAGTCTGTGCGGTGTGCCGTACCATTTATTTAATTATATTTTGTTATGGTTAATTGTAATTTTCATTAGCCAAAACTTCACTAAAAGGAAGGATTAACCTTTGAGGAAGGTCAAGTACAAGATTACAAGGAAGATTTTGTTGAAATTTAAGGCCTGGAATTTAATTGTTGACGGAGCTTTGGGTCAACATTCTCAATAGATTGGACATTTTTGGGTGAGATCAAATTCATTTATACTCATCCTGTTCATTGTTTAAATAATTGACTATAATACCTAAAATTATTAAAGAAGGATAAATAACTTCAGTTTTCAAACCATAAATATTACAGTTTGTCAACCTCAGAACAATATTTTGTTTATTAAAGAATCATAACATTATTGTTACATATGATAAAGGATTAAAAAAAATTCTTGTTAAAAATCCTGTTATTTTATTTGAAGAAATATTCCTATGTCCATAATTATTTTTTCACCACAATATATGTGAGGGGGTCGCTTGGTCGACTATTTATAAGTGTATGTAGAGCGGATCAAGATGGACAAGTTACAGCAAATGGTAAATATGGTTGACGCCATGCAGACCGTAAAATTGTGTGATCTAACAGTCAATCAAAAGTACTCAGTGGATAAATTAAAAGCGGTCGATACAAAGTTCGAGAGACGCCTAATAGCTTATCTATATGGTGAGTTTAGTGTATTTTTACCCTGTCGTTTTGGTACTCTAACAGACGAACACATGTGTGATTTTAATAAGGAAAAATTTATATTTATGTGCACCGTAATAAAACCAGGTACACTTACAATTGTGAATTTTGAACGCGTTTAAGAGATGGGCAGAAGCACCGAGCCGTTGACAGCAACAAGCAACACATCTCTACTGGCACTTATAACAAGTTTAACATCAATGCAAGAGTTAAAGACGTGTACTACTGAATTGTACAGTGGACAGGTTGAAGACTCAGCAAATCATCCAACGCGTTTAGCGGTCAGGTACGCTAATCATGCTTAGAACCGGCTATATCTATTTAATGTTTGAGGGTCATACGGCTACGGGTCGTGCCTATATGACTGGAGAAAATATTCACAGTGTGGCCGTGAGCGATAGACATGTAATTTATAAAGTAGTGAACCAAGACAGAAAGGAGCGAGGCTACATCGAGTTCTGCGACTCTACATGTCACACGATAAGAGCGACTGAAGTACTACCCTACGAGAGAATCGTAGAGTCTTACCTGTGTGATATGACATGTGCTGTGTACAATTTCCGCAAAGGGGACGTCGTGGCCGTGTTGCCCTGGCCTCCACCACACTTCCAATCTCCACACCACCCGCCACCACCCCCACCCCCAGAGTCACCAGCGTACCCACAGCCAAAGTCACCTGAGTACCACCACAAAAGTCGTCCGCCTACCAGACATCAGAGTCAGCAGAGTACTCACAGCCAGAATCACCTGCTTGCCCACCGCCAACGAAGGAGGAAGTAAAGTCCGAAGAACCCATAAATCTCGAGGATTTAACAATGTACGAAACTTATTCAGATGCTAAAATTATGGGTGAAATGCCCGATGACTACATAATCAGTCTGGACAGTTTCGGTAACGTCTTACTTCCTAAGTCTGCCTATTATTAGGATTATAAGCGATTTAAATCTAAACCACGCTGTATGACATATCTCTGAGGACAAAGTGTGATGTATTGTATCAATTATGTGTTAGGGCAACGTGTAGACGGTGTTGTTAAAGCTGGAGATACCACCAATGTCTTTAAGTTCTGGGGTTTATTGGCACGGGTTCCCTCACTGTTATCCTGACAGGACCACCCCTATCAAAAACAGCCACCATGAGACCATGGAGACACGCTATGAAGCGACCATGGCTTGCGTGAAAAAAAATTAAAAATGTAGATAAACGGTCGCAGTGTAATGAAAAAAAAAAAAAAATATATGTATGTGTATTTATTTATTTCTATATTTTGAATGAAAGAATTAATTTAATTTTAGATAATCTATAATATATAATATAATATTGTGTTTTATTGGGCGCCAACTACCAACCCCATTTATTTTGGTGAGATAGGTAGATTTTTAATTATAGAATAAATTTATCCCCATAAACTGCTCAGCGGTAATACGAAAACCCCTTTTCTCAAGACCCCTGGACTTTACCTAAAGTTTGGACTTAAGTTGGACACTTACAACCGAAGACTTCCTGATGCAGGTTATTATTCTTGATTTGACCAATCCACTCTACTGAGTATCGCTATACATGGGATGCAAGTTCAGAAGAAAATACAATGTACATTGATGTAAATAACAATAAAACAATTAAATTTAAAGAGTAATTTTAATTATTGAAGTGAATGATATTCTTAAATGAACCCTACCTATGAAGCATGCCTCGTATATTATAATACTATTAAAACTTGAAATTGTTAAATTCTCACTCGAATTGTGAGTATATTTGAATATACATATTTCTTTAAGCAAATAAGATTTTAACAACAAAATTTATTCTTTATAACATGTAACAATAATAAACAAAAAAAAAATAGTTCTGAGGTGGACAAAAAGTATTAATTCTAGTTTGGAAACTGAAAATTATTTGTCCTTCTTTAGTAATTTTAAGGATTATGCTTAATTATTTACATCCGTAACAGGATGTTTACAGATGGATTGGATCTCACCCGAAAATGTCCTTGCTCTGGTAAAAATGTTGAATCAAAGCTCCGTCGATATTTAACTCTCTGACCTTAAATTTCCACCAAGATCTTCTTTGAGTGCTTCCACTCAACTTTCTTCACGAGTTTATACAGCTTTTAGAAGTTTTAGATGAATAACATTACCATGAACCTTTAAAAAAGATATAATTGAAGGATCCGCAGATCGGATCCTTCCTTACACTTCCGACGCCAATTTTTGAGAGTCACAACAATAAGTAAGACAAAACACAAACACGTTATTTTTGTTTAAAATAAACAATCACCGGCCTAGGAGAAAACATTCGCCGGGATTTGTAAGCAAGAATAAAGCAAACAATCTTAATTATTTAGAGATTGGGGGTATTACTAAAAAGATAATGATACATTTTTACAAAGAAACATAATTCATCTTTAAAAATTAATTCAAACTTGGCACCAAACAAAAAAAACAAAACGAGAATAATAATTTCTTCCGCTAGGGGCAATTAATGTTTCAAGAGACAGCCAGATGCTATAAGTGTCCAAGAACATAAAAATAAACGAATCGAATAGTTCCGAAATAAACCACTCTCTGGAGCAGATAGCGTTAAAATCACCTACCAACAAAATTAATAAACATGGCGGGTTGGCAGTTTATGAATAAAAATAAAAATAAAGAAAGATGATTTACTATAGTGAAATAAAGGTAAGTAGATTATATGTATAACATATATTTTAATTGTACATGAATAAATAATCAATATTCAAAACTTTAGGAGTTATGAATGAAATTTAAATCAAATAAACAGTAAAATTGACAACGATATATATTTGAAGAATTTAATCAACTGATTATTAGATTTCTATTATAAGTAACTCTTTTAACCAAAAATAACATCACAGAAATGCCCCTCGATGCTACGATTTTAATCTAATTTATTATATTAAGAGCGTAGTATCTACTTAAAAAGATGTTATTTTCTGATATCAAACTTAGACGCTCAGTTGATCTCCGTGGTTAATGAAAGTGGATTTGAATGTCATCATCCCGACTCAAAATGCACCCTACTCTCTCTAGTTCGGGTTACGGTTTAAAATGTGTGTTTATTTAATTTACTCAAAACTCTTCAAGTCTTCTTGGTATGGTATTTTCTTCCAGATTCTGAACGAATTACTTCAACAACTTCCCAAATATTAGAGATGCTACATGTTTGTCAGCTGTTAACATCAGCTGATCATTTTACAACATTGAACATTCAAGTTCAAGGTCACTCGGCTTGTAAGGTTAGAATTTATTAAATATATGTGATTATAATATTGTTCTTCATGTGATAATATATTTAATTTAATGCCACGGTTATGGTAAATAACCAAACTACTCACTTTAAATCGATATAGTCGAAAATACACAATTTCCTGGAAAACTTGCTGTGTACTTTTAATTCATAACTTAATGAAAAATCAAATATTTAGAATTCACAGTTATTTTCTTAACAGCTTAGAGACATCCTCTACTTAACAAAAGTATTCTCCATACTTAAATATATTTTTAAAGACAAAAATAATTTAGAAGAAACATGCTTATATTGAGTTTACTCTTCTCATCCCATAAAAACTTGAGGGCCTAGAACCCTTTCCATTAAAATCCTTAAATTTCTTCAATTGATATGGCAAATAGACACCCTTCTTCAAATCAGGTAGAAGTCTTGAATGAAAATTACAAATATTTCTCTCTCTAAACTTTAAAAACAAATGTAGGTGTGGAAACTCAAGTTATCGCAACCTTTGTGACACCTGTAGTCATTCTCTTTAGCCACATAAAATGGCTTAAAACCAACTATTTTAACTTCCGATGGATATGTTCATTAACTTAAGGATATTATTTAACTATATAAAGTATTTTCATTGCCAAAATTATACATCTTGTACTTTTAAATTGTAAAAAGGAAACAAATCTTTTAGTGGTTTTGGCACTTTGCCACAGAAAAATGAATAGGCCTTGACCTTAAAGTCAGAATTTCTTCATTCCATTAATGAATATATCAAAAACATCCTCTTCTTCAGCTATCTTGTTAAAATAATTAAAATATATTTATAATTTCTTCCTCAAAACTTGAAAAAGCAAATGCTCTCTGAGTCATTTTCTTCACATCTTGACAGAACGTAGAGTAGGCTAACCCTTATTTCCTTGTATTTCTCAATTCTTTTAGTGAAACCAGTTATTATAAACTCTTTTCAAGGTAATGTAGAAGTATCATTTAAAAATGTTAGTAATAACCCTTTAAAATAGTTGAAAAGGAAATAGAATATTTGAAAATTTAGGCCCACGCCTAACTTGAGTATTATCAAATGTTTGTATACACATTTAAACTTACTCAAACTTGTCATAGGGGTACTTCCCAACAGCCCCTCAATATTAATGTCAGTTCTCAAAGAGAAATGTTTAAATAACATATCATTAAACTCAAAAATCATATATTTTTTAAAGTGTTAAAATGGATTTAACTCTTTTTCTCTTCAATTCTTCACAGTCAAATGCAGATTTTAGCCTTGACATATAAACAAAACAACAAGTTGATCACTCTTCTTACAAATAACATACATATAATATAACATAACATAAATAACCTTCTTCTGTTCTAGCATTCTTCGCTACATTGCGGTCCCACTGCGAAACAACTCTTGGCCTACTTCATATTTGCACAAGATCAACTGCTTGACCTGTCTTCAAGATCTTATTAAGATGCAATACACATTATGGAGGTATTTAATGTTCTACCATAGACTTTTCTTTGATAGTATAATATCTGAGTAGCCTCATAATTTTTTAGAGGAAAAATGAGACAAAATAATAGATAGTCTATAAAATTAGATGAAACTGAACTTTGGCTCTTGTTACACCATGCTGCATACAGATTCTCATACCAGCGCTCTCCATAACATTGTTGACCTTGTTGGTAACTGATAATCACTTAATAATAATTACTTCTGTTGGAAAAACAAAGTAAATAGCTCCTTCACGAAAAATAATTGAGTATCGTAGTTCCCTCAATAAGACATAACTTTTTCCCATAAACCGTAGATCCTTTATGAAAAATAATTGAGTATCTTAGTTCCCTCAATCAGACATAACTTTCTCCCATAAACCGTAGATCCTTTATGAAAAATAATTGAGTATCTTAGTTCCCTCAATCAGACGTAGCTTTCTCCCATAAACCGTAGATCCTTTATGAAAAATAATTGAGTATCTTAGTTCCCTCAATCAGACGTAGCTTTCTCCCATAAACCGTAGATCCTTTATGAAAAATAATTGAGTATCTTAGTTCCCTCAATCAGACGTAGCTTTCTCCCATAAACCGTAGATCCTTTATGAAAAATAATTGAGTATCGTAGTTCCCTCAATCAGACGTAGTTCCTCCAAATAAACAAAAATCACCTCTACATTGGTACCGTCACTGTCTTGTTATCAGTGAGGACTTATAGGGCAATCAAACATATTGACAACTGTCATAAACTCCAAAACATTACTCTCCTCATCGCTTCCTCATCTCGTAGAACCTCCTATACACATAATTATCATCTTCATTGGAGCGCTGGGGTGTACTCTGGCATTTCTTTGGTGATTTTCACCAAATTATGGTCCTTGGTGACATAAATATATTTTTCCTCGACGTATAATAAGGTAGAAATAAATAGTAATTGTAATAAAAAAAAAATCTTGTTTTCTTCAACACAGATTTGGCCTATATGTAAACAAATGTGTATTATTTCACCTAGACATGTGCCTCAAATGAAAGTTTTTAGGGACCTCTTTTGTTCACACTATTCCTTCTCCAATCGCATACCGAGCTTCAGGGATTCCTCGACTCCCATAACCTTCTTCTGTTCTGAAACATTCCCTCCTCCAACAGCAACCCGAGCTTCAGGGATTTCTCGACTCCCACAACCTTCTTCTGTTCAAAAACATTCCCTCCTCCAACAGCAACCCGAGCTTCAGGGATTTCTCGACTCCCACAAATCTTTGAAACTATGTCCTAAAACTTATTCCAGGATCAAAAATAGTCCTCCTACAATCCCTAGGTTGAGATTGTGGAAGAGAGGGCCTAATTCCACTTCCTCTAACTAGCCATACATTTCCTAGATCTGGAAGAAATCCATGTCGCTTCCTTTTACCGAGGCCTCGTTTCTTGATCCTTGGTTTGATTTTGTTGCAGGTATCATCTTGATTCGATGACTGCCGTGTGACCTGGTTCCTGGTCCAATGATGCGAGGAGATATTGAATAATACATCCTGAACATCAAAATGTTTAGGGCATTCTTCATTGTTTCGGTGTTGGTGAAGAACACTCCTCCCAATGGCAGTAGCTTCAGTTTGCAATTCCACTCTTATAATTCTCCTTGTATCCTGGCTTATCATCGCAGCTGACAAGACATCTCCTACAAGTTTTGTCTCTGTGGGCCCATTTAACGACACACCAAAACAACTTGACAATAACACTTCATCATTTACCCACAAAGTGCATGATAATTTCTCTACTTCAGAAACCCTTGTTTTTACATGAAATGACTCATTCGACTCCTTAAACTGCATGACTTCATAGTCAAATTCCAAGTCAAAATTGTTCACATGACCGCGAGACTGACCCATTATTGGAACACGTGACCGACCTATGTAGCTCTTACTAGGGCTTTCATACAATTGTGTATCACGTCTCTCGTAGTAAGCACCTAAATGTGTGAAAGGGTAAATATAAGAACCGTTAGCCGAAAGGTCCTTCACTGGCCTTGTTACCACTTGCTTTGGTACTTCCTCCACTGCTGCCACTAGTTTCTCCCCAGTCGTTGCCAAGTCCTGTACTTGTGCCTCGACCTGTTTCCCCTTTTCCGCCAATTGGTTGTGGACTGACCTAAACTCGGTACTATAATGGTCAAATCTTGAGATAACATCATCCCTTAGTGATTTCATGTTATTCTCCATCTTTATCATGTTATTCTCCATCTTTATCATGTTATTCTCCATCTTTATCATGTTATTCTCCATTTTTTTCTCCATAATTTTTAGGTCCCCCCTCAATGCTTGCATTAGGTCAAACATGGTAAATTCCTTCACTGTCTTTGGAGCTTCCTCTAACTTCTCCACAGCTGAAATACTCCTACTGCTATCCAGGGCATCTGCCCCCAATGGTGTACCATCCTCCATGTGTGGGACTAATGGTCGTGCACCTGCCATAACTATTTATTCAAACGATGTGACACAACTATCATCCTATTGCTCTGTTCTGGGCTCGGCTTGAGGCATGACAACATCCTCTTCCAACTCCTCTGCTTCTCCACTGACCGATGGTTGCTGGGCATCCATGTTTATCTTTTTGAGCTGCTTACGTGCCTTGCTACATGTATAATACTGCCCCTCTGGCATAACCTTCTATACAACGTAAAAATGACCAAAAACCTAACTGAGGTAATCTAGCCTTGTCAATAAAACGCTCTAGTGTAAGTTGGCCGCAAAAACCATCAACTGCTCCCTCAAGTCACAAATACACCCTAGTGTAATCAGGCCTCAAAATACATATTTTACTGTCCTCTCAAAGCACAAATATGCCCTAGTGTAATCAGGCCTCAACCTATACAGTCCTTAAAAAAAACTTTAGGTATAACAATAGCCCCACGTTAAGGCGACACTGTAATGAAAAAATAAAAAATATATAAAATATATGTGTGTATTTATTTATTTCTATATTTTGAATGAAAGAATTAATTTAATTTTAGATAATCTATAATATATAATATAATATTGTGTTTTATTGGGCGCCAACTACCAACCCCATTTATTTTGGTGAGATAGGTAGATTTTTAATTATAGAATAAATTTATCCCCATAAACTGCTCAGCGGTAATACGAAAACCCCTTTTCTCAAGACCCCTGGACTTTACCTAAAGTTTGGACTTAAGTTGGACACTTACAACCGAAGACTTCCTGATGCAGGTTATTATTCTTGATTTGACCAATCCAATCTACTGAGCATCGCTATACATGGGATGCAAGTTCAGAAGAAAATACAATGTACATTGATGTAAATAACAATAAAACAATTAAATTTAAAGAGTAATTTTAATTATTGAAGTGAATGATATTCTTAAATGAACCCTACCTATGAAGCATGCCTCGTATATTATAATACTATTAAAACTTGAAATTGTTAAATTCTCACTCGAATTGTGAGTATATTTGAATATACATATTTCTTTAAGCAAATAAGATTTTAACAACAAAATTTATTCTTTATAACATGTAACAATAATAAACAAAAAAAAAATAGTTCTGAGGTGGACAAAAAGTATTAATTCTAGTTTGGAAACTGAAAATTATTTGTCCTTCTTTAGTAATTTTAAGGATTATGCTTAATTATTTACATCCGTAACAGGATGTTTACAGATGGATTGGATCTCACCCGAAAATGTCCTTGCTCTGGTAAAAATGTTGAATCAAAGCTCCGTCGATATTTAACTCTCTGACCTTAAATTTCCACCAAGATCTTCTTTGAGTGCTTCCACTCAACTTTCTTCACGAGTTTATACAGCTTTTAGAAGTTTTAGATGAATAACATTACCATGAACCTTTAAAAAAGATATAATTGAAGGATCCGCAGATCGGATCCTTCCTTACACTTCCGACGCCAATTTTTGAGAGTCACAACAATAAGTAAGACAAAACACAAACACGTTATTTTTGTTTAAAATAAACAATCACCGGCCTAGGAGAAAACATTCGCCGGGATTTGTAAGCAAGAATAAAGCAAACAATCTTAATTATTTAGAGATTGGGGGTATTACTAAAAAGATAATGATACATTTTTACAAAGAAACATAATTCATCTTTAAAAATTAATTCAAACTTGGCACCAAACAAAAAAAAACAAAACGAGAATAATAATTTCTTCCGCTAGGGGCAATTAATGTTTCAAGAGACAGCCAGATGCTATAAGTGTCCAAGAACATAAAAATAAACGAATCGAATAGTTCCGAAATAAACCACTCTCTGGAGCAGATAGCGTTAAAATCACCTACCAACAAAATTAATAAACATGGCGGGTTGGCAGTTTATGAATAAAAATAAAAATAAAGAAAGATGATTTACTATAGTGAAATAAAGGTAAGTAGATTATATGTATAACATATATTTTAATTGTACATGAATAAATAATCAATATTCAAAACTTTAGGAGTTATGAATGAAATTTAAATCAAATAAACAGTAAAATTGACAACGATATATATTTGAAGAATTTAATCAACTGATTATTAGATTTCTATTATAAGTAACTCTTTTAACCAAAAATAACATCACAGAAATGCCCCTCGATGCTACGATTTTAATCTAATTTATTATATTAAGAGCGTAGTATCTACTTAAAAGATGTTATTTTCTGATATCAAACTTAGACGCTCAGTTGATCTCCGTGGTTAATGAAAGTGGATTTGAATGTCATCATCCCGACTCAAAATGCACCCTACTCTCTCTAGTTCGGGTTACGGTTTAAAATGTGTGTTTATTTAATTTACTCAAAACTCTTCAAGTCTTCTTGGTATGGTATTTTCTTCCAGATTCTGAACGAATTACTTCAACAACTTCCCAAATATTAGAGATGCTACATGTTTGTCAGCTGTTAACATCAGCTGATCATTTTACAACATTGAACATTCAAGTTCAAGGTCACTCGGCTTGTAAGGTTAGAATTTATTAAATATATGTGATTATAATATTGTTCTTCATGTGATAATATATTTAATTTAATGCCACGGTTATGGTAAATAACCAAACTACTCACTTTAAATCGATATAGTCGAAAATACACAATTTCCTGGAAAACTTGCTGTGTACTTTTAATTCATAACTTAATGAAAAATCAAATATTTAGAATTCACAGTTATTTTCTTAACAGCTTAGAGACATCCTCTACTTAACAAAAGTATTCTCCATACTTAAATATATTTTTAAAGACAAAAATAATTTAGAAGAAACATGCTTATATTGAGTTTACTCTTCTCATCCCATAAAAACTTGAGGGCCTAGAACCCTTTCCATTAAAATCCTTAAATTTCTTCAATTGATATGGCAAATAGACACCCTTCTTCAAATCAGGTAGAAGTCTTGAATGAAAATTACAAATATTTCTCTCTCTAAACTTTAAAAACAAATGTAGGTGTGGAAACTCAAGTTATCGCAACCTTTGTGACACCTGTAGTCATTCTCTTTAGCCACATAAAATGGCTTAAAACCAACTATTTTAACTTCCGATGGATATGTTCATTAACTTAAGGATATTATTTAACTATATAAAGTATTTTCATTGCCAAAATTATACATCTTGTACTTTTAAATTGTAAAAAGGAAACAAATCTTTTAGTGGTTTTGGCACTTTGCCACAGAAAAATGAATAGGCCTTGACCTTAAAGTCAGAATTTCTTCATTCCATTAATGAATATAT
Source organism: Timema podura (assembly GCA_033556935.1). Lineage (NCBI taxonomy): Eukaryota > Metazoa > Arthropoda > Insecta > Phasmatodea > Timematidae > Timema > Timema podura. Next base: position 76,251,333 of record JAVRXN010000001.1, on the reverse strand, counting down.
CAAAAACATCCTCTTCTTCAGCTATCTTGTTAAAATAATTAAAATATATTTATAATTTCTTCCTCAAAACTTGAAAAAGCAAATGCTCTCTGAGTCATTTTCTTCACATCTTGACAGAACGTAGAGTAGGCTAACCCTTATTTCCTTGTATTTCTCAATTCTTTTAGTGAAACCAGTTATTATAAACTCTTTTCAAGGTAATGTAGAAGTATCATTTAAAAATGTTAGTAATAACCCTTTAAAATAGTTGAAAAGGAAATAGAATATTTGAAAATTTAGGCCCACGCCTAACTTGAGTATTATCAAATGTTTGTATACACATTTAAACTTACTCAAACTTGTCATAGGGGTACTTCCCAACAGCCCCTCAATATTAATGTCAGTTCTCAAAGAGAAATGTTTAAATAACATATCATTAAACTCAAAAATCATATATTTTTTAAAGTGTTAAAATGGATTTAACTCTTTTTCTCTTCAATTCTTCACAGTCAAATGCAGATTTTAGCCTTGACATATAAACAAAACAACAAGTTGATCACTCTTCTTACAAATAACATACATATAATATAACATAACATAAATAACCTTCTTCTGTTCTAGCATTCTTCGCTACATTGCGGTCCCACTGCGAAACAACTCTTGGCCTACTTCATATTTGCACAAGATCAACTGCTTGACCTGTCTTCAAGATCTTATTAAGATGCAATACACATTATGGAGGTATTTAATGTTCTACCATAGACTTTTCTTTGATAGTATAATATCTGAGTAGCCTCATAATTTTTTAGAGGAAAAATGAGACAAAATAATAGATAGTCTATAAAATTAGATGAAACTGAACTTTGGCTCTTGTTACACCATGCTGCATACAGATTCTCATACCAGCGCTCTCCATAACATTGTTGACCTTGTTGGTAACTGATAATCACTTAATAATAATTACTTCTGTTGGAAAAACAAAGTAAATAGCTCCTTCACGAAAAATAATTGAGTATCGTAGTTCCCTCAATAAGACATAACTTTTTCCCATAAACCGTAGATCCTTTATGAAAAATAATTGAGTATCTTAGTTCCCTCAATCAGACATAACTTTCTCCCATAAACCGTAGATCCTTTATGAAAAATAATTGAGTATCTTAGTTCCCTCAATCAGACGTAGCTTTCTCCCATAAACCGTAGATCCTTTATGAAAAATAATTGAGTATCTTAGTTCCCTCAATCAGACGTAGCTTTCTCCCATAAACCGTAGATCCTTTATGAAAAATAATTGAGTATCTTAGTTCCCTCAATCAGACGTAGCTTTCTCCCATAAACCGTAGATCCTTTATGAAAAATAATTGAGTATCGTAGTTCCCTCAATCAGACGTAGTTCCTCCAAATAAACAAAAATCACCTCTACATTGGTACCGTCACTGTCTTGTTATCAGTGAGGACTTATAGGGCAATCAAACATATTGACAACTGTCATAAACTCCAAAACATTACTCTCCTCATCGCTTCCTCATCTCGTAGAACCTCCTATACACATAATTATCATCTTCATTGGAGCGCTGGGGTGTACTCTGGCATTTCTTTGGTGATTTTCACCAAATTATGGTCCTTGGTGACATAAATATATTTTTCCTCGACGTATAATAAGGTAGAAATAAATAGTAATTGTAATAAAAAAAAAATCTTGTTTTCTTCAACACAGATTTGGCCTATATGTAAACAAATGTGTATTATTTCACCTAGACATGTGCCTCAAATGAAAGTTTTTAGGGACCTCTTTTGTTCACACTATTCCTTCTCCAATCGCATACCGAGCTTCAGGGATTCCTCGACTCCCATAACCTTCTTCTGTTCTGAAACATTCCCTCCTCCAACAGCAACCCGAGCTTCAGGGATTTCTCGACTCCCACAACCTTCTTCTGTTCAAAAACATTCCCTCCTCCAACAGCAACCCGAGCTTCAGGGATTTCTCGACTCCCACAAATCTTTGAAACTATGTCCTAAAACTTATTCCAGGATCAAAAATAGTCCTCCTACAATCCCTAGGTTGAGATTGTGGAAGAGAGGGCCTAATTCCACTTCCTCTAACTAGCCATACATTTCCTAGATCTGGAAGAAATCCATGTCGCTTCCTTTTACCGAGGCCTCGTTTCTTGATCCTTGGTTTGATTTTGTTGCAGGTATCATCTTGATTCGATGACTGCCGTGTGACCTGGTTCCTGGTCCAATGATGCGAGGAGATATTGAATAATACATCCTGAACATCAAAATGTTTAGGGCATTCTTCATTGTTTCGGTGTTGGTGAAGAACACTCCTCCCAATGGCAGTAGCTTCAGTTTGCAATTCCACTCTTATAATTCTCCTTGTATCCTGGCTTATCATCGCAGCTGACAAGACATCTCCTACAAGTTTTGTCTCTGTGGGCCCATTTAACGACACACCAAAACAACTTGACAATAACACTTCATCATTTACCCACAAAGTGCATGATAATTTCTCTACTTCAGAAACCCTTGTTTTTACATGAAATGACTCATTCGACTCCTTAAACTGCATGACTTCATAGTCAAATTCCAAGTCAAAATTGTTCACATGACCGCGAGACTGACCCATTATTGGAACACGTGACCGACCTATGTAGCTCTTACTAGGGCTTTCATACAATTGTGTATCACGTCTCTCGTAGTAAGCACCTAAATGTGTGAAAGGGTAAATATAAGAACCGTTAGCCGAAAGGTCCTTCACTGGCCTTGTTACCACTTGCTTTGGTACTTCCTCCACTGCTGCCACTAGTTTCTCCCCAGTCGTTGCCAAGTCCTGTACTTGTGCCTCGACCTGTTTCCCCTTTTCCGCCAATTGGTTGTGGACTGACCTAAACTCGGTACTATAATGGTCAAATCTTGAGATAACATCATCCCTTAGTGATTTCATGTTATTCTCCATCTTTATCATGTTATTCTCCATCTTTATCATGTTATTCTCCATCTTTATCATGTTATTCTCCATTTTTTTCTCCATAATTTTTAGGTCCCCCCTCAATGCTTGCATTAGGTCAAACATGGTAAATTCCTTCACTGTCTTTGGAGCTTCCTCTAACTTCTCCACAGCTGAAATACTCCTACTGCTATCCAGGGCATCTGCCCCCAATGGTGTACCATCCTCCATGTGTGGGACTAATGGTCGTGCACCTGCCATAACTATTTATTCAAACGATGTGACACAACTATCATCCTATTGCTCTGTTCTGGGCTCGGCTTGAGGCATGACAACATCCTCTTCCAACTCCTCTGCTTCTCCACTGACCGATGGTTGCTGGGCATCCATGTTTATCTTTTTGAGCTGCTTACGTGCCTTGCTACATGTATAATACTGCCCCTCTGGCATAACCTTCTATACAACGTAAAAATGACCAAAAACCTAACTGAGGTAATCTAGCCTTGTCAATAAAACGCTCTAGTGTAAGTTGGCCGCAAAAACCATCAACTGCTCCCTCAAGTCACAAATACACCCTAGTGTAATCAGGCCTCAAAATACATATTTTACTGTCCTCTCAAAGCACAAATATGCCCTAGTGTAATCAGGCCTCAACCTATACAGTCCTTAAAAAAAACTTTAGGTATAACAATAGCCCCACGTTAAGGCGACACTGTAATGAAAAAATAAAAAATATATAAAATATATGTGTGTATTTATTTATTTCTATATTTTGAATGAAAGAATTAATTTAATTTTAGATAATCTATAATATATAATATAATATTGTGTTTTATTGGGCGCCAACTACCAACCCCATTTATTTTGGTGAGATAGGTAGATTTTTAATTATAGAATAAATTTATCCCCATAAACTGCTCAGCGGTAATACGAAAACCCCTTTTCTCAAGACCCCTGGACTTTACCTAAAGTTTGGACTTAAGTTGGACACTTACAACCGAAGACTTCCTGATGCAGGTTATTATTCTTGATTTGACCAATCCAATCTACTGAGCATCGCTATACATGGGATGCAAGTTCAGAAGAAAATACAATGTACATTGATGTAAATAACAATAAAACAATTAAATTTAAAGAGTAATTTTAATTATTGAAGTGAATGATATTCTTAAATGAACCCTACCTATGAAGCATGCCTCGTATATTATAATACTATTAAAACTTGAAATTGTTAAATTCTCACTCGAATTGTGAGTATATTTGAATATACATATTTCTTTAAGCAAATAAGATTTTAACAACAAAATTTATTCTTTATAACATGTAACAATAATAAACAAAAAAAAAATAGTTCTGAGGTGGACAAAAAGTATTAATTCTAGTTTGGAAACTGAAAATTATTTGTCCTTCTTTAGTAATTTTAAGGATTATGCTTAATTATTTACATCCGTAACAGGATGTTTACAGATGGATTGGATCTCACCCGAAAATGTCCTTGCTCTGGTAAAAATGTTGAATCAAAGCTCCGTCGATATTTAACTCTCTGACCTTAAATTTCCACCAAGATCTTCTTTGAGTGCTTCCACTCAACTTTCTTCACGAGTTTATACAGCTTTTAGAAGTTTTAGATGAATAACATTACCATGAACCTTTAAAAAAGATATAATTGAAGGATCCGCAGATCGGATCCTTCCTTACACTTCCGACGCCAATTTTTGAGAGTCACAACAATAAGTAAGACAAAACACAAACACGTTATTTTTGTTTAAAATAAACAATCACCGGCCTAGGAGAAAACATTCGCCGGGATTTGTAAGCAAGAATAAAGCAAACAATCTTAATTATTTAGAGATTGGGGGTATTACTAAAAAGATAATGATACATTTTTACAAAGAAACATAATTCATCTTTAAAAATTAATTCAAACTTGGCACCAAACAAAAAAAAACAAAACGAGAATAATAATTTCTTCCGCTAGGGGCAATTAATGTTTCAAGAGACAGCCAGATGCTATAAGTGTCCAAGAACATAAAAATAAACGAATCGAATAGTTCCGAAATAAACCACTCTCTGGAGCAGATAGCGTTAAAATCACCTACCAACAAAATTAATAAACATGGCGGGTTGGCAGTTTATGAATAAAAATAAAAATAAAGAAAGATGATTTACTATAGTGAAATAAAGGTAAGTAGATTATATGTATAACATATATTTTAATTGTACATGAATAAATAATCAATATTCAAAACTTTAGGAGTTATGAATGAAATTTAAATCAAATAAACAGTAAAATTGACAACGATATATATTTGAAGAATTTAATCAACTGATTATTAGATTTCTATTATAAGTAACTCTTTTAACCAAAAATAACATCACAGAAATGCCCCTCGATGCTACGATTTTAATCTAATTTATTATATTAAGAGCGTAGTATCTACTTAAAAGATGTTATTTTCTGATATCAAACTTAGACGCTCAGTTGATCTCCGTGGTTAATGAAAGTGGATTTGAATGTCATCATCCCGACTCAAAATGCACCCTACTCTCTCTAGTTCGGGTTACGGTTTAAAATGTGTGTTTATTTAATTTACTCAAAACTCTTCAAGTCTTCTTGGTATGGTATTTTCTTCCAGATTCTGAACGAATTACTTCAACAACTTCCCAAATATTAGAGATGCTACATGTTTGTCAGCTGTTAACATCAGCTGATCATTTTACAACATTGAACATTCAAGTTCAAGGTCACTCGGCTTGTAAGGTTAGAATTTATTAAATATATGTGATTATAATATTGTTCTTCATGTGATAATATATTTAATTTAATGCCACGGTTATGGTAAATAACCAAACTACTCACTTTAAATCGATATAGTCGAAAATACACAATTTCCTGGAAAACTTGCTGTGTACTTTTAATTCATAACTTAATGAAAAATCAAATATTTAGAATTCACAGTTATTTTCTTAACAGCTTAGAGACATCCTCTACTTAACAAAAGTATTCTCCATACTTAAATATATTTTTAAAGACAAAAATAATTTAGAAGAAACATGCTTATATTGAGTTTACTCTTCTCATCCCATAAAAACTTGAGGGCCTAGAACCCTTTCCATTAAAATCCTTAAATTTCTTCAATTGATATGGCAAATAGACACCCTTCTTCAAATCAGGTAGAAGTCTTGAATGAAAATTACAAATATTTCTCTCTCTAAACTTTAAAAACAAATGTAGGTGTGGAAACTCAAGTTATCGCAACCTTTGTGACACCTGTAGTCATTCTCTTTAGCCACATAAAATGGCTTAAAACCAACTATTTTAACTTCCGATGGATATGTTCATTAACTTAAGGATATTATTTAACTATATAAAGTATTTTCATTGCCAAAATTATACATCTTGTACTTTTAAATTGTAAAAAGGAAACAAATCTTTTAGTGGTTTTGGCACTTTGCCACAGAAAAATGAATAGGCCTTGACCTTAAAGTCAGAATTTCTTCATTCCATTAATGAATATATCAAAAACATCCTCTTCTTCAGCTATCTTGTTAAAATAATTAAAATATATTTATAATTTCTTCCTCAAAACTTGAAAAAGCAAATGCTCTCTGAGTCATTTTCTTCACATCTTGACAGAACGTAGAGTAGGCTAACCCTTATTTCCTTGTATTTCTCAATTCTTTTAGTGAAACCAGTTATTATAAACTCTTTTCAAGGTAATGTAGAAGTATCATTTAAAAATGTTAGTAATAACCCTTTAAAATAGTTGAAAAGGAAATAGAATATTTGAAAATTTAGGCCCACGCCTAACTTGAGTATTATCAAATGTTTGTATACACATTTAAACTTACTCAAACTTGTCATAGGGGTACTTCCCAACAGCCCCTCAATATTAATGTCAGTTCTCAAAGAGAAATGTTTAAATAACATATCATTAAACTCAAAAATCATATATTTTTTAAAGTGTTAAAATGGATTTAACTCTTTTTCTCTTCAATTCTTCACAGTCAAATGCAGATTTTAGCCTTGACATATAAACAAAACAACAAGTTGATCACTCTTCTTACAAATAACATACATATAATATAACATAACATAAATAACCTTCTTCTGTTCTAGCATTCTTCGCTACATTGCGGTCCCACTGCGAAACAACTCTTGGCCTACTTCATATTTGCACAAGATCAACTGCTTGACCTGTCTTCAAGATCTTATTAAGATGCAATACACATTATGGAGGTATTTAATGTTCTACCATAGACTTTTCTTTGATAGTATAATATCTGAGTAGCCTCATAATTTTTTAGAGGAAAAATGAGACAAAATAATAGATAGTCTATAAAATTAGATGAAACTGAACTTTGGCTCTTGTTACACCATGCTGCATACAGATTCTCATACCAGCGCTCTCCATAACATTGTTGACCTTGTTGGTAACTGATAATCACTTAATAATAATTACTTCTGTTGGAAAAACAAAGTAAATAGCTCCTTCACGAAAAATAATTGAGTATCGTAGTTCCCTCAATAAGACATAACTTTTTCCCATAAACCGTAGATCCTTTATGAAAAATAATTGAGTATCTTAGTTCCCTCAATCAGACATAACTTTCTCCCATAAACCGTAGATCCTTTATGAAAAATAATTGAGTATCTTAGTTCCCTCAATCAGACGTAGCTTTCTCCCATAAACCGTAGATCCTTTATGAAAAATAATTGAGTATCTTAGTTCCCTCAATCAGACGTAGCTTTCTCCCATAAACCGTAGATCCTTTATGAAAAATAATTGAGTATCTTAGTTCCCTCAATCAGACGTAGCTTTCTCCCATAAACCGTAGATCCTTTATGAAAAATAATTGAGTATCGTAGTTCCCTCAATCAGACGTAGTTCCTCCAAATAAACAAAAATCACCTCTACATTGGTACCGTCACTGTCTTGTTATCAGTGAGGACTTATAGGGCAATCAAACATATTGACAACTGTCATAAACTCCAAAACATTACTCTCCTCATCGCTTCCTCATCTCGTAGAACCTCCTATACACATAATTATCATCTTCATTGGAGCGCTGGGGTGTACTCTGGCATTTCTTTGGTGATTTTCACCAAATTATGGTCCTTGGTGACATAAATATATTTTTCCTCGACGTATAATAAGGTAGAAATAAATAGTAATTGTAATAAAAAAAAAATCTTGTTTTCTTCAACACAGATTTGGCCTATATGTAAACAAATGTGTATTATTTCACCTAGACATGTGCCTCAAATGAAAGTTTTTAGGGACCTCTTTTGTTCACACTATTCCTTCTCCAATCGCATACCGAGCTTCAGGGATTCCTCGACTCCCATAACCTTCTTCTGTTCTGAAACATTCCCTCCTCCAACAGCAACCCGAGCTTCAGGGATTTCTCGACTCCCACAACCTTCTTCTGTTCAAAAACATTCCCTCCTCCAACAGCAACCCGAGCTTCAGGGATTTCTCGACTCCCACAAATCTTTGAAACTATGTCCTAAAACTTATTCCAGGATCAAAAATAGTCCTCCTACAATCCCTAGGTTGAGATTGTGGAAGAGAGGGCCTAATTCCACTTCCTCTAACTAGCCATACATTTCCTAGATCTGGAAGAAATCCATGTCGCTTCCTTTTACCGAGGCCTCGTTTCTTGATCCTTGGTTTGATTTTGTTGCAGGTATCATCTTGATTCGATGACTGCCGTGTGACCTGGTTCCTGGTCCAATGATGCGAGGAGATATTGAATAATACATCCTGAACATCAAAATGTTTAGGGCATTCTTCATTGTTTCGGTGTTGGTGAAGAACACTCCTCCCAATGGCAGTAGCTTCAGTTTGCAATTCCACTCTTATAATTCTCCTTGTATCCTGGCTTATCATCGCAGCTGACAAGACATCTCCTACAAGTTTTGTCTCTGTGGGCCCATTTAACGACACACCAAAACAACTTGACAATAACACTTCATCATTTACCCACAAAGTGCATGATAATTTCTCTACTTCAGAAACCCTTGTTTTTACATGAAATGACTCATTCGACTCCTTAAACTGCATGACTTCATAGTCAAATTCCAAGTCAAAATTGTTCACATGACCGCGAGACTGACCCATTATTGGAACACGTGACCGACCTATGTAGCTCTTACTAGGGCTTTCATACAATTGTGTATCACGTCTCTCGTAGTAAGCACCTAAATGTGTGAAAGGGTAAATATAAGAACCGTTAGCCGAAAGGTCCTTCACTGGCCTTGTTACCACTTGCTTTGGTACTTCCTCCACTGCTGCCACTAGTTTCTCCCCAGTCGTTGCCAAGTCCTGTACTTGTGCCTCGACCTGTTTCCCCTTTTCCGCCAATTGGTTGTGGACTGACCTAAACTCGGTACTATAATGGTCAAATCTTGAGATAACATCATCCCTTAGTGATTTCATGTTATTCTCCATCTTTATCATGTTATTCTCCATCTTTATCATGTTATTCTCCATCTTTATCATGTTATTCTCCATTTTTTTCTCCATAATTTTTAGGTCCCCCCTCAATGCTTGCATTAGGTCAAACATGGTAAATTCCTTCACTGTCTTTGGAGCTTCCTCTAACTTCTCCACAGCTGAAATACTCCTACTGCTATCCAGGGCATCTGCCCCCAATGGTGTACCATCCTCCATGTGTGGGACTAATGGTCGTGCACCTGCCATAACTATTTATTCAAACGATGTGACACAACTATCATCCTATTGCTCTGTTCTGGGCTCGGCTTGAGGCATGACAACATCCTCTTCCAACTCCTCTGCTTCTCCACTGACCGATGGTTGCTGGGCATCCATGTTTATCTTTTTGAGCTGCTTACGTGCCTTGCTACATGTATAATACTGCCCCTCTGGCATAACCTTCTATACAACGTAAAAATGACCAAAAACCTAACTGAGGTAATCTAGCCTTGTCAATAAAACGCTCTAGTGTAAGTTGGCCGCAAAAACCATCAACTGCTCCCTCAAGTCACAAATACACCCTAGTGTAATCAGGCCTCAAAATACATATTTTACTGTCCTCTCAAAGCACAAATATGCCCTAGTGTAATCAGGCCTCAACCTATACAGTCCTTAAAAAAAACTTTAGGTATAACAATAGCCCCACGTTAAGGCGACACTGTAATGAAAAAATAAAAAATATATAAAATATATGTGTGTATTTATTTATTTCTATATTTTGAATGAAAGAATTAATTTAATTTTAGATAATCTATAATATATAATATAATATTGTGTTTTATTGGGCGCCAACTACCAACCCCATTTATTTTGGTGAGATAGGTAGATTTTTAATTATAGAATAAATTTATCCCCATAAACTGCTCAGCGGTAATACGAAAACCCCTTTTCTCAAGACCCCTGGACTTTACCTAAAGTTTGGACTTAAGTTGGACACTTACAACCGAAGACTTCCTGATGCAGGTTATTATTCTTGATTTGACCAATCCAATCTACTGAGCATCGCTATACATGGGATGCAAGTTCAGAAGAAAATACAATGTACATTGATGTAAATAACAATAAAACAATTAAATTTAAAGAGTAATTTTAATTATTGAAGTGAATGATATTCTTAAATGAACCCTACCTATGAAGCATGCCTCGTATATTATAATACTATTAAAACTTGAAATTGTTAAATTCTCACTCGAATTGTGAGTATATTTGAATATACATATTTCTTTAAGCAAATAAGATTTTAACAACAAAATTTATTCTTTATAACATGTAACAATAATAAACAAAAAAAAAATAGTTCTGAGGTGGACAAAAAGTATTAATTCTAGTTTGGAAACTGAAAATTATTTGTCCTTCTTTAGTAATTTTAAGGATTATGCTTAATTATTTACATCCGTAACAGGATGTTTACAGATGGATTGGATCTCACCCGAAAATGTCCTTGCTCTGGTAAAAATGTTGAATCAAAGCTCCGTCGATATTTAACTCTCTGACCTTAAATTTCCACCAAGATCTTCTTTGAGTGCTTCCACTCAACTTTCTTCACGAGTTTATACAGCTTTTAGAAGTTTTAGATGAATAACATTACCATGAACCTTTAAAAAAGATATAATTGAAGGATCCGCAGATCGGATCCTTCCTTACACTTCCGACGCCAATTTTTGAGAGTCACAACAATAAGTAAGACAAAACACAAACACGTTATTTTTGTTTAAAATAAACAATCACCGGCCTAGGAGAAAACATTCGCCGGGATTTGTAAGCAAGAATAAAGCAAACAATCTTAATTATTTAGAGATTGGGGGTATTACTAAAAAGATAATGATACATTTTTACAAAGAAACATAATTCATCTTTAAAAATTAATTCAAACTTGGCACCAAACAAAAAAAACAAAACGAGAATAATAATTTCTTCCGCTAGGGGCAATTAATGTTTCAAGAGACAGCCAGATGCTATAAGTGTCCAAGAACATAAAAATAAACGAATCGAATAGTTCCGAAATAAACCACTCTCTGGAGCAGATAGCGTTAAAATCACCTACCAACAAAATTAATAAACATGGCGGGTTGGCAGTTTATGAATAAAAATAAAAATAAAGAAAGATGATTTACTATAGTGAAATAAAGGTAAGTAGATTATATGTATAACATATATTTTAATTGTACATGAATAAATAATCAATATTCAAAACTTTAGGAGTTATGAATGAAATTTAAATCAAATAAACAGTAAAATTGACAACGATATATATTTGAAGAATTTAATCAACTGATTATTAGATTTCTATTATAAGTAACTCTTTTAACCAAAAATAACATCACAGCAGAGATGTGGGGGTTTATGTTAAATGCGATGAAACGTACAAACATGGACTTGAAACAATTTGTTCTCCAGCATAAGGTGTACAGCAAGGGCCCCTCAGTCCCAGGGACGCATTCTTTGGCGGGCGTACAAATTGTATCAAACTCTTCCACGAAGCAGACCTATCTTGTGGAGACAAGATCAAGTACTTGGATGTGTATTCATGGTATTCTTACGTTTGCAAGTACAAAAAAATCCTATCGGCCACCCCAAAATTCACTTGGAACCAAATTGTCCGTCTATAGATCAAGTAGAGGCCATAAAAAAAGTAACCGTGACGCCTCCGTGGGTTTTATTTACGCCCGTATTGCCTACACGGATGCACGACAAGTTAATGTTCATCTTGTGCAGGAAATGGGGGAAGAGAAAAACCAAGACGCATTTCAGCACAACGACAAGAAAGATCGCTGGTTGACAGGCGTCTGGGTGATCGACGAGATCCGGAAAGCCGTTGAGAAAGGCTACACCGTTGAAGCAGTACACGAAGTGTGCGAGTACGATGTATCTGTTTACGATCGTCAGACACGTTCTGGCAGATTGTTTTACGGGTACTTTGATACTTTTTTGAAAATTAAACAAGAAGCCAGTGGATGGCCAGAGTGGTGTACTTCACAAGATGAGAAGTTAGCTTATTTTAAAAATTAAGAGGAAATAAAAGGGGTAAAACTCGATTTCGAGTCTGTTCGTAAAAACCCTGGTCTCCGCACACTGGCTAAACTCTTTTTAAATTCACTATGGCGAAAGTTTGGGCAAAGACCAGATTTACCACACCATTGTCAACGACTATCAGGGCATCTACAAGTACCTGACGGATCCGTACATCACCGTGGAGAGCGTCATTGATGTAAATGATGAGGTTATGTTCCTCAATTACAAGGATGTGCGTGACACGCTACGCCCTAACCCTAACACAAATGTGGCGATGGTGTGCTACACGACTGATATGGTTAGGTTGCACTTATACAACATCCTTGAAAAATTGGGGGACCGCATTTAGTATCATGATAGATAGCGTCCTATTCATGGAGCGCCCCACCGATTGGAGTCCACCAACCGGAGAATTTTTGGGTGACTTCACTGACGAACCTCAGGATTACGGTCCAGGAAGCTATATTAGCGCCTTTGTATCTGGTGACCCTAAGGATTACGCGTACCAAATTTGTGTTGGTGGCGATCCTACCAAAACAAAAACGGTGTGCACGGTTCACGGGATCACCATAAACTAGGGTAACCGGAACGACGTTAATTTTGACGTTTTTGAAAGCGATGGTCACCGAACAGGCCGCGGAAAGATACATACAGAAACGGCACAAAATTGTAAGAAAAGGTCTTGCGACTGTATGTACCGTTTCGCAGAATAAAGTCTACCGGCCAGTGTACACCAAACGGCGGTTAACCGATGATTATAATACGTTGCCGTTTGGGTATCAGAGTCCTTGTAAACGCGCTCGCCACGACTAAATGGTGATCATTTAGATAGGCTGAATAAACATATTTTTTTCTTTCATTCTAGACAGTTCCACCGACATACAATTTTTCAAAGATTTGATCTTTTCATAATTTTTTCTGCATGAAACACGCATTTTTTTATTGACCCATGATACTTTTTTATATTTTTTTATCCACCAGTACAATCCTTCACCTACCTGATTATTTCTAGTGAAATCGAATTATTTGTTTGTACATATATTTATTTTAATTCTAGTCAACTTTGTTTATTTTCTTGTACATATTTTAAATTGAAACCTTATATTCAAATACTCTTTAAACTGAATTTATATATTTAGTACCGAGGCCACTAGTCCCGCTACGAGCTCAAGAAATTGATTATTGTTTCCTAAACATGTATAATATATTTCAAGGTGTAAGATATATTCTATAACCAACTTTTTTATGTAATTAAATATTCCAAGTATACTTTTCATGGTGTGAGCTATATTTGTAAAACTTTTATTTGTATAAATAAATATTATAAAACTGTTAGGTTTGTGTTTTAACGTCTACACCCAAACACCCACTCTCCTATCCTATAAATACAAGTTAATTTAGCTTAGAAGCTCAGTCTCAAACATTCTGGATAAGTTGAAACATTCAGAATAAAACAATTGTTTCTAAAATAATTAAATCCTATTACTTTCTCTTTGTGTAGCAATCTAACGTCACAAGATTACAATTTATAAATGAAAAATGAATATGTGTGTGTGTAAGTGTGCGTGTGTGACACCTTACCTTTAACCCCTATTAGTTAAAATTATAAACTACTCATATCCTACAGATTAGATAAATACTTTTTGCTAAAGCTAAATTAACTACACATGTGCAATAATAATAATAATATCAACAATAATAATAATAATAAAAATAACAAGATTCTCTTACTATTTATTCTATTGACAAACAGCAAGTGATTAATAAATTTTACTTAAAACATTTATAGCACACAACAGAAACATAAAGTTTTTAAAATAACAATCACCAAAATTATTTAGGTCTTGTGAGATGTACAAGTAACTAAGCGGAGCTCGTCTGGTATGGTTGGTTAAGGAGGTTGGAGTTCGAACAATGTCCTATTAAACAGAGAATATTTTCATTACAATATTTCCAACTCTCCCTCTATACAAATGCGGGTACACTTACCCCTCATAAATACTTTTAATATTCCTACTCCATTAGCGTATTTAAATTATTGTATGAGTAGTAATAATAACATTTACTAAATATGGATATGTCTGTATTATCACAAGATATTGAAAAAGTCATAATTACTAGTTTTATTCTCTAGATGGCTCAGAATGAAAGTGTTTAATAAATAAATATATGTGAACATAAGTTTGGCTTACCATAGTAATTTAAATGCATTTGTGTACATGTGTTTGTGTGTGTGAACTTACCACATTACGTTAAACAAAATGTAGCTAATTTATAAACGCTATCCAAACAGTTAAACTGTTTGTAATAACAATAACAAAATACTGGTTTATCCTTTCTACTCATTAATATATAAATATATTTATATAATACAATCAAGCAGGTCTTATTTTGCTAATGTTATATTAACTCACATGTGTAAACAGTAAAGCATAATATTTGCCAGTCTACTATTCTCATTCCGGCGAAGTTGTCACGTGTATATTGCTAGCTCTTCCCTGCCTTTGAATATCCAAGGATTTCCAAACAGCATGTTCTAGGGATGGGATTTTTAAAAATAATAACAACATTTTCTTAGTATTTTTTTATTGACAATCAACAATTATTCAATTTAAAACATTCATAGTGTGCAACCACAACAACAACAACAACAACAACAGCATAGAGTTTTTTTGACAAGCAGCAATATTATTTTTATAATATAATAATAACTAATATATTATTATTATTATTATTATTATTATTATTATTATTATTATTATTATTATTATTATTATTATTATTATTATTATTATTATTATTATTATTATTATTATTATTATTATTATTATTATTATATTATTATTTAGGTCTTGTGACCACTATAAGTTATTAAGTTGAGAGTTTAGAGTGTAGCATGAATTATATAATTATGATAGCAAGAAAAACATAAAATCACTCTTTTATCTAATAAAAAAACATCAGGAGAGAATATCTTCTCTTCTACCATCTAGAAAATGAGTAGGAGTCACCTCCAAAATAGTTCAGGACACGATAAGAGGTGCTAGAACGCCTATTGACAATGTCTCCACAGTTTTTACCTGGCATTCTTACTCTTCCCACACCATCAAGCACAATAATGTTCGGTTCATTACTGACCTCTTCCTATTTTCTCAAGTTCGTTTAAGCACTTGACACGGTTGTATTCTTCTTATTTCTCGATCTGGTATAACGCACTGCACAATACCTCCTCGTCCCAACAGACATCCTTGTGAGCAGTATTTTGAGGTGTTTGATGACATTGATGTTTGTGTCGAGTAAGGTTAGAGATCTTTGCGTTGGACCCCTCACAAATACTACCTTTAAATGACATAATGGCAACTGGGTATGCAGTGAAAGAAACGGTGTAAATAAATAACCTTGGGAGAAAAATACCCTCTCGCTCAAGCAGCAACACCCTCTACTCACAAACTGAGTTATTTTATACATGTTCCCCTATCACAGATTAAACGTTTTTTTTCAAAATGTCGAAAATATTCCATCACCGCTAGCTCCAATGACGTTAGCAGATTGTGTAAAAATAGTAGCATAGTGAAATAAGGCTAGGCCAACATGAGCGCGCCTAATTTTTTAATTCACTTTTAAACATCACACTTTGTCCTCCGGGATATGTCATACAGCGTGGTTTAGATTTAAATCGCTTATAATCCTAATAATAGGCAGACTTAGGAAGTAAGACGTTACCGAAACTGTCCAGACTGATTATGTAGTCATCGGGCATTTCACCCATAATTTTAGCATTTGAATAAGTTTCGTACATTGTTAAATCCTCGAGATTTATGGGTTCTTCGGACTTTACTTCCTCCTTCGTTGGCGGTGGGCAAGCAGGTGATTCTGGCTGTGAGTACTCTGCTGACTCTGATGTCTGGTAGGCGGACGACTTTTGTGGTGGTACTCAGGTGACTTTGGCTGTGGGTACGCTGGTGACTCTGGGGGTGGGGGTGGTGGCGGGTGGTGTGGAGATTGGAATGTGGTGGAGGCCAGGGCAACACGGCCACAACGTCCCCTTTGCGGAAATTGTACACAGCACATGTCATATCACACAGGTAAGACTCTACGATTCTCTCGTAGGGTAGTACTTCAGTCGCTATTATCTTGTGACATGTAGAGTCGCAGAACTCGATGTAGCCTCGCTCCTCTCTGTCATGGTTCACTACTTTATAAATTACATGTCTATCGCTCACGGCCACACTGTGAATATTTTCTCCAGTCATATAGGCACGACCCGCAATCGTATGACCCTCAAACATTAAATAGATATAGCCGGTTCTAAGCATGGTTAGCGTACCTGACCGCTAAACGCGTTGGATGATTTGCTGAGTCTTCAACCTGTCCACTGTACAATTCAGTAGTACACGTCTTTAACTCTTGCATTGATGTTAAACTTGTTATAAGTGCCAGTAGAGATGTGTTGCTTGTTGCTGTCAACGGCTCGGTGCTTCTGCCCATCTCTTAAACGCGTTCAAAATTCACAATTGTAGGTGTACCGGGTTTTACTCCGGTGCAGATAAAAACAGGTACAGCTTGTCATTCATTAACCATACTGATAAAAATAAAAAGAGATAGACAATGCGCAGATGACAGTGCGCACTGGTGGGTAGGGATTGAGAAGACATGAGAGAGACGAAGTGAATTCCTTACCGGTACTGGTTTAATCAGTACCGGTAAGAAATACAAGCTGCACCTGTTCCAAAACGTTCCACAGTGAGAGTGACGGTTACACTAGTATCGACACATCCCTATCTCCTTCATCTAAGTGCCTAAGAACTGTTAGGACTGCTTTTTCCTCATCCCTCCTTACATCTCAGCGACTAAGTACCATTCAAACTGCGCACTTCCCCCTACTCAATTCTTACTCACCCTACCCCTCATCATTAAACACATAGGTTTAACCACACCCCATTCATGAACTATTACAACGCCACTCTCTCCAAAATCAAGATCGTCAAGCATTCAAGAATGCCTGGCTAACAACATCACCATTTCTTCCACTCCCACTCCCCCCTAAAGAACCACAATTAGCAACTCCCTTTCCATCCCATTCCCTCAGCATACCTAGAATCCAGATCTGCAAGCAGCCGATACGTCCTGCCAACAGCACACGCTACCCTTCCTCTATCCCCCTTCTCTTTAAGAGCCACAACTTAGTTGCAGCCCACCTCAGACAATGACACCACGTCAACTCTCAAACAAACGAGAATCAAGTTGGCGCTCAACGTGAGGCCATTCTAACATAGAATTCTGAGCGGCAGAAGCCTTCAGCGATCCTAACACCCGAGACACCGAGGTTAGCACTTTTCCAAGTTCAGATAAACTTGGTGGCACCCAGAAAATATACAAGCACATTAAAAATGCCGAGACGCACCCGACACCAATGCGGGAGCCCCAATTGCCTGGCCAAGGGTGAACTCATAATTTACTGCAACAGATGTGAAAATAATTGGTTTCATTTTATCTGCTTGAAGTGAGAAGACAAAGACAAACACACCAAAGGATTCCAATTCGTATGCCAACAATGCACAGACAAAGAAGAAAGTGAAAGGACAAAACTTGAAACACTACCCCGAGAAGTTGGGAAATCCCCAATCTCAACAGTATCTACAGCCTTCCCCGCCCACTTCTGGCCCTCCTTCCAAACTTCACTGGTCTCGACCATGAAGACCCGGACGCCTACTTAATGAAATGAGAAACCATCCTACAGAGCAGCCACACTCCTAAGGAACTAAGGACCTCTCTCGTAAAATATAAATTAAGCAAGGACGTGGCTCAGTGGTGGAAATTCTATGAAGGATATTCCAATACGTGGGAAGAGCTGGGCAAGAGACTGAAGGAGCACTTCGACTCACCGTCACTAAAAGTCAAACTAAGCAAAACTCTACGGAGAGGCAAGGACCACGGAAGAATCCACAGACCACTTTATACTCCGAAAGCTGCAGCTGTATAAACGGTTATCCCCCCAGGCTCCGGATGAGCAAATCCTTCCCCTCATTAGTGAACTTCTTCACCCCACCATCAGACCCTTCATCTTGAAAATCAAATGCAATGCAATACAAATATTATTTTAATAAAAATAGGAATATACCTGACACTTGCTTGGGGCCTTGGTGACAAAAATCACATTTATATTTGTCAGGAGGCTCCCACCCACTGCATTCAGAGAGTGTCAATCCAGAACACTGAACATATCCGTACTAAAGTTCATTGTTCATACCAAACTCACCACAAACAATACATATAGTGTTGTCAAGTGGGGCAATATCATCTTAAGAGTCATCTTCATCAAATTCAACTTACCTTTCAGAGGATTCAAAACTGATGTTTCTTTTGCAAGTCTTCTTCTTAGCTCTACTAATATATTTTTCTTTCCTTTTATGTCCCTAGGTGAATTTTTTTGTTTCTTTTCTTTGTAGATTTTTTCCCCCCATGAAGACAGCCTTCATAGATGTTGAAGTCAGGGTCTTATATTGCTGTTTCTTCCTTCCATTTTTTTGTCACACATGATGTGTTGGGTTGCATGAAAAAGAGAAGTGCCCTTAAAGTGTTAGGAAGTGTTGTATAGAGTATACTTCATACCCATAGTAACTTATGCAGCGGAAACGTGGATTTCAGAAAAAAGAGAAACAAGAAAAGTGGAGGTCATGGGAATAAAGTTTTTGAGGAGCATGCTAGCTGTCACCAGAAGAGATAGGATTAGGAATAAAGATGTAAGGTCTAGAGTTGGGGTACATGAGATAGTAGCGGAAGCTAGGATGAGATGTTATGGACACGTAATGAGGATGGAAGGGGAAAGGATTCCAAGAAGATTACTGGATATGAAGTATGTAGGGATGAGACCACAAGGAAGACCAAGGAAGAGATGAGATAAACAGATAGCAGTAAGTGTGCAAGTGAGAGGAGGAGAGTGGAAGATAGTGCAGGAAGAAGAATGGTGGAAGGACAGAGGGAGATGGAGGCATTTTACTGAACAGACCCGGCCACAGGCTGGAAACATTTATGATGATGATGATGATGATTATGATGATGATGATGATGATGATGGGTTGGGTTGCACTATAGAGAAAGGAAAGATGTTTGCAACATGCACCTCTGAGTGAGAGGCTCCTGCAACTAGAAATATAGAAGCTTGCTCTTTTGAACAAGAAGGCTTTTTAACACTTACTTTCTGACTCTTGGAATGTAGCTTGTACCTCGAAGTCTTTACCTAATTCAGCATCATGAATGACACGTATTGGCTGTTGGCTCAAGGCCAAAACAAAAGCAAAATCGCCCTCACTAGATTTACAAGGATAAATGGGTTTATCCCTGGACTAGATAATCCAGATACGGCCTTACCGTTGTCAGCCAACTAGAATTTTATATAAATGTTTCAAAGACCATGTTGTATTTCAAGACTAAAATAATAAAACATGGCAGTGTCATTTTCACCTATGCGGATCAAATCCCTACCGTTAACAACTGGTTGCACTCACTATTCACACATATAAGTTTTTAAACCAAAAACTCGTTTCACCACCCAGCAACACTTACGCGTACAGATCATACATTGAATTACTTAAACTATGCATCGTGGTGTTCGTATCCAGCACGGATTTCAATGGAGACGCCACCAAGAACCCAAACGTAAAACATGGACCATTTCTCGCTGTACGTGGGTGAGGAACAAATGGCACCAAAACCTTTTCAGCCCGATTTCACCAACGGCAATTATGTCATGTCCTACTACACGATATTTTCGAGAATGGGTTTCTATTTCATGAACGAGTGTGAAGTCTACTCTAAGGGGTATCATCCCACGGTTTACGACAACATAACAAATATGTACGCCCATATGACTTCGCATTGGAATTGACATGGCACGGATCTTTGCACATCAAAGTAAGCTTCAGCCATGCACTTACCGGACCCATCAAACGTATTATGTACGGCAAGTTTGTCAACATTGACAAGGACAGAAACATTGTGGCTGATTTTGGGATTTAATATAAGCGATGTCCCACCCATTTCCATGTAATTTATATTATGAATGTCATTGTGGAGTCCCGGAAGTTAATCGTCAAGGAACTAAGTGTTTTATCAGTATGTAACCCAATACTTCACCAATAAGTAATCAAATCCCCTTACGCCTAAGAGGAACTTTCCGCTGCGGCTAAATATCAAGCCAACTATATCGTTAACATGCAGCACGGGATTCCCTGGGATAGTGGTAATGTGGATTAAAACCTGCTAGAATCCCTCATCCCCCATTCCACACTCCGTGCAGAAACCGTATAAGTCAAGGGGGCAGAGAATAAATTTTCTAGCCAAATACATGCCTAAGCCAATCATTGATCTGTGCGTCAACGGCTGTTCGTCTTTGAAAACTCTTAAAATGGGTCGGACCAAATGCATGGCAAATAATTTTGTATGATATTTCTGTTCGGCTTTCACCGTTTGGGGACTTTGAGACCGGTGGATTGAAGATGGACACCTAAACCCTAATATATGCACTGAAAACAATCCCATGCCTCAGTTCTGTACGTACGGGTGCTTTACCTGCTGATAAACTGCCGACAAGAATAGTGCGCCCTACAACTCCCCTCATCAACACTGATAAACATACCCAGCCTGGAGCGCATCGGGTCGCCATCTTTATCAACAAAAACATCACGGGGGAGTACCTTGACCTTTAGGGTTGTTTCCCCACGTGTAAAGTCACATTTGGCATGTGAAATGTAAAAACTTTTCCCGATAGTCTTATAACAAGGTACAATTTCAAGGCATAGCATCAGACCTTTGCAACCATTACTGTTTCATGTACCTTCTCCACCATGTCCCAAACATTCCGGTGGAGACTTTCCAGCCCTATTCCGACTCATCGATCATAAAGATAAAGAGTTGACAATTGAACGATAGCGATAGAAAAATGGTGACCGACTGACCCTCCGCTCACTCACTGATCCGTTCAGTAAACGAATGAGATGGACCCATTCAATGAGAGAAGTACACGATGAACGACTAGCTCTCCGGTCACTTGTGGATCCATCCAATCTACAAATGAACGAGAATGAGAGAAGTCACGATGAACGACTAGCTCTCCGGTCACTCGTTGATCCATCCAATCTACAAATGAACGAGAATGAGAGAAGTCACGATGAACGACTAGCTCTCCGGTCACTCGTTGATCCATCCAATTACAAATGAACGAGAATGAGAGAAGACACGATGAACGACTAGCTCTCCGGTCACTCGTTGATCCATCCAATCTACAAATGAACGAGAATGAGAGAAGTCACGATGAACGACTAGCTCTCCGGTCACTCGTTGATCCATCCAATCTACAAATGAACGAGAATGAGAGAAGACACGATGAACGACTAGCTCTCCGGTCACTCGTTGATCCATCCAATCTACAAATGAACGAGAATGAGAGAAGACACGATGAACGACTAGCTCTCCGGTCACTCGTGGATCCATCCAATCTACAAATGAACGAGAATGAGAGAAGAGCGGTATATGAATGGTGAAAACAACTGAACTTGAGCCATTGTTTGGACGAATGAACGAGAATGAGAGACTGTTGACAGAGATAGAAAATGAAAGACGGCTCATTTAAACGAAGATCCGGATCGTTCATTCTTTTTACTGTTTCGTTCATATTGACCCGTTCGTTCGTGAACGACACATCTCTAGTGGCAGGTGGAGGGTGAAGAGAATGAGAATGGCATGGTTGCAATCGGAGCAGTAGAAATCAGCTATTTAGTTGTTTTCGCGCTTTGACTGATAGTTTTTGGGGCTGGTTTCATGCGTGTGTAATTTTTTGGCTCCTGTGTAATTTTTTGTTATTGTGCTAAGAGTTAAGAAAATTTAAGCTATCAGACAACAAAAACTATTATTCGATTACTAAGTTTGCTTGTTGGCCTTCAATGGAATAAGTTTTGATCAGAATGTTCTCTCTCTCTCACTCTTTGCCATTTCTAATTTCTCTAATGAACTTATTTTGACTGGTAATATTAAGGCCTTGACACAGACTCCGTATCCGTAGGTCCGTGGTCCGTAAGAAATTGATGCCACAATATCAGATTGCTCTGGCCACATAGTCCTTATCTGTAAGTCCGTAATCCCTAGAAGTTGCTCAACTTTAACTTTCTAAGGACTACCAATCACAGCTGAGTAAATGTGCATGCGCATCAAAATAAAAGAACGAATGGCAGTGAAAGGATCCGTTGCTATGGAAACATATCGATGGTGTTTTGTAAAAAGGGCGTTCAACAAAATTTGACGACATTTAATGTTATATACATCATTTTTCTCAGAAAAATCTCGCGCGTCTATCTGTAAAAAGGGTGGTGTCATTTCTGTTATGGTATTTAAGATAATGCTATATAGAGGGGCGTTATCAGTGTTAGTATTGTAGCTGCTGAAGTGTAAGAAGGGCGTTATCTCCATACAACACCATTCAAAGCTTCTTATATAGCTGTCGACCTTATTATAAAAATTATCGCATTCTCATGTGAATTAGTGTAACTAAAACATGTTATTTCTGCTTTACTTTAATAGAGAGCAGTTCCTGATTTATGTTATTATATTTTTGTATACTCTTTTAGAAAGAAAAACAAAATAACAGAGAGATTCAGTTGTTTAATTTGAAGTTTGTTAGTTCCCAGAAGTCTGCCACAACCACAATAACCTAACCGTTTCTAGCCAACATATGGAAAAAAAAATACACTAAGCAAAATTTTAGTTCCAAAACTTCTAAGAGATAGTGAGAGAATCCAGAATTAGTTCCAAAACGTCTCATAGAGAGCATTAAGGGTAAAAATTTAGTTCTAAATCAGAAAATAGAGCGTAGTACACATATAAATATAGCTTCAAAGGTCATTATAAATAATTGAAAATGTTAATATAAAGAAAATAACATCATTTGGAGATCAATTGAGAAGGAATAAAATAAATAAAAACAGGCTACAGTAATATACATAGGTGTGGTACACGGGTCTGCCAGATATTTGGAGTAGATTACCTTTAAATTGGAACGTGCGTGTTTAACAGCACTATGATGACTCTACTTTAAGGTGCCACAACTTCTATATTTGAAACTGCCACGCAACCACACATAGTGGCGATTACTCATAGGTGCCTGCAACTAATCTACATAGGTGTGGTACCTGGGTCTGCCGCAAATTAAGAGTAAATTAGCTTTAATTCGGAACTTACGTGTTTAATAGCGCTACGATGACTCTAATTTAAGGTGCCACAACTTCTATATTTGAAACTGCCCCACGACCACACATGGTGGCGATTACACTCATAGGTGCCAGCAACTAATCTACATAGGTGTGGTACCTGGGTCTGCCGGAAATTAAGAGTAAATTAGCTTTAATTCGGAACTTACGTGTTTAATAGCGCTACGATGACTCTATTTTAAGGTGCCACAACTTCTATATTTGAAACTGCCACACGAACACACACAGTGGGCATTACAGAATAATGTGTTCGAATCATGAAATCCTTCTTAAAATAATTTAAGCTAGTAGTAATTGTTCCTTGGCAAGACGACTACCTCCTTCCAGAAAATATTTTGTCTAATATTAATAATTAATACAAATAACAAAATATACTTTAACCTGAAATGTTTAATCCTCATATATTAATTAATGCATGTAACAAAATTAATTTTACTAGCCTAGAATGTTTAATTATTTAATCAATTATTAAACTGGAATTTTTAATTTTACACATTTTTCTTCACATAACCTTTTTAGGACTCACACATTCTTGTGAAGGACGTCATTAGGGTCCTACAACGCTTTACTTTGGAACACAGCACTGATAACTCTTTTAATAGCCATAATTAAAAATAAAATAAAACAAGATTGTTGTTCGCTGAACGGCTATCGCCTGGATACCAAGCGATATTATTTGACAAGTAGAATCTCTTAACGCAGTGGTTATCAAACTTCTCAGTCATGTGGACCCTCTAACCAGGGAACAGCTGATTCGTGGACCCTTTAAGGGGGCCGCCTCAGTAGGCGAGAAGTCGCCGTGCAGACCTTCAGAAATCCCGTCATATTTAATCAGTAATGCGTTATATTAAAATATAGTTCACGCCAAAATGAAGTCAAAAGATTCCAACAGGGCTATGTTTGCTTAAAAACTCTCTATTTTTAGTTTTAATAATAGAAATAAAATCGTGAAAATGTTATATTAACACATTTTCAATGACATAATAAGCATATTTGTGTAGCTATGAGACTAGGCTCGATGTAACATTGCCCTAGATTAAGCCTTCCTCTAACAAACACCGTATTTTTTTGATAGGCTCACAACAGAAAGTTTTAAGTTATTTGAGGATTAATTTTATAGTTTAGAAGAGTCAAAACCATACGTTTCATACTGGATAGTGTCGCCACCACGCCACTCACTTGCTCGGAAGAGAGGAAAAGAAGGAAGAAGAGATAAATATTCCCCCTCTTCTGTGCGCATGCGCTCTTTTAGTTTACTACTGGGCGGTATGCAAGAATGATGCTCGAGTCCGCTCCGTCTCGTCTCTACCTCTGGCTTGACATGGATCTTGCGTACCGCACTTTCTGTTGGGTCAAAGTGGGGTTGATCGATTTAGCATCTTTTTTGATTTTTTTTTAATATAGTCTGCTCATTTAATATAGTTAAGACTCAAACAATGTTTGGTACAGTAATTAATTAGTTTTCTATTAAGTTTGAAATACTTTCAACTATATATTTTTTTATTTAGTTGCTTGTGATACATTTTCTTGTTTATTTTTTGAAATGGATTACGTGACGCGTGAAGAAGACAAACGTAGAGAGAGAAAAACAAAATTACGATTTGGTGCTCGCCGCAAAAAAAAAAAATCAGGAAGAAAGCCGTGGAAACATGTATTTTATAGAACAAAGTAAATATATATATATATATTTAAACCTTATTTTAATGATGATAATAATAATAAAAATTATTATTATTATTATTATTATATAATAATAGTGAACACAAATGTTCTATAAGAAACGGTTAACTCAAATTAGAACGTGTTTTGTCATGACATACCTACAGTAGTCCACAAAAAACAAATAATAGATAACAATAAATTAGATAACTTTTTTTTTCAGACAAGGTGTTTTTCTCTCTTCAGGCAGAGAGGACAAAGCTGACTGTCGGGACAACGTAAACCCTTCTCATTGCACTTCCATTGAAATGTCCATAACGTTGGATTCAACACAACTTGAAGACAAAGCTATAGAACCAATAATTGGAGATTAGTCAGCTTTGTCCGGGGTAGGAAAACTACATTATCCATTATCAATTTTCGGTAGCAAATAGTTTTGTGTGAACATAGCTAGATATATACGGTATTTATTTCATTTTCATGATCCATAATATCCTGACCGCTTGTCCAATTTAGTAATAGTCTCCACACGTGATATTTGACATAAGTCTACTAAATGTACCACACTCGGAGATTGAATGTGGTAGAGGTTCCCAACCTGGGTTCGTGGGTCCCTAGGGATCTGCGAAGGCACCTGTGGGGGCCCGCGAAACAAATATAGGCCCTAGTTTTTTTAATTATATTTTATTTGAATTCTCAGATTATATAAAAAATATACGTATTCACAATTTTCTTGGAAGTCTTCTTTTCCTGTTCGACAATATTTATATATATAATTGGTTACGTAGAATACTATAAATGTGTAAGTGTTTTTATTTCACCTTGTATGGCTGGGGAGGTTAGGGGGCCGCGGTGAATCATCATTGGCTTGAGGGGGTCTGTGAACTGGAAAATGATGGGAACCACTAATATAGAATATATAGGTTAGTGTGGTCTGAGTGTGCGAGGGGAAGTTTGTAGGGTTTGTTACTTTTCTGTACTAATTGCTAGGCCTAGTAATATATTCTAATAACAATTGGTTTCTTATATCAAATACTATCAGCCTACTATCATAAGCCGGGGTGATTATGGTGAAAGAGATATCTATTGTTAGGGGCAGACTAAGGGTATTGTCACAAGCGGAGAATAATTCTTCCACCCCCATCCCACCCCACCCTCCAAGCATCGTGGCGATGATGAAATAAATCCTGGGGTTTTTGTTGAAGTCTGCAATAATTTAATCAAGTTGTAAACAAAGCCATACCATCCATTAGAGTAGAAAATGGTTATATGAATAGTTATGAAACGAACTATAAAGTTTTGACATTAGTTTTAATTAATTGCGTACCATAACAAAAAAAATTATTAGGTATATTAGATACCTTACACCCTAAAGGCTTAATTAGAATTTACAATACAAGAATTACATCCAATGATGTATTTGTATATACAGTCACATAATATATTTTATGTAAATATAAGTACTATAAAAACAGTATTTGCTATAGTTATTGCAAGCTATGAAATTCCACCCACGGCAGCCACTGGCACCCCAAGCGTCCGCTTGTTTCTTTTGAACCTTAGTCCACCCCTGTCTATAGTAAAATTTTAGAAAAGTCTTTTTAGGCTCTATTTTTGGGAATAACAAATATATATCTAATTAAATAAAAATTCATCACTACTGTATTAAAAAAAATAAAGTCTAGGTCTTGTTTATGAAAATTTAGCTATAAAATTCTATTTCTCAACTTTCGCCCTTGTAAACCTCTTGGCCGTAAATTCTCCGGTTGACAGTAATAGGTAAATTTTAAAAAAATGTTCAGGGGTGCACCATCATTTTCTACCAGTTGCGCGGATTGGTTGCTACCACTGGCGGTGGAACGTTATTTATGTAGAAGGGGAGAGGGGGGAGGTGGCAAGCAAAAAATAAGTTTTTTGAGAAGTTGCCTTCTCCCCTTCACCTCCCCCCTTACTCTACCCTTTTTGCGATAAATGTTTGAAGCTTGGATGTCCCTAAAAGTTATTTGGAGATGTCCTCCTCCCCAAATTTAGAAAATCAGATTATTTTCATACTATTTGGAGAAGTCTTCTCTTTTTTTTTTTAAGTTTGGATGCTTCTAGAAGCCATTTGGAGTGGTCCTCGCCTTTAATTGAAAAATAAAAATAGATGCCTCTAGAAACTATTCATAGTGGTCTTTTTTTTAATGTGTGTCTTTAAATGCTATTTGAAATGATCCTCACCTGTACATTTTTGAAAATTGGATGCTTTTAGATTAAATTTGGAGTCGTCAGCTGGATTTTTTAAATTATTTGTATCTGGAATATATTTGGAATGACCCTCTTCCAGCAAATTTTAAAAATAAGATGCCTCTAGAACAGGGGCGTACACACGAAGGGGGGCCAGCGGGTCCAAGCCCCCCCATGGAGAACATGAGGGATAAATAAAATATTAAATACAAAGTAATGATTTATCAATGTTAAATCACCTTAAAGCAGTGGTTGAAAATAACCCAATGTCTCAATACAGTGTGAGCAGTGGCGGATCCATGATTTTGTAATGAGGGGGGGAGGTGCCTACTTCACAAAAGAAATACCTTTAGGAACCAATAAAGTGTTGGTTCGTGCCCTAGGGGTTTTTCACCCCCGGAGAAAAATTGTAATTCTAAGGTTCAAAATGGTACCTTTTAAGTATACTTTGTACCTAATAGTTTCTGATTAAACTTATATTGGTTATAAATATCTGTTACCTTGGATTTGGTTGCCAGCTTTAATTTCTAGGTATAGCCATTGTAGCATATATATTTCGTTTGTGATTATAATTTTTAAATTAATATAAAAATGAACTATTAAAAATATAGATGCCTAATTCAAGTGACTATAATATAGTAATATTATTTTAGTTAAAATATGAAAATAAAATCAATAGTAAATAACACGCTGTTAATTACAAAAAGGAGGGGTGAGATAGGAGGGGAGTGTGCGGGAAAGCCAGTGTTCGAGGTAAACGGGGTGAAACATGTTTTGTTCGAACACATTGGACGTATCTCTGAAGAGGAGCACAGCACCCTTCAATCCGTCAATTTAATTTTTGAAAAATATCTAAAAGGGGGGAGGGGGACTATAGCTCCTTAGCCCCCTTGAATCCATGCCTGAGTGTGAGACACGCCCAACTGAATTTAACGCTGTCTAGTCTGTATAGCATCATGAAGTATTTTGTTTAAACTATGAGTCTTATATAAGTAATAAATTGGATTGACTAATGACTTGACTTGTAACTTCTATACCTTGGCTACCCCTT
>JAVRXN010000001.1:76011039-76222598 GCA_033556935.1 Timema podura | reverse complement strand
AATGTAGCTAGTCATATAACTTACTGTACAAGATGGTTTAGAAACGGGGACTCAGCTTGTGGCTCATGAAGGCCAAAGGCAAAACAAGCTTAATCATTATGGAAAGTAACCCTTTATTTCAGATCGGGGAGACTGTGGCGGGCCACCATGCATCGCATGCCACAAGCTTCAGACCCACATCTGTGTCACGGTAATATAACCGTAATGGCATGTAACACACAAAACAAACGGTAGGTGTAGGTAATCAATGGTGTAATAAAGCTTCCCATTCACGCTCAAACTTCCTTTGGACAACGGTGGTCCTCTAGTCTAACGGCAAATTGGTTTGACATCAGACTGTCCACACATGCACACACTACGCACGGTTTGTTGAGATGAGTCACCTTCAGATAGCCACAGAGATCGGAGTGTTGTGTTGGGGCTATAGGCTATATCTCTGCTGAACACACCCAGGGACTTATGGACTAAACATTGGCTCCTGCGACGTGACAAATTCTCGTACATGCGGTTACTCAAAGAGCTTCAGGACAGCGGCCATGATGAATACAGGGATGGATTGACAGAATGCAGCGTTGGACTATAAACACGTGGTGAAGGGCACGCCTGCTCATGAGCGACCTCAAATCTGTCAAACCTGTCGTCGACGAACGCCACACACGCTCAGATTAGATAGAAAATGGTCTGACATCAATCATCGGTTTTCTAGCTCGATCTGACGTACTTTGGTTTGACAAATATCATCCAACTTTGGTCTGAAGACTCCACACATGCTCAGATATTCGATCCACTCAGACTAAAATCAGTGTTCCTCAGACAGCGGGTATGGCTAGCTTAAGGAAGACGTCTCACTGCACACGTCCAATGTCATCAGGAGGGTGGATCAACGCTCATGAGAAACGGGTCAAATAATGCCCGTGTTGAATGTGGACCAAGGCAGACAACCAGCTCGACGTACACCGCGGGTTTCTTCACAACCTATCACGTGTGATGGAGTATAAACACGTGTTGCGGTATCCTTGGCACCAGGCTAGGGGGACCCTATCTGTTTCCGAGAAACCCCTCCGGAGACTTAGTTGGTGTTTCTCCGTGACATTCTCCCAGAGTTTCTGGAAGACCTTCTACTCGCAGACAGGAAATGTGGTATCAACATGATTTGAACCACCTCATTACAGCATAACAGCTTGACGAGCATTGGACCATATCTGTCCGCAGTGATGGTTCGGTAGGGGAGGACCTGGCCACCATGAATTTTGGACCACAATCCCCTCGACATTTTCTTGTGGGGATTCCTGAAGGGACTAGTGTACCGTGTGCCTGTTGACAGCGTCGAGGGATGCATAGCTAGATTGCGTGCTGCTGTGGCTCAGGACATCAAGGATCAGTTACGCCGTGTACAGTGCCGGGTACAGTAGGCTGTTCCCCAACGTGCGCCGTTATGCCGGGTACAGTAGGCTGCTCCCCAACGTGCACCGTTATGCCGCGTACATTAAGCTGTTCCCCAACGTGCGCCGTTATGCCGGGTACAGGTGGCTGTTCCCCAACGTGCGCCGTTACGCCGGGTACAGTAGTCTGCTCCCCAACGTGCGCCGTTATGCCGGGTACAGTAGGCTGCTCCCCAACGTGCGCCGTTATGCCGGGTACATTAGGCTGTTCCCCAACGTGCGCCGTTATGCCGGGTACAGTAGGCTGTTCCCCAACGTGCGCCGTTATGCCGGATACAGTAGGCTGTTCCCCAACGTGCGCCGTTACGCCGGGTACAGTAGGCTGTTCCCCAACGTGCGCCGTTATGCCGGGTACAGTAGGCTGTTCCCCAACGTGCGCCGTTATGCCGGGTACAGTAGGCTGTTCCCCAACGTGCGCCGTTACGCCGGGTACAGTAGGCTGTTCCCCAACGTGCGCCGTTATGCCGGGTACAGTAGGCTGTTCCCCAACGTGCGTGAGTACGCATTGAGATGGAGCCAGTCATTACAAGCTTCTCTTGTTATTAAACTGTAAAACTCACTATGTTTACTATTTTATCTGGGATACACCCATGCGTATGCTCTGAAAAATGTGCCCGTCTTGCTTAGAGTCTTTTTTGTATTAGCATCGCTATTTTTCGAATTAAAGGGTTGTTTCCTACACTAATTAAGCTTGTTTTGTCTCTGGTCTTCATGAGCCGTGAGCTGATTCGACATTTCCGAACCAACCTGTATAAAATAGATAGTTATATAATTGATTATATAATGCAGATGAAGATAGAACTTATCATATAATCCACCTAACCATATAACTTATTATAGAATGTAGCTAACTATAGGTGTCGCTAGCTCCAAATATTTGATAGTGTGAGGAAAGGAGGTTGGGGCATAAATAACCCATTACTAATTAAAACAAAAAGATACAACTAATTTTGAAAGGAATGAATAATACAAAATAATGATGTAGCGAAATTTTTACAAATTGTATAAATAAGATAATTATTTATGCATTGGTTCAAACATGGATTTTCATTTTTCTTAATAAAACATTTAAATTTTTCTTTGGTGGTAATATAATTTTTCGATTTATTTAGTGGACATAACAATAAAATATGCAGAGTTAGTTTCAAACTTGATGAATAATTTCAAGTGTAAGACTATGTGCCAAAATTACATTTATTTAATGGTCTGTATTGAAGTTAAATTACACACACTTTTACGTGTGCAGTAAATTCAAATTACTTACTTTTTTTGTGCTCTTCTTTGTTGATGAAGTCGATACTTGAACTGTTCATGTTGATTTCTTGGCCAATCAACTAGCACAACTCACGTAATCTTATGACGACTTCACTCAACTTGACAGTATGCTAGCTTGTTTCAAACCCAGATGATACATCATATGTTTACAATCATTTTGTCAATAAACTTTATGGTTTTATAATATGAACATAAAAAATTTTAATCTTTTAACTTTATTTCCCATTCTTTCAGTTAGTCGGTTGCAGTCTCGACAATGTGTGTTTTTCGTGCGCCTTGAACACGTTATTAGTGGGATTAACAATTAATCCTCACTCTTTAACTAGTCTTGTTTATTGTCTCGGCAAAACAAATATGGAGTCAATACAATTTTTTTAAAAGAGTTCAATATAACCTTTCATTCTACAAATATATTTTAACTCAGACACATTTAGAGAATGTTTCTCTGCATTGTTAGTGAACAAAGAAGAGTTTTGTGTCTTAAAATTATTTACAGGATGAGTTAACGTTTTGGCTGTCATTACATTAGTCTTATTCTGGGATACATCCGGTTGATTTTAATTTTATTTTGAGTCTGTTAATACTGCCTGGTACATTTAACCTACCTTTTAAATGTAGCCTATCTTGGACATTTTATAAAATAAATGGTACGGTGCACCGCAGACTTTCTCTCTCTTTCTAAAAACTCGTAAGATTTCTGAACGGAATAATGTACATTGTATCATCACCACTCCACATAAGAACACGCATAAAATAATATACAATGATATAGAATAAATGAGAAAAGAGGCGCATCTTTGTCCACCTAAGAGCATTTCAAACAGTTTAATGTCTTCCACAAGGGTCAACACTTCGTATTAAAATTCCGATTTCTGGTTAA
Source organism: Timema podura (assembly GCA_033556935.1). NCBI lineage: Eukaryota > Metazoa > Arthropoda > Insecta > Phasmatodea > Timematidae > Timema > Timema podura. Next base: position 76,219,001 of record JAVRXN010000001.1, on the reverse strand, counting down.
AATTTTAACATTTTATAAGGTGTTGCAGATCTTCAAGTCATCGCATTGATATTTAATTATTCATTTATACATTTTGACCAATAAAAAATGTAAATATTGACTATTGAGTCTAAAATGGAGATAGATCATTGCTATGCAAACATTTCTCCTAAGAGATTTAAGGAAAAATAACATACTTTTTACTTTCTCTCTATCTTACAGGTAGAGAAAGTATGGTGATCGTCAAAAAAATCGAACTCGAGATTTTGATGAATTTTGACGTTTCATGACTCCCTGAATCCGAAACAGTGGTTTTTGAATTTCCGTCTGTCTGTCTGTCTGTCTGTACCTCCAACTAGAGCCTAAACTGTTTTACCGATTGAGCTGAAACTTGATATCTAGGTTTTCATAGGTTGCCCCGAGGGGTTTTTGGAATTGGATATCTACCCTAAAATTAAGGGTAGTTTACTGAAGGTCAAAAAGAGAAAAAGTCGATTTTCTAAAAATCGGCTCTTACGATTTTGATTAAATTTCATTTATAAACATTAATAAATATTCCAAACAAAATAGCTACTCTCAAATTTCGGCAAAATGGCTTTAAGGGCTCCGGTCTGATGCGTAAATTAACATTTTTTATAATAGCTCCGAAACTATTTGAGATATGAAATTACTTAGCATTACAAATATGTATATATATTTATGATACAAATATTTTATTCGAAACATATTTTTATAAAATCAATAATTTTCAATCTATACGCAATTATATATATATTTTTAACTTTTTGGACATTAAAGCTTAAGTATTGCGACCGTAAAAAAAAAACGAACCTGAAATGTTGATGGATGTCGACGTCTCATGACCCCCCGAACCCTAAAAAATAGTCTTTGCAATGCCGTCTGTCTGTGTGTCTATAAAAACTTAAAATCAAGGGTAGTTTACTGAAGGGCGAAAAGAGAAAAATTTGGTTTTCTCAAAATCTGCTCAAACGATTTTGATTAAAATTCGTATCTAGGCGTTGATTAAGATTATAAATAAACTTGCTATTTTCATTTTCCTATGAAAATGATTTTTAGGGTACTTTACAGAAGCGTTAATTTCCGTATATCCACAACTATTTGAGAAACTAAACAACTTATCATTGCAAAATTGTAGGACTATTAGAAATAAAAAACTTTTATTTGACATATATTTTTATAAAAGCAACAGTTTCTGAGATATTTGTAAATATATTAATACAATTTTGTGAGCTTTAGTTGTAAACATATACTACTTAAGTCTTGACGCAATAATTCTCCAATGCCATAGAGTAATTAAATATAAGTAAGTATCTAAAATAAATGGTACGGCACACCGCACAGACTTTCTCTCTCTTTCTCTAAACTCCTAAGATTTATGAACGGAATAATGTACATTGTATCATCACCAGTCCACATAAGAACACGCATAAAATAATATACAATGATATATAATCAATGAGAAAAGAGGCGCATCTTTGTCCACCTAAGAGCATATCAAACAGTTTAATGTCTTCCACAAGGATCAACACTTCGTATTTAAATTTCGATTTCTGGTTAAAAAATTTTAACATTTTATAAGGTGTTGCAGATCTTCAAGTCATCGCATGGATATTTAATTATTCATTTATACATTTTGACCAATAAAAAATGTAAATATTGACTATTGAGTCTAAAATGGAGATAGATCATTGCTATGCAAACATTTCTCCTAAGAGCTTTAAGGAAAAATAACATACTTTTTTTAGATACTTACTTATATTTGATTACTCTATGGCATTGGAGAATTATTGCGTTAAGACTTAAGTAGTATATCTTTACAACTAAAGCTCACAAAATTGTATTAATATATTTGCAAATATCTAAGAAACTGTTGCTTTGATAAAAATATATGTCACATAAAAGATTTTTATTTCTAATAGTCCTACAATTTTGCAATGATAAGTTGTTTAGTTTCTCAAATAGTTGTGGAGATACGGGAATTAACGCTTCTTTAAAGTACCCTAAAAATCATTTTCATAGGAAAATGAAAATAACCAGTTTATTTATAATCTTAATCAACACCTAGATACGAATTTTAATCAAAATCGTTTGAGCAGATTTTGAGAAAGCCAATTTTTTCTCTTTTCGCCCTTCAGTAAACTACCCTTAATTTTAAGTTTTTATAGACACACAGACAGACGGCATTGCAAAGACTATTTTTTAGGGTTCGGGGGGTCATGAGACGTCGACATCCATCAACATTTCAGGTTCGTTTTTTTTTACGGTCGCAATACTTAAACTTTAATGTCCAAAAAGTTAAAAAATTCATATAATTGCGTATAGATTGAAAGTTATTGATTTTATAAAAATATGTTTCGGCTAAAATATTTGTATTATAAATATACATACATATTTGTAATGCTAAGTAATTTCATATCTCAAATAGTTTCGGAGCTATTATAAAAAATGTTAATTAACGCGTCAGACCGGAGCCCTTAAAGCTATTTTGCCGAAATATTGAGGGTAGCCATTTTGTTTGGAATATTTATTAATGTTTATAAATGAAATTTAATCAAAATCGTTAGAGCCGATTTTGAGAAAATCGACTTTTTCTCTTTTTGCCCTTCAGTAAACTACCCTTAATTTTAAGTTTTAATAGACACGCAGACAGATGGCATTGTAAAGACTATTTTTTAGGGTTTGGGGGGTCATGAGACGTCGATATCCATCAACATTTCAGGTTAGCTTTTTTTACGGTCGCAATACTTAAGCTTTAATGTCCAAAAAGTTAAAAAATTCATATAATTGCGTATAGATTGAAAGTTATTGATTTTATAAAAATATGTTTCGAATAAAATATTTGTATTATAAATATATATACATATTTGTAACGCTAAGTAATTTCATATCTCAAATAGTTTCGGAGCTATTATAAAAAATATTAATTTACGCATCAGACCGGAGCCCTTAAAGCCATTTTGCCGAAATATTGAGAGTAGCCATTTTTTTTGTGATATTTATTAATGTTCATAAATGAAATTTAATCAAAATCGTTATAGCCGATTTTGAGAAAATCGACTTTTTCTCTTTTTTGCCTTCAGTAAACTACCCTTAATTTTAGGGTTAGATATCCAATTCCAAAAACCCCTCGGGGAAACCCTATGAAAACCCTAGATATCAAGTTTTAGCTCAATCGGTAAAATAGTTTAGGCTCTAGTTGGAGGTACAGACAGACAGACAGACGGAAATTCAAAAACCACTTTTTCTGATTCAGGGAGTCATGAAACGTCAAGATTCATCAAAATCTCGAGTTCGATTTTTTTGACGATCACTATACTTTCTCTACCTGTAAGATAGAGAGAAAGTAAATATGTTGTGTGGTTACTTGTTTTACTAATAGTTCAGCTGTGATATCGTCTGATTGCTCTTAGCTCTAGAAGATTTTCTTTCGAAGAGTTTAATTGGACGTGGTTTCCAACTTTATCATTGCTATGTAAGGTCACGTGATTACGGATACGGACTGTGTAGACGTGATTTCCATTGCTAAACACTTTAGGACTATAAGGATACGGAGCTTACGGACTCTGTAGTAAGGTTTTATTCTTGTTTGTTAGTTGTCGGGAGAGCAGAGTACTACAGTAACAGTGAGTTTCAAGTTGTAAACTGGTTAGTATTTAGAAATAATTGACATATACCCTAAATGTAAGTGTTGGACGACATCGGTAAAAATAAGTTTTCTTCACTAAGGTTTAGTGAAAAATATAAATTGTAAGTAACGGTAAACCATGTCCCGAGCTACCATTTTTAAAAACAGTACATAAAACTAAGTCAGAAGTATACACACGCCATTTTTCAACAGCACATTACAAGCCGGTGGAATGGTTTACTTGTTGCGAAAAGAAGAATAAGTAGCAGCACATCTGTATCGCATTACCAGGATATGCCACGGGTGCAGCGAAATATAGAAGCATACAGTTTTCGAAGCATGTTCGGAATGTAACCTCAAAGTAAATTGTTGTCTAATTTTTTAATTACTACACCCATCCAAAGGAATGATCGAAAACGTGTATGCCAATTTCTTCATTGTATGAGGTGTTTAACAAAACCAATCTCAACGAAAGGAACAAGTTAAATGTTATATTTCCATTGATCTCTCAGATCAATCATTACACAGTTAAGGATTCGGTATGGGCATATTATGGGAGTCTCGAGATGAGGTTAAATATGTCCAAACATTGTGTATTCACGATCGGTGCCAAGGTTAAGATCCCTGACATAATAGGCAAATAAAATGCAATGAACATTTTGGAAGTGGATAAGGATTTCCATTTTCCAACATCGTCTATAGCCTGTCTATTCGAACCTGCCAAAGGTAAAAATTCATTACGTTAGTCCTCTTATCCAAAATATAAAGGAAAGCTCAACTTCTTTGGAATTCCTCTACCTTGAACAATGAAGACCAATCAACGATTCTAACGGAAAAATATAATCTGGTTGAACATTAATAGTACTAAGGAAACGTGCAAAATTTGTAACTGTAAGACGTACATATCCAGAAAGTGAACATAAGTTACATTTATTCAAGCAAATATCGTCCACAGGAGAAATGTGGATTTATTTTTTATGTGGATGTGAGAATTTGCTTCCACCAATTTACACTTGCGACCCTGACGACGGCTGTTCCTGTACAGAAAACTTCCAAAGTCATGTTGCATACTCGGCTGGAATGAATGTCAAATGCGAGTTTGTAAACAATATGTCAGAGTATAGTCATTTTACCGGGAAAGATTGTATCGATTCATTTGTAGGAGCACTCGTAGATGTGGAAAAACGAGTGAGTGAGATCTATAATACAGCTACACCTATGACCCCATTAACTTCAGCACATAATGATGAATATAATAAAACTATCCGCTACCACATAGGCAAGAAAGTGTAAAAGGTTGAGGATATTAGTGATAAAGACCATTCTCACACCACCGGACAGTAGCGTGGTAGTAGTCACTCCAAATGTAAAACTATATGAACCCCAACCACTTAAGTGTAGTCATACATAGCTGCAAACCTTCGATATTAATCCTCTTTAACGTCCTTAACTAAACGACGAGAGCCAGGCTCTTTTACCGGTAAATATATTATAGTTAGACATGGTTCAGCAAAGGTTATAGGAAAAATATGGGTAAATGTAAAGTCATTAGTAAACTTATATGCACATCATAATTATCGAGGTATAGTACTCAAAATCATCGATAGTTTCAGTTTTCTTTACACATAGCTCGAGAAATATGTTTCTTCTCTTTATAATCAACTTAAGACCACCCGTAAATGTTTTCCTAATTATGAGCATTTTACGCTGGCTAGTAGGAAGGGTATTTTCCCTTATGACTATATAGACTCATTCAAACTTTTGGAGGAGACTCAATTACTTAAGACGGAATAATTATATCATTCTCTCACAGACAACCATATTCACAAGGAGATAACGAACATGCTTGCGAGTTATGGACGAGATTTAACTGCAAAACTTTATGGGACTAATTTACCCTCTACCTCAATACTGATGTGAATATTTTTGCAGACGTTTTCGAAAAATTTCGAGAACTCTGAATGAAGACTTACAGGCTAGTTCCAGGTTGGTCCATTGCTGCTCTCAGTCTAGCTTTCCATGACCTACTAAGAATTTACAATGTTCGCCTTAAGCTTATTGACGACATTGACACCCCCATGTGAAGGTTTATCAGGAGAGGGATCTTTGCTGTGTTCAGTTGTCACACTGTAGTGTTTAACGTGGTCCGGAGAAACCAGAATCCTACCTCATCTACCTGGACGTTAATGGGCTCTACTCATTTAAGGTGTTGTTCTATCTACCTACGGAGGGCTTAGATGGATCGACGAGACTAAAATCAACTGTTTTGACGTACTGACAACCGCCGACGACTCTGATGACGTATTGGATAAATCCCTTGAGTAACCTCAGGAATTCTCATTCTGACATGCCTTTTTGTCCTGAAAATTATATCCCTCCCAACACTCACGCTAAACATGAGAAACTTTTGACAACACTGGTACTGGAAGACAAATCAAACAAAGTTATTCATTACAGGCATTTGAAACAATGTTTGTTGAACGGCTTTGAAACTCTAACCCTGGCTACTGTTAATAATGATGGAGATACATACATATAAGTTAAGCAAGGATAGGATATCATACATTGTTAGCCAAAAGAGAGAAATACAAATTAACAAATAGGTTTATTTAAATATAAACAAAAGCGAATAGTTATAAATCACAGACATGAGGGCATTCCACACTTTCCATATTAAATGTATGGCGTAAGCAATGTAACTAGAAACATTGTTACCAAAATGGCCATGTTTGATGTGAGGCACCTTAAAATTAGACTCAACCAAGACAACAATGCTTGGTTGAAGATTGAATAACGTGTGACTCCTTAAAGAAGGACATGCATACTTTCTAAAACGAAAGTGTACAAAACACATAACTACAGCAATACTAATCAGAAGGATAAAATTAAGTTAATGGTTAAGCCGCAATACAAAACACTACTCTAGCCATACGGCTGTTAGCCTCAAATATGATAAGAATGGTCAAATAATGAATACATGTTTGTATGTAGTTTCTTGTTTGCTTACGTTTGTATTTAGTTCCCGTTTGTTTACATTAATTGTGTGTTAAGTTTCTATCATCATGTCTTATTCACAGCTCGAAAGCTAGGTTGAAGGTGATAACTGGCCGGATTAGTTGAATTTACAAGCTGTCAAGACAAGTTCAAAATGACATTACCAAACTAGAGCTATTTAAGGCACATTGTTCAGACTTGGAACATTTAAGGAGGGATTTTGAAGAAACTCACATTGGGTTAGGAGTCGCGGCAAGTCAATCTAAAAGGAACTTTGATGTTGAAGCCGATTGAAGACTTTGACATGATCTACTACCATGTTAAGGAGATTTAGGCACGGATTATTAAGCCTTTATCCACGTCGGGAAACGATAAATGGACTTCCAGTAAAGGAATTGTCCGCAAAATTGCCTAAGTTGCAACTGCCCACATTTAGTGGTATAAACACTGACTGGACCACATTTCATGTCTTGTACGTCTCTCTCATTCATACAACAAAACCTTAACACCAGTGGAAAGCTTTCAATATCTTTTGACGACATTATCTGGGGATCCCCTAAGTTTATTAAAATCGTTACCGGTGTCAGATGTGAACTACCCGTTAGCCTGGGGACTCTTACAGAACGTTACCAAGATGTGAGGTCAATAGCTACTACACATTTAGAGAAGATAATGCAGTTCCCGGGTCTAACCTGAAGGTCGCCACAGAACTTAAGGGCGTTAGTGGACACATTTAAGGAGAAGTTGGGTGCACTTAATGTGTTAAAGTTTCCAGTTTGTGAGTGGAGTTTTATCTTACTAAACTTGACACTGACCAAGTTAGATAGAGAGACACGATTAATGTTTGAACTTGCACACACGGCTACCAAACTACCAAGTTTTGATCAACTTTTGGAATTTCTTGAAAATCAATGCAAAGCATTGTCATCTGCAAATCAAGGTCTATCAGTGGCAACTAGCGCGAGTACTAGACATATAGCAACCAACAGGAGGATGGAAGGAAGACTGAAGTCACTTGTTGGAGTGAGAAGATCATATTATGTTGACTAAAATCAAGGTCACTGCATTTGTGTCAAGCTAACCACAGTATTTATAAGTGTCCAGTGTTCACGAGCAAGACACCGATACAACGCTGGATTGGGTAAAGTCAAATAATTTGTATTTTAGGTTACACTTTTTGTTTTTGTAGGAAATATTATTCCTACCTAGATGGTTATATTAAGGGTTGTTTACACTTTTATATATGAGTGAGTGATAGGAACATACTTTAGTACATAAAGAATTAAATAGGTAACAAAAATAGATTTATTAAACAAAAATATAAAGGTTGGAATTAGATTACATCAGCTGAGAATAAATAGAAATTATAATCTGTGGTTGAAGCCCGTTGAATGGGCAAAGCAAAACATTAAGGTTGTATAACTCCAAAGTTACAGTATCATCCCGTAGCTCGGGAGAATACGTGTCCAAGATGACACGCGAACAGTCGGGCTAGCAGCCTGACTTCCACCGGAAGGTCTAAACAAAACAAGGGAATTAGAGACAAATAATGATATAACACATGACACTGTAATTTTAGAGTTATTAGCCAATGTTCGTCCCTGCTAGAGATAAAGAATTGTTTCAGAAATAATAGATTGTATCAGCTTAACTAGCTGGCTACGCTTGGCTACGAGGTAAAAACTTTTTCAGAGTTATTTTAATGGACTGAAGGTACATTACATCAGAGAATGGCTGAAAGACAACCAGGTGTCAACCCTAAGTAGTACTATGACCGGTCCTTTCCCAATGGGAATTGCCAGAGCAATCAATAGTACTTAAATGACATCACCCACTGTCGGGGTAAAACTCACGTTTAGAAAACACTTATTTTAAACACCAAATCCAAGAAATGCCATCCAAAGCGGCGAAAGAAAAGTACTATTTTGTGCGGGCCACCATAGAAGATTAGCCGTATTCCTCACTTTGCGCACCCAAAATAGTAACACAGAAATAGAGATTCGAATAACAGTGCTGGAGATACTGACATAACTAGGTCCTTAAATAAAGGCGTTAGACACCCTGGTTGTAGCCATTCTACAAGTAGCACATATGAGCATGACGTCCATGGCGTCATGTGATATAGTTAAGTTATAAGAATTTACTCCTGAATAATGAACTTGTGAAAGAGAGGGCCCTAAAGCCTGGATCCTATCTCAAACAGCTCAAGGCTCCCGCATTTAAGCTATATCATATGGACATAGTAAAATATGTAGTCAACTCCTCTGACATACAAAATAAGTTAGTCCTATTGACTAACTAACACGTCATATTGACGTACAAAATAAAGATTTCATAATGGCTAAACAAAATTTTACATAGTCTTAAGGACAAATTCAACAAGTCTGAAGGACTTGGAAAACAACAGAATACTTGGATTATTCGATGGTTTTCCCTCGGCGTCGAAGTGGTGACTCCCACGCCCTAACCGTCATGGTCTGCGGTTTCTTCATTAGGTGCTGGAGCAGAGTTTCCTTCTTCGACGAAAGCCAAGTGATGAACTAGAATAAATGGGCCTAGGAGATTCCTGTTTTATACTCTTTCCTAGACCAACAAATAGGGTAATGTCAACAAAGGAAAAGGGAGGACTGGGGAGGGAGTTTTGAAGCGAAGGGGAAAGGGTTGCCAAGGAAATCCGTTAGGGGCGTAATTGTTGTAGCTCGTGTCGTCGCTAGTGATCAAGCGAGGTACCTTTGGTCTTTCTTCAATGTTGAGGTCAAGAGGTTAGAGGTGCGCTGAAACTGCCACGCCTGTGCTTCCGCCATGCTAGTAGAACAGTTGGTGAAAGCATGGTGATCATATCCGGAACATCCGTGTACTGTAAGTAGAATCTTGTTTATTGTTACTTCTAAATCTATAAGTATTAATTTTCCTCTTCTGATTCTCTTGTCGTAATTAGGATATTTAGTGGATTTTGTTTTGTAGATGTCCTTTGATTTAAGAGACATGCTACATTTTGAATGTAATTAATGTTGGTTACTAGCTACTAATATGTTACAAGAACATAGTAATTAACATTATTTTACTTAGATACCTCGTTAGTTTAGATTTGTTAAACATATTTTTGTTCGGGGATAATTTATCTTATGCTAAATGTGTATTAACTTTGTCCCATTCACTAGGTATTCGTTTAGTAATAATGTTTTGTTTTGCTAGTTGCATTTTAGGTGTGAATGGTATATTGATTAAATTTATTGATTTCGTAACTGAAAATATGTGTGGGAAACATCTTTGTAGCGGGAATTTAGTCTTACAAGCTTACACTCTTCCATTATTGGAGTGTTGGTAGCTACTTACTGTTAGTGGACTATTAACCACTTTGATGTTTAAGTGTTGTTGGCAAATTAGAATTGCCGTAGGTTCTTCTCTTATTATCACCTAATTGTTACCGTATGCTTGTCAGTTTATCTAAATAATATGAGGAAGTTAAATCAAATATGGGCATCTTTGAGGATTATACCTTTCACTGTGAAGCTTTAATGGCTAAAATTATCAATGCCGATGAGGTGGCTCAAAGAGTGTGTAGCATTTATTGGCTACAAGCTAATGTTCAGTCAACAAGTCAACAAAATATTACTTACCCAATATACCACCCAGGCTACGTTTGAGAAAACATCAAAACGTCCTGCCACTACTTTCACCCGGTCAACAAATGCCAGTGTAAACCAAGAGTCCGGACACGCCCGCTAGAGTTCGCTAATACAGTGCCAACATAACCAACCCCAGAAGAGGAGAGTTCTCGTTCCAGAATAGACCAGATCGCTTCTAGAAAGATATCGACGTTTCCATGGTCACGCACGTCCCCCCCCCCTTTCGTGGATCCTGTCTCCTTTGTTCATAGAGTTTTGCACCGTATAAATGACCGCCCAGGAAACTATGGCTTCACTCTTGGGTCAGGTCTGGAAGCAGATGGACGAAGCTTAGGCTTCAAAGACTTGTTTAAAGGAAAAAAATGTAAGGAGAAATTCATTTTGGGCATAATATTTTTTTAAATTTTTTAATCAAAATTCTCTTTCGGATATATATTTACATATTTTTTTTTAGGAAGTATGTGATGTGTGAACATCAGATTTAATCTTATAGTATTTAACAAAATTTAATTCAATTTGTGACTTGTAAATTATTAAAGATATTTTTGGAAGATGTAAGTCAGAACATTAAGCCAGAACCTTTTAATATTAATGATAATGCCATGCGTGAACTATGTGTTGTGAAAACATTCAATTTAAACTTAGAGTATTTAACAAAATTAAATTCAATTTATGACTTGTAAATTATTAAAGATATTTTTGGAAGATGTAAGTCAGAACATTAAGCCAAAACCTTTTAATATTAATGATATTGCCATGCGTGAACTATGTGTTGTGATAACATTAAATTTAAACTTAGAGTATTTAACAAAATTAAATTCAACTTATGACTTGTAAATTATTAAAGGTATTTTTGGAAGATGTAAGTCAGAACATTAAGCCAGAACCTTTTAAGATTAAAGATAATGCCATGCGTGAACTATGAGTTGTGAAAACATTAAATTTAAACTTAGAGTATTAAACTTATGAGTTACGAATCATGAAAGGTTTATGTTGATTCATTGTGAAGGATTCAGTACGGACATTGTGTCGGAACATTCAAAGGCTAATGCGCGAAATATTGTTTTTGTGTAAATATTGAAGTAAACTATTCTATTTAACTTGTGGTTTGGATTTCACAATGATTTGGAGATGTTTGTATGAACATGATGTCGAAATTATTTATGTTAGACGCTTAGTATGACTTTCATAAACATAAAATTCAAGTTAAAACTTTTCTATATTTAAATTATTATTATAATTTGGCAATGTGTCAAGGAATTACTAGAGAAAGGGCATTTATAATATTAAATTGTAATAATATAAAATAATATAAAAAAAGTAAATGTTACGCCCGAATATATCATATTTTTAAATATTGCATACTTATAATAAAACACTATTTTTTGACCTGCCGTCTTTTAGTATATAATTAAGTCGGTTATCCCTAGTTTATGCAATCATATTACCCTGGCATCTCCCCTTTTTAACTTAATCTATCACTTGTATTTATATATTGTTGGAAGGAGGACCGTGTTTCCTTTTTTGCATATTGTATTGGATTGCTGGGGACGTATCACAGCCCACCCCTATTTACATATTTTAACTTATTTTTTTAACGTTGATTTTCCTTTATTTGTATTTGGGCCCCTATATTTTCTAGAGCTTGGGTAACAAGTGGAATCAAACCCTAGTAATAATAAGGATAAATGTTTATTGCAGGCGATGACTGCTCACATTGAACAGATGCAAACTGAGTTTAATGAAATTATAACCCAATTGGTATCAATGGCCGCTAAGCAAACACTTAAAGTACAAAGAGATTATCAAGCTGAAATACAAAGATTTGATGCTTGTTTTTATCATGTACAAGCTAATTGTGCAGTAGCATTCCCACCAGGAGTAAGTCAAGCCGCCTCATCAAACCAGCCTGAGGCAGGGTCAGCATCCGGTGACTCTCTTCTTGTAGGAATTACCTTGCCTAAACTGACTATAAAGCAATTTAGTGATGAATTGAAGGAATGGCAACACTTCTCTGATTTATTTGAAGCAACTATCCATTCAAACAATCAGTTATCCGACATTCAGAAAAATATTCACCTGAGGTCAGCTTTAGCAGGAGAAGCTTTTTCAACTGCCTCGGCGGTACCACTGTCGGCAGCTGCGTATCCACAGGCTTGGAAGCTATTAAAAGACCACTACCACGATCCGCAGCGTTTAACTGACTCGTATCTACAAGCCATATTAGAGTTACCGCAGATAAATAAAGAAGCTGGCTCTATTCGCTCATTTGTCAACCTATTAAAATATCTGGCTGCCTTTCTTCGGCTAGGCCATGTTGTGGAAAATTGGGCAGTCCCCATGTTGTTCATCCTACGAGGAAAGTTAACCCCAGAGCTTAGGGAAGGTTGTCAGCGAAAACTAAAGGAAGGGACCCTGGCCTCTTTGGCTAACTTTCAGGATGCTCTAGTAAACGAGACAGAGTTGCTCGAGGCAGCCCTATGGGGGAATCGGTTAAACACGTCGCTCTCTGGGGCAAAGAACGTCGTCAAATCACGAAAGTCCAAGGAGTTCGTCAGCATTTGTTGTGGGTGCAAATAATGTGTCCCCTGGAAGTTGCGTTCTTTGCAATTGCAGATGGGGGGAACAGGCAAGACCGATTGATACACTACTAGGAGCTGGTTGGTTCCCTCTGATTGTAACGGGATGGAAGGTACATGGGCCTCCCAAAACGCCATCCGTCATTGAAACCATCTGGGGCTACTGCCTACTAGGGGAGTCACGGGGAGTGGCAAGTGAATCGAACACCTTTTGTACTGTGACGGAACCTAACCTTGAATATTTGCTTCGACAGCTTTGGTCGGTAGAAGAACCGCCACAGGTGACTCAACTGTCTACCGCTGATAGGGAATGCGAGGAGCATTATCGTTCTACGGTGAAGAGATGCCAGTCGGGGCGATATGAAGTTGAACTGCCTTTCCTAAGTGATCGGAAGGACCTGAGAGACACCCGAAAAGCAGCTTTAAGGCAATTTTTGTTGCTTGAGTGGTGCCTAGAGAAAGCACTAGTTTTAAAACAGCAATATGTGGCTTTTATGAGGATTACTTGCAACAGGAGCAAATGCTACCAGCTTCAGCTCCACCAGGAGAAGAACACTACTACATTCCTCACCACTGCATACTTTAGCAGGTTAAGGAGGGGGGATAACCAAATTTCGGGTTGTTTTCGACGCATCGATGAAATCAACAACAGGTGTCGACTTAAATCAAGTTTTGCCCATTGGTCCCTCGTTGCAGCAGGTAATTGTGAATATATTGTTAAAATTTCGTGTACATGAAGTGGTGCTGCACCAACCTGGACGGTTATATTTATTTTTGATTGATGGTCGCTGGTTTAATTAACTGAAACCTTAACAGTCCCGTGGTGCACAGACAGATATACATTAATTAAATGAAAGAAAGAGGAGATTAGAAACAATGCAATTTAATAAATCAAAGGACATGGACATAATATCATTAAGAACAGTCTATAAAAACTAAATATAGCATGAGGTAGTATTGCCTAAGCCACAGCCAACATGGGGCGTGAAGCGCCGGAAGAATTAACCCAGACAATTGAGTTATGTCACTGGTAGTTCTACCAACAAGGCATGTTGGCTGTGCAAGTACAGTTATAACTTACATAGGGCAAGTTCAAGTCCAGTTACATAAGAGCGACCCTGGATACAGAGCAAAAACCCCTCCAAGCGGTAAGACCAACTTACACTGATACATCAAAATCTACGGGCCATGCCCGGTCGATAACGCGTGCCACAATTTAAGCACCTAATGGGCGATCGACCTCATTATACACAAACAAGTAATTAAAGACAACTTCAGCCGCGCCTGAGGGGCAGACGTGGCTGAAGAGTTGCATACTCCAAAGGGGAGCAACACAAACTAAGATTAACCACGGCCAATCTTGAGAAGCAAGAACGGCGCACAGGTTAACTACCTAACACAAGTGTTAGGGATTCATCAATGAACCTAACTAGGTATGGATCCTGGGCCTCCATATAACTTGAACTATCTCTTTCCCGGGCAAGCTACCTCTCAGTTACATGAGTGGACACATAGTGTGTGAAGCTAGATTCACCATACAGTCGAGTGGCTGGCCCTAGCGGCTCAGTCACGGGAACGTGAGAAGCGCGGTACAAAACAAGTGTTGTTTACAACCTGTTCTCATGAAAAAGGAGACATAACTCCATACACAACTAACCTAACAAAAATACACTAATAATGTCAAAAGACAGACAAGGGTTATTCCCTAGTCCTAACTAAAAACTATCCTATAAATCCTGCCATGTAGTCGGCTAATCCTAATCTTCAACATCTGACTGAAAGTATACATCCTGCCATGAAGTTGGCTAATACAGCGGCTTCCTCCTGTCCAGTGGATCCATTTCCCTGAACTGTATGCCCACGTTGATATGATATTTTACTCGACGTGATGAGAGTACGTTGTACGCCAAGGACGCTGGTTCTGTCCCATCGTGTTCTGTGTTTTCTTCCAAGCGGCCTGGTGAATATATAGTATCAGGACTTCACGTGATGGAGTGGTCAGAATGAAGTAGAGGGGGAAGCTTCCCTCAGGATCCAGAACATCGACTCGCGTCGGCCAACAGCATTCATGGTGCTTTCAGTTGGCTGGTACACGTTGTCGAACACGGAGTTCTCCCCTGAGGCCGGGGTCGTCACTTCTCTCGGAGTTGTTCAATCCAGTGGGACATCGAGTTTGCAGGCAGAGTCGGTGAAGTAGGTATGTAAATAAACAGACATATGTTATGGGCGTAGCATTTAACACAAGATTGTCATTTGTTAACACTTAGCGACTTGCTTGTATCAACAAACATTAGTATTTTATTTTAACGGGGCTAAGCCAGATTAGCCCATTACAGTGCTTATTACTGATATCAGGCAAATGTACCGCAACATACTTGTCAGCATGTAGCACCACCAATACCAGAGAATATTTTGTAGAGAGGATCCAGAGGACACCTTAAGGGAATTCTCTCTGGCCACTGTGACATATGGGGTTTCAGCTGCTCCCTTTTTGGCATTGCTTACCCTCCATCAGCTTGTGGAGGATGAAGAAGCGGTATTTCCAGCTGCTTCTGCTGCATTGCAGACAGAGGTGACATCGGTAAAGTCCCTAGAAACGGCAAAGCGCTTGCATCAAGAACTGATCGTGATGCTAGGAAAGGTTGGCTTCCATTTAAGAAAATGGATTAGTAACCGGTAAAAACTGCAAGCGGAACTACCCCCGGACTACTGTTCTATATCAAGCAAAATATTATCTTTCATAAGTGAGCTGAAGAGCTGCACCAACATTTTTGGATTCCTCTGGAATCCAGTTCACGACCAGTTTTTTTTACCAAGTACAGCTGATGGCCAGACAAGCCACTAAACGTGTAATTCTTTCTATGGTTGCACGGCTGTACGACCCCTTGGGATATCTGGCCGCTGTAATCTTTGTTGGTAAATACCTGATCCAGCATCTGTGGCAATCTGGAATGGAGTGGGATTCTGTGATACCGGCTGACATGCAAGAAAAGGTGTGCAGATTTTGGGAGGAGCTTCCTGTCAAAACATGTTTAAAATATCATGCTTGTTTAGGCCTAACCTCATAACCAACAGTATGAGTGCCCAATAGTGTGGCGCACGAATACATTCTTTAAGCCTCTTTTTGTGCTAGTGTGGTTGGCGTCATGTAACACTCATGTTGAGCTCTTACCGTGTGCGTTCCGCTAAATAAGAACAGTGCGTTCCAAACTTAAAACAAGGTGTTTAACAGGTTATGGGCCCAGGCACCCAACAACCGCGTGAATATCCACGTAATATTTCATTAAAAAAAAACTGTCCGTCGGGTAATTCACAAATACGTTTCGTGAATTTCGCGCTCGCGTTATGAAGCGACGTGATTCGCCATTTATTTATCATTAGGTTCACGCGATCAGCAAACAGCATTGTGTCGTGTGTTTGAAGTTCTAAAATCCGCGAGCCAAAATAGAAATAATGGCCGAAAAGTTTGACATAGCACACGTAAATAAGTTCGACGGCAATAATTATCACCAATGGAAATTTCAAATGAAATGTGCCCTAAGGGCAAAAGGAGTCTTTGATGTTGCAAAAGGTGCCATGGAAAAGCCGGCAATAGACAAAGTGAAGGAACTAGAAAAGTGGAACAAAGACGACGCAATTGCTATGTTTACACTCACTACAGCTATGGAATTATCACAGATCACATTGGTTGAAAATTGTGACTCGTCTAAAGAAATGCTAGAGAAATTAGACTGTATCTTTGAGCAGAAATCAGAAATGAACAAAATGCTAATCCACGAACGCTTTCATCAGTAAAAGATGGACGCCAACGACTCCATTGCTCAGCATATTGCCAAGATAGAAAATCTCGCGCGACATGTGAGAGAGACTGGTGAACAACTCAGCAACGTTACTATAATGACCAAAATTATTGGTAGTCTACCTCCCAAATTTAGAAACTTCAGACAAGCTTGGCTTTCACTAGACGAGGCGGGGACGCGGCAGTTGGCCTAAAATCATTTGGCATAAAAATGAAACCAAAAGTAATTTGGCCTAAAGGCATTTGGCCTAAAAGGCGTTTGGCCTAAAAGGCGTTTGGCCTAAAAGGCGTTTGGCCTAAAGGCGTTTGGCCTAAAGGCGTTTGGCCTAAAGGCGTTTGGCCTAAACGCGTTTGGCCTAAAAGGCATTTGGCCTAAAAGGAATTTGGCCTAAAAGGCATTTGGCCTAAATGTAAATTTAAAACTTTCGGCTATCTTCGGAAAGTAAAAAGTACTGTTAGTTGTTTCATCTGAATAAAGATAGCACAACTGATGCAAGGTAGTTACAATATTTCTAAAAACATTGACACTATCCTACATACAACTAGATCAGTTCACAAAACACTATATCACCTTTTTTATGTATAGATTTCCGATATTATTTCCTTGTTAATATATCTCACGGTCATAAAGTTAACGAAAAACAATAAGAAAACACCATTCTCGGGGACTTTTGACAACTTATTTCGAAAGGCAAAATGAAAGTGGAAGCCAATATTAATAATTAATATATATAATAGTGACGCATTAAATAAATTTTGCCAGTAAATATGTAGACGTCAAACGGAGATCATAACTTGTTTACGTGGCCCAATTGTAATGCGCCCGTATATACACGTGTTTGTATATATATGTTGTAATGATATGGAATTATACATCTAAATAATTTATTATTCACATCTATATTCAAAATTACGATATTATAAATACGAGCGGGTAGTAAGATTTATTTGTGTTAAGTTGCAAGGTATGGCGACATCTTTCTACGTCTCTGTTTGAAAGGCAAACTCAGTTTTGTAGACAGAGACGCACCTGGATGACCACACCTTTCTTTCTTTTGGGAAGTTTCGAGAAGGAGATGTCACTAGATATACCTACTTCAAAGTACGCATCTCTTCACTTGCAATCCTGACGAGGAGCCGTGTGGGTTGGGTCTATGATAAATTTTACGTGCCGTGAATTAACATACACATAATACAATAGTCGGGTTTTTAAATTAATATTTACAACGTGTGAAATATCTAGCAAAAACTGTTTATCTACTTAAAATAAAAAAAAACTATAAAAGACCAGAACTTTTAATTTATAAAATAAGACATCATCCCCTTTTGATTACCATAATACAGGATAGCAAACTTGGACCCAATTCAATCATTATATCAAATATCACCCTAATGGTGGCGAACGAACGATTAATATATCAGGCTAACTTTTATACGTTTCAATAATGGCTTCCCAACGTGGAGGGCCTGATAAACTGAAATAATAAAATTAAATCCAGTTCACAACCCGAGAAAGTGAGTGCTCAAAGAACAGTGAAAGTGCCGCAAACAACTTAAGTGCTTTATTACGCAAAAAAAAAACCAACAAAAAAACAAGTGACTTAAGAAGAAGAAGAAGAAGAAGCTCCAAACCAGGTGATTTTGGAAGAAGAAGCTCCAAACCAGGTGACTTCAGAGGGAAGAGTTCGAAACCAGGTAGATTCAGAATAAGGTCCAAAGCATTCTAGACTTCAGGTGAGGTACGCAAGGAAAATCTCACGTAAGTCATCAACAGCAAAACTTCATTAAATATGGAAGAGACAGACAGTAGTAGCAGTGAGGATAATCCTCCCCTAACGCAATATTCCCAACCAATGGTAGAAGAACATTCTTGTTTAGAACTATCTGATCAAGAACAAAGTGAACAACATGAGAAAGTAGTTGAACCAATAGTTCATAAAGAAGAAGACTTAAGGGGGGTGGAAAATGTTTCAAAGGTAGGAGGTGTAGCTCAACAAACATCAGCAAATAACCTAAATGCAATATTAATGCAGTTAGTGCAGCAAATGAAAGAGGGTAGTGAAAAGAGTGAAAAGTTAAGTCAGCAAATTAAAGAGAGTAGTGAAAAGAGTGAAATGTTAAATCGGAAAATAAATGAAAGGTTCGATAAAACTAGCCAGGAGCTACAAAAAAAATAGCCAGGAGTTAAAAGAAATCAAAGAAAATAATCAGAAATTAAATACAAATTCGATGAAAAATTTAAGGGTGTAAATGAACAATTCAACAGGTTAGAACAAGAATTGCAGGGTAAATTTCAAGAAGTACAAAACGACTTTGACAAAAAATTACAGAAAATACAACAGACTGAAAGTGACCAAACGCAGGTAAGGGACGAACTACAGACGCTTAGGGAAGACTGTAGTAAGTCAGAAAAACAGATGAATGATCAGATAAAAAAACTTAAAAATGCAAAGGAAAACTTTAAGCTTAAACAGGACGCTTTAAATTCCAAAGGAAAAACTACTCAGGAAAGTTGGATAAAAATAAAAATGAAATTCTAGAACAGGTACACCATTTAACAGAACGTATTGCGACTGTTGAAAAAGAACAACAAAAATGTAGTGATAACCTTAAATTCCAAAATGATTTCTTTGATGGACACACAGTACCAAATGTTTACTTACAGGAAATAGTTGACCAGCAATTGGACAAATTTAAGGACAACTTGACTGAAACTGTGGACAAGACGTTACAAACAGTCGAACCAATGCAACAACAACTAGAACAAGCTAAGTCAAAATATGACTAAGTAGTGGAAAAAGGGACGCTAATTACTGCTGGTGCCTTGGTATTACCTAGTACAAGCATCCAGAATCAATTAATGGACTATGTACCCACCTTCAGTGGAAATAATGATAGGGTGCATGCTGTACAATTTTTGAAAAAGATGGATAGACTTTTTGAAAATAGTAAACTCACCGAAGCACAAAAAATAGCATTTTTTAATTCAAAGTTAGTAGGTGAAGCTGAAGTGTGGATGAATAGTCATGAGGCTGACTATACATCCTATGAAGCAATAAAGATAAACTTTCGTAAAAAAAATTTGGTCCGTGTATAAGCAGGACAAGTTAGTAAATGATATTTTTACCATTGATCTCTATAATATAACTGGATGGACATCTGTGGCTGAAATTTTCGAGCTGTCGGCTGCATACCATTGTGTACGAGAGAAATAAACTTTCGGGTATCTCTTTCTTTCTTTTACCCATACAAGGCAATGTGTCATTTTGACATAGTTCATTAATCTGATTGAATATATGAGAAACATCAATGTGTGAGTGGTTAAATTAAATAAATATGTTAGTTAAAGCTTTGAAGAGCATATAAAAGTTCAAAACTGGTTAGTTTTTTCTTTAAATAAGTTGATGTAGCCTAATATGTAAGATGATTTTTGAAGGAAGCTTACTTGTGGCTTTATCTCGTACCAGAATCCTTACCTATAGTTGTGTTTAGTTAGGATAAAGGACCTTACAGAAGGAAATTTCTACTTCTGTTTTAAATTGCCGTTCATCCTACCAAAATATTATATATAATGATATTATTTTTGTACGAAATAAAGCCTTACAGAATGGAATTATTACTAAAATCAGGGTTTAGTAGATAATGTACTTCCTACAAGCCTATAACCTAAATTATCATTTGAACGTAAGACTTCTACACAAAGTGTGTCATTCAAACAAATGTAATACAGTTTTTAGCTGACTTGTTTCATTATAGTTATCGAAATTTCAACATAATATGGCTTCTGAAAGATATGAGCCAACTTAAAAATCCGGTATTATTATAATAATACTTTCCACAAGCCTATAACTTAAGTGATAGTTTGAATGCATGGCAACTATTCAAATTTTGTCATTCAAACAAATGTAATCAAGTTTTAAGATACCTCGTTCATTATATTTATAGAACTTTCAATATAATATGGTTTCTGAAACCAATATACAAGCTAATAATCAACTTTAAATATAAGTGTAGTCGTTCCAGACTGTAAACAACATTGATGATAAATACATAGAAATGGGAATATCTAAGGTTTTATTCATATCTGTACAGTATTACATGTAAAACTGGATTGTATATCCTTTAATGTAAATGTTTCTTCAGGAAAGTGTGGTATAATACTTCACTATTTTCAAACAATAACACTTTTATTCATCAGATACATTTTTTAGCATAAGAACATTTAAAGAAACCGTTAAATCTGTCCCCCCCCCCTCTGTGTAGCAGAGATACACTTGAGCGTCACGCTTTTGTGCTTGGAATGTGCATGTGTATGTCCATCCAGTTATATCATAGAGATCAATGATTTTTACAGGCCGGTATGATCCACATAGAGGGCCTATGTGTGAATATTAGAGAATAGAGAAATTATGATTGGGAGGAGAAGGGAAAATTTTCAAAAACCAACAGAAACAATTACTAACAGAACAATTTATTTGATAAGCTGAGGTGGTTACTAGAGCGATTCATTCAAATTAATTCAAGTTTAATTAGTAAATTTAAACTATTTCTTTTGGTGTTCATTTCAACAATGTATCCGCGTAAGCGAGCAAATATTGATGCAAAGACTGCATATATATATAATTGACTTTACTTCTTATAGGTAGTAGTTAATTTGTGGCTTCATCAACATACAAAGTTCTCGCCTCACACGTGTCTAAAATTGTATTTTTGGTAGTTTAGATCAGGGTTTCTCAAACTGCGAGGCGTGAGGGGATTTCAAATTTCAATTTTTCACTTCCTTCGACTTGCTAAATTATGATTGAATAAAAAATTAATATTCTGTTTGGCTTATGAAGCAATAAAATTAATTAATATCTTACAAATCTTTACTATTCTTAATAAACTTCTACAAAGCTCTTATCAGAAAATAAAGAAATAAATTAAATAATAAATGTTTCATTTTTGTATTTTAACGTAAAAAATTTATTTTATTCTAAGAAAGAGAGTCTTAACAATTACTTTTAATGTTCATGTAAGGCTCAAGAGCATAGTTTGAGAAAACCTGGTTTAGATGATTTGCTAGAAATAAGATAATTTACCCAACTTAAATGTGAGCGAAGCCGTGGGCAAACTCGAGTAAGTTAATATGATTATAAAAAAAGAATGATTGATTAATTCATTTAGCAAAATTAATAAACAAATATACTAAGAAAGACTAATAAAATATACTTTGGCACTTAAAAAAATTCAAAATTCAAAATAAAACAAAATTATTAAAATGGTGTGACCACATGTATGTGCTAATTAATAGAAAACGGTACGTATACAAAACTTTTTATTTCTGGTACAAAACGGTACAAAAACTAGTATAAAACCTTGGCAATGTAAAAAGTTCAACATACAAAAGTGGTACTACAGGTTAATGGACGTGCTGCTATACCTTATAAAGTAGTAAATTGAGAAAAGACTTACGTATTTTGAAATGATAGTATATACTATTTAACTAAACACTACACAACTCGCCATCTATTAGTATCACTACAAATCAAAACGAATGTTTCCGGAGACAGCAAAACACATTTTAATAAATGGTCTAAAAATTAACTTTACAAAAAGTCATTTGGCCTAAAGTCGTTTGGCCTAAAGGCGTTTGGCCTAAAGTCATTTGGCCTAAAGGCATTTGGCCTAAAAGGCATTTGGCCTAAAGGCATTTAGCCTACACTTTAGGTCAAATGCCTTTAGGCCAAATGACGGGTACCATCAGAACGACGAAGAACCCAGGCACATTAAAGAAAATTACAAGCTGCGACCAAGAGATGTCATCAGGCCTCCCAAACGCTATGAGGCTAACCTAGTGGAAATAGATGTACCACAGACTTATGAGGAAGCAATGAAGAGTCCTGATGCAGAGCACTGGACTGACGCAATCAAAGAAGAACTGGATGCGCTGGAAAAGAACAAAACCTGGGTGCTAGTATCATTACCTCCTGGTAAAAATACAATAGGCTCAAAATGGGTTTTCAAAGTAAAACGCACCAAAGACGGAAACATTTCACGACATAAAGCAAGACTGTGCGCTAAAGGTTTTGCACAGAAAGAAGGAGTCGACTACAATGACACATACTCTCCAACAACACGGTATGACTCTATACGAGTGAAAACTGCATTCTTATATGGTGAACTCAAGGAAGATATCTACATGCTTCCACCAGATGGAATCAATATTGACCAACACCTTGTCTGCAAATTAAGAAAGTCACTATATGGCCTCAAACAATCATCGCGTTGTTGGAACGAAAAGTTTGACGGTTTCCTGAAAATGTTTGGATTCTGCCAAAGTACTGCAGAAAAATGTGTTTATCGAGGGGGTTTCAATAAATCAAAGGTTTTGCTTGCATTATATGTTGATGATGGGCTGATCATGGCTGAAAACAAAATGTCACTACAACTTGTACTCAATAAACTGAAGATAACCTTTGAAGTCACAATCGGCGAGCCAAATTACTTTGTAGGTCTGGAAATAAAACGAAATAATCTGAATGGATCAATATTTCTACACCAGGCCAACTATATCAAACAAATAATCAAGAGATTCAATCTTGAAGACTCTAAGCCAATCAGTGTGCATGCTGATCCACACACTCACTTGAGTTCAAACAAAAGGGAAAATGAAGAAATAAAAGTACCCTATCGAGAAGCTGTCGGCAGCTTAATGTTTGCTGCAATAGTTAGTCGGCCAGACATTATGTACGCAGTTGGAAACGTGAGCAGATATTTGGCAAACTATGGACCAAGTCATTGGAATGCAGTCAAACGCATCTTAAAATATCTAAAAGACACATCCAGCTACGGCATTGAATTTAAAAGGAGTAAGAATCCACCCCCATTAATTGGCTTCTCGGACTCTGACTTCGCAAACGATTCGGACACCCGACGCTCCACAACTGGATACCTCTTTCAATTGAGTAATGGCCCTATAACATGGGATAGTCAACGTCAACAAACCGTTTCCCTTTCCACTACCGAAGCTGAGTACATTGCTGCCTCAATGCGGCCAAAGAAGTCATCTGGCTCAGGCATCTCCTACTTGACATTGGGGAAACAGTGGGAGAAGCCACAATTCTCGCGGTTGATAATCAGAGTGCAATGCGCCTTGTGCGAAACCCAGTGTTCCACAAGAGAACCAAACACATAGACATACGCTACCACTTCATACGTGAGAAATATGAGAACGGTGAGATTAACATCAAGTATGTACCCTCCGAAGACCAGTTAGCAGATATACTAACTAAACCCCTTCCACGTGATCGTTTTCAGACACTCCGTGGTGCAATTGGAATGAAAAGACTGAAGAACTGACAAATGCTTCTCATTGACATTGATACATATATAAAGCTGTTTATCATTTTTGTTTTATTTTTGAAGCTAATTAGTAACTTCACTTAAATAAACCGTTTTTTTTTTCTAATCATTTGCAAGACTGTAAACAAGCATTCATTTAGTGGGAGTGTCAAAACATGTTTAAAATATCATGCTTGTTTAGGCCTAACCTCATAACCAACAGTATGAGTGCCCAATAGTGTGGCGCACGAATACATTCTTTAAGCCTCTTTTTGTGCTAGTGTGGTTGGCGTCATGTAACACTCATGTTGAGCTCTTACCGTGTGCGTTCCGCTAAATAAGAACAGTGCGTTCCAAACTTAAAACAAAGTGTTTAACACTTCTTCTGTTAGCAGAACTTAAGATCCCAAGGTGACTGCGAATTGAAGAAAAGGCAAGATTGCAGCTCCACGGCTTCTTGCACAGTTCCTAACGTGGATATGCTGTGGTTGTATATTTGAGGGTTGAAGATGAGGACGGGAATGTTAGGGTTTGGTTACTGTTTGCGCGGGCTAAGATAGCTCCATTGAAAAGGATAACATTGCTCCGATTAGAGCTTTGTGCTGAAGTACTAGTTTCAAAGCTCCTCAGACATGTCAGTCGAGTCCTTTCAAATGAGGTTGCCATTGATTCTGTCACTGTATGTATTGATTCTAGTGTAGTGGTGAGTTGGATAAAATCGTCACCTCATCGTTGGAGTACGTTTGTTGCCAACAGGGTGAGTCAGATACAAGAGTGGCTATCCCAAAATCAATTTTGGTACGTCCCAAACGCTACTAACTCGGTGGACTGCGCCAATAGGGGCTTATTTCCTAGTGAACTTCTGAACCATTCCTTATGGTGGAGTGGACCAGCATGGTTGAGTAAAACTGAGGAATGCTGGCCCATCTTGCAGCAAACAGGCTCAGTGACGGAAGAAGCGAAGGCAATGACACTGAACGTCACAGTGGACGCTAATGAGAGTCCTACTAATGGATGAATCTCTTCTCCAGACTAGTCAACATTAAAGAGAGCTACCACCCTTATTTTACGATGGCTAGATAAAATAAGATCTAAAGTACCAAATCCAGGGGACCTCACGGCAGAGGAATTATCAGCCACCATGCTCCGTCTTGTGAAACTGGTACAGTGTCAGGAGTTCTCTGAGGAAATAGCTCGATTGAAGGCAAAAAGCCATGCCACAAGGAAATTGGCAGGTTGAATCCCTTTGTGGACGACGAGGATTTTCTAAGGGTGGTTAGACGATTGCTCAACGCCAAGCTACCCTTTGCGCAAAAGCATCTCTTATTGATGCCTCGCAATCAGCACCCTACCAATTTAATTATTGATGAGTCCCGCCTGAAAAACTAACACCCTGGCCCACAGAACCTCCATTGCATGTTCAGGAAGCAATTTTGGATCATGGTGAGCAGAGATTCCATTCGTAGACGGGTAGGCCGATGCGTTCCGTACTTTAAGGCACGTTCATTATCCATAGCTCCATTGATGGGAGAGCGCCCCACAGCCAGATTGGAGGAAGTGAAAGCAGTCTACACAACTGGGTAGATTATGGGGGTCCATCAGTGGCGCAGGAACTAGGGGGTACGGGGGTAAATTTTACCCCCCAAAAAAATTGAGGGGGGTAAAAAGTATCATTTTTACCCCCCAAATTAATATATAGTAAAACTTTGAGATAATATAAACATCTTATTGAGGCAAGATACAATGTTCACACTATGTTAACATAGTAAAAATAAAATATGCTTGGAGCATACACTGAAGAAATTTTGAAAACTCTGATAGTGATACCAGCTGCATCAGCTACGGCAGAAAGAAGTTTTTCAATGATTGGATGCATTAAAAACCATCTTCGCTCCACGATGAGACAATGTAGACTAAATCACCTGAGAGGCTCAACAAAATTGAAATTGTAAAACTGGTTAATGGTTTTATAGCTAGTAACAAATATAGGGCAAAGATTTATGGAAATCTACTTTAATTTTCAGTGTTTCATAATTTTTAGTTGAGCTGCATCAGATAACATTTTTCTTAATATGTTTTGTGTGTATTAATTCTAATGTTTGGAATGACTAAAATAAATGAGAAAAATACACAGTGGGACCATTAAATACAGGTATCCCTCGTTATATGTGATATCACTTTACATGTTTTCGCTAAAAGCACGAGTTAAAGAAATACAAAAATAGTGCGTGGTCAACTGGAATTTCGCAGTCATCCTGTGCGGTGATGGGGTGACCATGTGTACACACATTCCAGTGAAAGCATTGATCTTTACTGTACAGTTTGGTGTTAGGGGGGTGGTATTGACAACATTGGATATGCATGGGCAGAAGTTAAACAGTCCTGTATGAAAGGAGTTTGGAAAAATGTTTGGCCTGAAGTTTTCGATTCTCATGATTTTATCCTGACCACAAGCTTTCTAATTCAAGACAGGACATCGTTGACACAGCAAGATGTTGGATTTGAGGACATAGATCAGGTAAATGTGGATCAATTGTTCCAATCCCACTCAACAGAACTCACCAAAGAAGATCTTCTAGAAATTGATAATGGCATAAAGAATTAAGAGGAAGAGCCTTATGTTGTTTAGCCTATCAAACAACTTTCAACCAAACAATTTGCTGATTTATTTAAGCACATTGACAGTTCAATTAGAATCATTGAAGAGAATGACCCTAACATGGATAGAAGCACCAAAGCTGCCAGAGAGATCCAGAGTTCTTTTGCTTGCTACAAATAACTCTATATAGAGAGCGGGAAAATGCTATCCGTCAGTTGAATCTTACAATTTCATCAAAGAAATTTAAAATCATCAATCTAAATACCCAGGGCCTTCACAAAAGCAAAAGCTTATCGTCCCAGGACCTTCAAGAAAGCAAGAGTCTAACATCCCAGGGCCTATAAGAAATCAAGAGCCTACCATCCAAGGACCTTCAAGGAAGTAAAAGCCTACCGTCCTAGGGCCTTTATGTTAACAAGAGCTTAGCATCCCAGGGCCTTCAAGAGAGTAAGAGTCTACCATCCCAGGGCCTTCAAGAAAGCAAGAGTCTACCATCCCAGGGCCTTCAAGAAAGCAAGAGCCTACCGTCCTAGGGCCTTTATGCCAGCAAGAGCTTAGCGGCCCAGGATCTTCAAGAGAGTAAGAGTCTACCATACCAGGGCCTTCAAAAAAGCAAGAGTCTACCATCCCAGGGCCTTCAAGAAAGCAAGAGCCTACCATCCCAGGGCCTTCAAGGAAGCACGAGCCTACCGTCCTGGGGCCGTTATGCCAGCAAGAGCTTAGCGTCCCAGGGCCTTCAAGAGAGCCAAAGCCTACCATCCCAGGACATTCAAGAGAGCAAGAGCTTATTGTCCCAGGCCCTTCAAGAAAGCAAGAGCTTACCATCCAAGGGCCTTCAAGTGATCAAGAGTCTATCTTACCTGGGCCTTAGAGAGCAAGATCTTACCGTCCAAGGGTATTCTGAAGAGCTAAATCCTACCATCCAAGAGCCTTTAAGAGAGCAAGAGCTTACCGTCCCAGGACCTTCAATAGATCAAGAGCTTACCTTCCCAGGACCTTCAAGAGATCAAGAGCTTCCCGTCCAAGGGCCGTCAAGAGAGCAAGAGCGTACCGTCAAGAGCAAGATAGTGATAATCCAGATTTGCCAAATCCAGTTATTTTATCATGCGATTGAAGACTAACAGTAAGTGTACCTGTAGCATTGTATTAATTAGATACAGTGATTAAAAATTGTGTTGGTTTACAAATTTCAGGGGATTGAAGAATGACCATAGGTGTAGGCTATCTAATGCATTGTACTAGTTATATAAATTTAAAAAAATGGCATTCATTTATAAGTTTTAGGTTTTTATTTCCTTTGGAGTAATCCCTATATCACTCATGTTAAAATTATTTCACTTGCATTTTCGTGTTACGCGATTATTTATCAGAACAAATCACTTGCGTAGTGTGAGTGAGACCTGTATTCCATTTTCCTGTTCTTTTTTTAATCTCAAAAATGTTATCCCCTATAAGAGCACATGGTTATTTCTACCCTCCCAAATAAAAACGTTCCTGCGCCACTGGGGTCCATATACGATTACGTTGGGCCACATTCGACAAGCTAAGACAACAAAGGCATACATCTGCCTTTTTGTGTGTATGTCCACTCGTGCAGTTCACTTGGAATTGGCGTCCGAATTGACTACGGACGTATTCTTGGCTGCTTTTCACCGGTTTCTGACTCACCATGGATCAGTGCATGAGATATTTAGTGACCAGGGAACCAATTTTGTTGGCGCTAAAAGGATTCTAGGAGAATGGAAGGAACTAACTTCCCATGCAGACCACAATGCTGCGGTAGGACGAGAGATGTCTCAGCGGGGCATATCGTGGCACTTGATCCCACCAACCAGCCCTCACATGGGAGGGCTTTGGGAGGCTGCTATAAGATCAACAAAGAAGTTCTTGTCAGCTTCTATTGGAGAGCAAATCCTCACTTTTGAGGAGTTCACAACGGTGCTGGCACAGATTTAGGCCACCATCAATTCTAGACCTCTCACTCCGATGAGCTCAGATCCGAATGACTTAGAAGCTTTAACACCAGGGCATTTTATTATGATGGAGGCCCCATTTACCATCCAAGAGCCTCGATTGCCGGATAAAATTCTAAACTTACGTGACAGGTGGAAACTAGTGCAGCAGATCATGAAAACATTCTGGCGCAGATGGTGAAATGAATATCTTGGTGGCCTTCAACAGCGCCCAAAATGGGCTAATCAAACAGCTAATCTAGCCATCGAAGATTTCGTCATCATAAAAAAGACAACGCACCTCCCTTACAATGGAGGACTGGTCAAATCTCGTCAATACACCCCGGACGAAATGGTGTGGTTCGAGTGGCTACCGTGGCTACCAAAACTGATACTGTAAAACGGCCAGTGGTAAAACTGTGCCCATTACCCTTAAAGAGATAAAGGTTGCATACGGTGTCGCCGGTAGATGTGCGGATAGGTAGGGTCCTCTCCATGGGCTTCCTTCCTCGCGTAGTCTCTCTTACAGCCCCAGGTGGATTGAAGGTTGTTTCTTTCCTGGGCCTTCCCTAGATCCACATTTTCTTTTACTTTATATTTTAGCACCGACGTACACCTATTCGACAAATTGTATATATTGTAGACTATTAGACCAGTAAGTGTTGTTGCTAGCGTACTAGAGGTTGAAGCTTTTGTTTTTATTTCCTAATTAGTTTCTTTAACAGTGTATTCTCTTTAGTGGGATACATTTTCTGGAAGAATATTCATTTTGGTCCCATGAAAGTTTTGATTTGATATGATTTACTTAGTATATAGATTAAACTTGAGATTTCGGTCTTTTTCGTTCATGTTGAAAATGCCACAATGACTTTAACATACACCGTGGTTAAGTTGACCTAATCACATGGGATAGTGTTGAAACGCCAACGTGTTTCAAGGGGGCAGTAATTTTAATACGATCCAAAAGTGTCTGGCTGAAGGAGCGCACCTGGTATTGAACGCCACAACTAAGAGTGGGCCGCCAACTGTGGAGGGTTTGAGACTGTCACGCCTGTGAAAGTCACTGTGCCTAGTAAAGACCAACAGGTAAGATGATTGGCGAGATTGTTATATTTTATTGCAGTGTTTCGTGGTGTTTTGTTTGCTAGTTCGCACCCTGTTAATAGAAAATAATACAGTCCACAAAGTTTTGTTATAGTTGCAATCACGGTAATGATTCTGAATTCCAGTTAAGTCCGTGGTTTCAAACACTTATATTGAAGATTATATGACTACATATATATTTTTATATTCTGAAGTTAAGTAAATGCTTCTGAATTATAGAAACATAATATAATTTATATCACAGGTGCCACAGACTGAAGAGGAATGTAAAAATGTAGTTGATGTATTCGAAAAGAAGTGGAATTTCCTCCATTGTTTAGGTGCCATGGACGGGAAACATGTAGAAATACGAAAACCTCCTGGTTCAGGTTCTTATTTTTACAACTATAAAACAAACTTTCAGTATTGTCTTAATGGCATGGGTAAATGTAAACTATGAATTTATTATGGTGGATATTTGAACTAATGGGATGGTTTCGTATGGTGGAGTATTTGCTAAAATTTGGTAAAATAACTTTAAGAAAAAAACTAAATATTCCTGAACCAGAATCCCTTGAAAATGACGATTCAACTATGCCGTATGTTTTGGTTGCAGACGATACTTTTCCTCTTTCAGAAAATTTAATGAAGCCGTACAACCTAAGAGACCTAACTAATGAGAAAAGAGTTTTCAATTACAGAGTATCTCGGGCTCAGCGTATTGTTGAGAATGTATTTGGAATTCTAGCTAGTCGATTCAGAAATCTTTTAACTACTATCAGTGTAAGCTCAGAAAAAACATCCAAAATAGTAAAGGCACGTTGTCACTTGCACAATTTTCTACGTGTAAAAAAGCTGAATAATATATTGAGCATGATTTTGATGTAGAAGATTTAAGTTTTGGGCAAATTCGACTAGAAAACTGGAGATCTGACAAGCAACAACTACAAGGTTTACAACCTTCAGCAAATCGCAGTGCCCCTACGTTTGCGAAAGTGATACGAGACAAATTCTGTGAATATTTTAACAATACAGGCTCAGTCCCATAGCAAGAAACAATGATTCAACAAGAACAATAAAAATAATGATAATATATTAATAAATACATTAAATATACTTACTGTGGTTTTATCATTCAGCGAGTCCACATTATGGGTTTTCTCCTCTTCAACTTCCGGTGACATTGTCAAAATTCCTTCTCGCTGTATTTCTTGATCCCTTAAAAATGTCAGCTCTTTGTAATACCACAAACTTGTGGTGAAAATGCCGTCCGTACCAGTGCCACTCTTTTTACTTTGAATTACTTTTGTTAGTTCTCTTCTGTAATATGCTCTAAATCATTTAATTTTTTCGAACCATTTCACGGTTTGCACGTGGCTCGATCTCATATAGTTTTTCTACCAAAACAGTATAACATCATCGTCTTTATTTCTGTTTTTGTATTCGTCGCTTTTACTTTCTACAACGCGGGAAATCCTATATAAAAATTTAAAAACTCGCTCCAGATATCTTTTATTTCCAGAACGCACACGCTCGCCATAGTTGCTAGCACGCCACTGACATGATTGACAAGCACAGCCATACACTTTCAAGCACGCTTGCCTGAAGACAGAAAATCAAACAGGCTTGAGATCATGTCAAGTATTTGCACAGGCCGTCAATCACTCCCACACACACTCAAAATGCTTGCTCAAACACCATGCTTGTCAAGCGTGCTTGATAGTGTATTGAAAGAAGCCGTTATGTATATCCCCTCAAAATCAAGCAGACAACAAACTTTAATGTTATGCTTTGATACTTTAGGAGAGCTATTTTTAATAGATAGTGAACGTGTATAATTATTTCTATCCGGGATAGTATAGGCTATGTGCACCAGTACTGGTGGCGTGACTCATGATGACTTCATAAGTTCTTGCGGGGAAAAATCTGAGCGGCATCATTTTTACCGCGATCAAATACTCGAAAATCCTAAAACATAACTCACCGTTTCTCGTAAATTACTTGGACAATCACAGTATTTTTATCAGAATTTTTTATAAAAATCTTAAAATACATGAGAATATGATTAAAACTCCCATATTCCAATTGGTTTGTTTTGAAAAAATTGTTTTCTAATGAAAGAGCTATAATGAGGTTTTTTATTACAGAAATATTTTCACGCTGGGTAAAAGTTTTTTCCTAATTGAGATAGATGGGTAGTGTAAGTGTACGAAATGATCACCATGAACTGAATTTTATTTTGGTATAGAACTCATTCCTCTAACACTATTACTTTTCACAGTTTAATGTGTTTAGTTACGAGCTCATTGCGAGCGCCAAGTTTTCGATGAGCTGAAGATTGTCAGAAAGACCGGCCCGTCATTCTGTCCGATTACTGATTGACAATTGTGCTTGAAGAGAAGCTGGATATTCTAATAGTGATTTAATATTGGAAGTAATAATAAGAGTTGGTTTGTCTAATATAACCATTGATCTCTATAATATAACTGGATGGACATACACATGCACATTCCAAGGACAAAGGCGTGACGTTCAAGTTTATCGTCTGCTACACTGAGGGGGGGAAAGATTTAACGGTTTCTTTAAATGTTATTATGCGAAAACATGTCTCTGATGAATAAAAGTGTTATTATTTGAAAATAGTGAGGTATTATACCACACTTTCCTGAAGAAACATTTACATTAAAGGATATACAATCCAGTTTTACAGGTAATACTGTACAAATACGAATAAAACCTTAGATATTTCAGTTTTTATGTAGTTGTCATCAATGTTGTTTACAGTCTACCACGACAACACTTATATTTAAAGTTGGTTATTAGCCTGTATATTGGTTTCAGAAACCATATTATATTGAAAGTTCTATAAATATAATGAACAAGGTATCTTAAAACTTGTTTACATTTGTTTGAATAACAAACTTTGAATAGTTGACATGCATTCAAACTATCACTTAGGTTATAGGCTTGTGGAAAGTATTATTATAATAACACCTGTTTTTTTTTTAAGTTGGTTCATATCTTTCAGAAACCATATTATGTTGAAATTTCGATAACTATAATGAAACAAGTTAGCTAAAACTGTATTACATTTGTTTGAATGACACACTTTGTGTAGAAGTCTTACGTTCAAATGATAATTTAGGTTATTGGCTTGTAGGAAGTACAGTATCTACTAAACCCTGATTTTAGTAATAATTCCAATCTGTAAGGCTTTATTTCGTACCAGAATACTATCATATATATAATATTATGTAGGATGAACGCTAATTTAGAACAGAAGTAGAAATTTCCTTCTGGAAGGTCTTTTATCCTAACTAAACACAAATATAGGGTAGGATTCTGGTACGAGATAAAGCCTTAAAAGTAAGCTTCCTTCAAAAATCATCTTACATATTAGGCTACATCAACTTATTTAAAGAAAAAACTAACCAGTTTTGAACTTTTATATGCTCTTCAAAGCTTTAACTAACATATTTATTTATTTAACCACTCTCACATTGATGTATCACATATATTCCATCAAATTAATTAACGATGTCATAATGCCACATTGCCTTGTATGGGTAAAAGAGAGAAAGAGATACCCGAAAGTTTATTTCTCTCTTACCCAATGGTATGCAGACGACAGCTCGAAAATTTCAGCCACATATGTCCATTGATCTCTATAATATAACTGGATGGACATCTGTGGCTGAAATTTTCGAGCTGTCGTCTGCATACCATTGTGTAAGGGAGAAATAAACTTTCGGGTATCTCTTTCTCTCTTACACCCATACACGGAAATGTGGCATTTTGACATCGTTCATTAATTTGAATGAATACATTAGATACATCAATGTGTGAATGGTTAAATTAAATAAATATGTTAGTTAAAGCTTTGAAGAGCATATAAAAGTTCAAAACAGGTTAGTTTTTTCTTTAAATAAGTTGATGTAGCCTAATATATACGATGATTTTTGAAGGAAGCTCGCTTGTAAGGCTTTATCTCGTACCAGAATACTACCCTATAGTTGTGTTTGGTTAGCATAAAAAACCTTACAGAAGGAAATCTATACTTCCGTTTAAAATTGCCGTTTATCCTACCAAAATATTATATATATGATAGTATTCTGGTACGAAATAAGGCCTTACGGATTGGGATTATTACTAAAATCAGGGTTTAGTAGATACTGTACTTCCTACAAGCCAATAACCTAAATTATCATTTGAACGTAAGACTTCTACACAAAGTGTGTCATTCAAACAAATGTAATACAATTTTTAGCTAACTTGTTTCATTATAGTTATCGAAATTTCAACATAATATGGTTTCTGAAAGATATGAGCCAAATTTAAAAAAAAAACAGGTATTATAATAATACTTTCCACAAGCCTATAGCCTAAGTGATAGTTTGAATGCATGGCAACTATACAAAGTTTGTCATTCAAACAAATGTAATCAAGTTTTAAGATACCTTGTTCATTATATTTATCGAACTTTCAATATAATATTGTTTCTTAAACCAATATACAAGCTAATAACCAACTTTAAATATAAGTGTAGTCGTGACAGACTGTAAGCAGCATGTATGACAATTACATAAAAACTGAAATATCTAAGGTTTAATTCGTATTTGTACAGTATTACCTGTAAAACTGGATTGTATATCCTTTAATGTAAATGTTTCTTCAGGAAAGTGTGGTATAATACCACACTATTTTCAAATAATAACACTTTTATTCATCATAGACATGTTTTCGCATAAGAACATTTAAAGAAACCGTTAAATCTGTCCCCCCCCCCCTCAGTGTAGCAGACTATACACTTGAGCGTCACGCCTTTATCCTTGGAATGTGCATGTATATGTCCATCCAGTTATACTATAGAGATCAATGCATATGTCCATCCAGTTATAGTATAGAGATCAATGAATATAACGCACTAAATCCCTTTCAAGAATGGTCCATCGGCAAAGGAAAAGCATTAGTAGCGAGTAATCCTGTAGCAAGGTTGGAGGAAATAACACAAGATTGGGAAAAGATTAATGATTTTGTCATAAGGCAGACATCAATAACCCTACAATCACATGGAGTGGTATTACATATAAATAATAAACATATAAAACACTATCGTGATTTTTGAAAACGATGATTTGTGATATACACAATTACAAATGGTTTTATAAAGCCAATAAATTATATTGTGTCAAAATTAGGTATAAATAGATTTTTAATAATATTATTTATGTATTAAAAATTTACTTTTCACAAGTTCTAATGTTAGCTTAACATAATTCATTTAATAATTTATTTATATGACACTTACGATATAGTATATTTTCGCTGCTAAATGCGGGTGTTCTATTCTAATTTAAAGTGGACTTCTATGATTAAACTCGTTACGTTCGCAAAGAAATTCTCAACATCCAATTCCTATTCTGACAATTCACCAAAGAATAATATATATCATGTCGGGAATCAAACCCTGAACCCTTAACACATAAGGTGGACGTATTAATGACCAAGCTGAGTTATAGTCGGACAGAGTGGACAGTAATTATAAATTAAATATTTATCTAGTCACTAATTTACAAGAAAGGTAAAATATATTATAAATACCAAAAGTAATTTAAAGTACTTAACATAATAATAATGATTGAAAAGTTATTAATAGTAAAGCTAGTAATAGATCAGGAAAAATAAATGTAGGAACGGAATATGTGTTCGGGTCTTTCTGATAATCTTCAGTCTAACAAAAACCTGGAGTGCGTGAAGAGCTCGTAACTAGATAAATCAAACTGTGAAAAGTATTGGTGTTAGAGGGAAGAGTCTTATATCCAAATAAAAATGCAGTTCATGGTGATCATTTCGTACACTTATACTACCTATCTATCTTAATTAGAAAAAAGCTTTTACCCAGAGTGAAAATATGACTGAAGAAAAAACCTGGGCTGTGTCTGCACTTGTGCACTTGCGCACTTTATTTGCACAACTTAATGAAACATGTTTCTGGTGCCTATAGTACATAGGGTGCATGAGACTTTTCAGACAGTATAGAACACTTAGAGCTACCTGGTGGCCAGTTATGAAAGTAATGTTTCCATAGCAACGAGATCAATTATTTTTGAAAGTGTTTTGTTCCCTATGCACACTCTGTAGTGGATTAGCGGTGTTATAAAATTAGTAAGCGTGGATACAGTGGCGTAGGAACGTTTTTATTTGGGGGGGTAAAAATAACCCTGTGCTCTTATAGGGGGTAATATTTTTGAGATTAAAAAAAGAACAGGAAAATGTAATGAAGCTGTTCTTCACACTACGCGAGTGATTGGTTCTGATAAATAATTGCGTAACACGAAAATGCAAGTGAAATGATTTTAACATGAGTGATATAGGGATTACTCCAAAGGAAATAAAAACCTAAAACTTGCAAATGAACGCCATTTTTTAATTTATATAACTAGTACAATGCATTAGGTAGCCTACACCTATTGCCAATCTTCAATCCCCTTAATTTGTAAACAAACACAATTTTTAATCAATGTATCTAATTAATACAACGCTACAAATACACTTACTATTAATCTTCAATCACATGATAAAATAACTGTATTTGGCAAATCTGGATTATCACTATCTTGCTTTTGACGGTAGGCTCTTGCTCTCTTGACGGCCCTGGGATGGTAAGCTCTTGATCGCTTGAAGGTCCTGGGACGGTAAGCTCTTGCTCTCTTGAAGGCCTTGAGATGGTAGGTTCTTGCATTTTTGAAGGCCCTGGGATTGTAGGCTCTTGCTTTCTTGAAGGCCCTTGGATGGTAGGCTTTTATCTCTCGGGAAGACCCTTGGATGGTAAGCTCTTGCTCTCTTGAAGGTCCTGGAATGGAAGACTCTTGATCTCTTGAAGGCCCTGGGACGGTAGACTCTTGCTCTCTTGAAGGCCCTTGGACGGTAAGTTCTTGCTCTCTTACCGGCCCTTGTACGGTAAGCTCTTGCTCTCTTGACGAACCTTGGATGGTAAGCTCTTGCTCTCTTGACGGCCCTTGGACGGTAAGCTCTTGATCTCTTCACGGCCCTTGGACGGTAAGCTCTTGCTCTCTTGAAGGCCCTGGGACGGTAGACTTTTGCTCTCTTAAAGGCCCTGGGATGGTAGACGTTTTCTCTCTTAAAGGCCCTGGGATGATAGACTTTTGCTCTCTTGAAGGCCTTTGGACGGTAAGCTCTTGCTCTCTTGAAGGCCCTTAGACGGTAAGCTCTTGCTGGAATGAAGGCTCTAGGACGGTAAGCTCTTGCTGGCGTGAAGGCCCTGGGATGGTAGGCTCTTGCTCTTGTGAAGACCCTTGGATGGTAGGCTTTAGTTTTTTTTAAATACCCTTGGACGATACGCTCCCGCTTTCTTAAAGTCCCTGGAATTGTAAGCTTTTGCTGTTGTGAAGGCCATGGGTCTTTAGACTGACGATTTTCAATTTCTTTGATGAAATGGTCAAGACTCAACTGACGGGCAGCATTTTCCCTCTCTCTATTTAGTTATTTATAGCAAGCCAAAGAACTCTGGATCTCTCTGGCAACTTTGGTGCTCCTATCCATGATAGGGTCATTCTCTTCAATGATTTTAATTGCACTGTCAATGTGCTTAAATAAATCAGCAAATTGTTTGGTTGAAAGTTGTTTGATAGGCTAAACAACATAAGGCTCTTCCTCTTAATTATTTATGCCATTCTCCATTTCTAGAAGATCTTCATTGGTGAGTTCTGTTGAGTGGGATTGGAACAATTCACCCACATTTTCCTGGTCTAAGTCCCCAAATCCATGCTATGGCAACGATGCCATGTCTTGAATTGGAAAACTCGTTTTCAGGATCAAAATCATGAGAACATGAAACTTCAGGCCAAACATTTTTCCAAACTCTCTTCATACAGGACTGTTTAACTTCTTCATATGCATATCTTATGTTGTCAATACCACCCCCTTAACACCAAACTGTACAGTAAAGTTCAATGCTTTCAATGGAATGTGTGTACACAAGTTCACACCACCATTGCACAGGATGACTGCAAAATTCCAGCTGACTATGCATTATTTTTTTATTTCTTTGAATCGCGTTATATCGAAAACGCGTAAAGTGAGATCGCGTATAATGAGGGATACCAGTATTTAATGGTCCCACTGTGCATTTTTCTCACTTATTTTAGTTATTCCAAACAATATAATTAATACATACAAAACATATTAAGAGAAGTGCTATATGATGCAGCACTACTAAAAATTATGAAACACTGAAAATTAAAGTAGATTTCCATACACCTTTGCCCTATATTTGTTACTAGCTATAAAACCACTAACCAGTTTTGCAATTTCAATTTTGTTGAGCCTCTCAGGTGATTTAGTCTACATTGCCTCATCGTGGAGCGAAGATAGTTTTTAATACATCCAAGCATTGAAAAGCTTCTTTCTGCAGTAGCTGACGTAGCTTGTATCACTATTAGAGTTTTCAAAATCTCTTCAGAGTGTGCTCCAAGCACATTTTATTTTTATTATGTTACTTTTGTGTGAACTTTGTATCTTGCCTCAATAAGATGTTTACATTATCTAAAAGTTTTACTATATTATTTTGGGGGGGGTAAAATGATACTTTTTACCTCCCTCAATTTTTGGGGGGGGGTAAAATTTACCCCCGTACCCCCTAGTTCCTGTGCCACTGCGTGGATATTTACAGCAATACAAATGTAAATTGTTATTTTCCTGTATTTAAACTTCTTATATCAATAAAATATTATTTTTTACTAAGACTATTATTTAAACTAAAAAAGAATTTTTTAAACTAAAAATTATTTTGCTAAAAAAAAGAAATTTCATGCTGCACTGAAAATAAATAAATTACATAGCATATTCATTTAACAGGTTAAGTTTATTTATTCCGTTTAAAACGCTATTTTAACTAAAGTGAGCATTAAAGGGCACATCGAATGTGCTAATTGGGATATGGGAGTTTTAATAATATCCTAATGTCTGTTAAGGTTTTTATAGCAAATTCTAAAAAAAAAAAAAAATACTATGTTTTTCCAAGGGGGTTAGGAGTTTACGAGAAGCTGTGAGTTATATTTTAGGATTTTCGAGTATTTGATCAGAGTAAACATGATGCCGCTTGGATTTACCCTGCAAGAACTTAAAAATGAGGTGGCTGTCTTACGCACTCGTGTCGTGAATTTAAATATCGTCTGCACTTTGCACGGATCCTATAAAGAAAATAGATTACTGCCAGTGCAGTGTCTGTTTTCCACAAGAATAAACGATTATGTTATAGTTGTTTAGTTATATGTTATAAGTT
Source organism: Timema podura (assembly GCA_033556935.1). Classification (NCBI taxonomy): domain Eukaryota; kingdom Metazoa; phylum Arthropoda; class Insecta; order Phasmatodea; family Timematidae; genus Timema; species Timema podura. The sequence continues at coordinate 76,180,114 of JAVRXN010000001.1, read as the reverse complement.
CTTGCCGTTCTATATAATATAATATATTTAACACATCTGCTATCTATCTATATTATAATTATTTTTTACACGTTTGGGGAAATAATATATTAATACGTGGGGATACTTTACATCTCAAATTTTACACAAAATTCCTTTGCGTTCAGTAGTTTGATTTTTATCTTTATTGAATGACATTTCAATATAAACATAATTTTTTGTAAATGTTATGGTTTTCCGATGGACATTTATCTAAACTTTGTTACATGAATCAAATAGTTATTTGACTCAGCTCTTATTTGAGGTTTATTCTATTTGTGTACACGATTTTGGGGTTTTATGTGAATTTGAAATAATTCACATTTGATAGCTTAAGTTTTATTGTTATTTCAACTCAAATTCGTTATGGGCATGGCAAAATACTGTCCATGTTGGGGGTTGCTTTTGCTTTTATTTTTTGAGTATGTGGAGTCTGACTTATTTTATGATGTTTTGAGCAAAGTTGATCCTTGTGAAGCATTTTGTGAAAAAACCTATCCTGTCGGAGCTGTGGGCAGTGTGAGTATTTTAACTAGCCTAAATAAATTATAGCTGAAATTAATAAATTGATTTAACAATTCACTAACTGTGCATGAGGTAGTTTATTTTCACTACAGTACCATAATTTCTATTGTAATTTTAGCAAACGTTACACTTAATAAACCTAATAGAATAGCCTAGCTCAGCGGTTCTCAAACTGGAGTACGCGAGCAGCTCTCAAGGGAAAGTTGACAAAGTAGCAAGGGCTTAAGGAAAACCCTAGTTACCGTTATCTGGTTATTTCCACCCTTCTTTTTCGCCTATTTGCTCGGCTGGAGACCGATTTCTGAGAATTTTCAACCCTCTACTTCATACCTTCTACATTAGCAGTTTATGATGCGTTTCTCAAAAACATAATATTTGTGAGAGTGGTTTTTCATCCATGGTGTACCTAAAAAAAAGTACCACAATAGGCTAAAAGTTTCATCTCAACAACAAGACATAACAAATATGTGCCAAGCCATGCAGCCACACTCCTCTCACTGAAAAACTTTGGGATTCATAACATATCAGCTCCAGGATTGCAACTAAAAAAATTTATTTGAAAATATTGTGTTTATGGTTCCTTTTTTTCTTTTTTTTTAAACGAATTTGTGCAGAAAATGTGTAAAACTTTTCTACAGACTTTTTACAGTAAAATTTTGTTTTTTAACTGATCATAACGATTCTCAATAAGAGATAATGTTAAGGATCTAACAGTAGGATTCTCTTTAACTGGGTTTTTCACATTTGAAATACTTTAACTGTACGGCTATTTTTTCCCATAGATTAAATAGATTAATAATTTACCAATTTGATCATATTTTGTAAAGCCTGTCATTTGGATTTTTTTTATCTTGAGGTACATCAAACTTGACATGGCCAAGGGGTATTATCTAAACAAACTAGGCCTACTAAAAACACAGTATTAATTATGTAGGCCAAATCGGTGGTGGTAAGCCTGCACATAATATAAAAATGAGAGAGAGGAAAAAAGGTAAGCTAAATTAACTCACAGGATACTTGTGTCTTACTTGCAAACATGTAATACACCTCAAACCAGGGACATGGAGTCTGTACGCCAAGCCTTCGACTCTGGCTCCTCTATTTCTCTACTTTACAACTCCCTCATAAATTTTTAAGTATATTAATTAGTAATAACAAATTAACTGCACTAAAATGCTGCATTACAGATTAGGCCTACTTCATGGGAAGCTTTTTGGAATTGTGAATGTTTATTTAGTAACATTTGTCAATACTAATTACAAATAGGCTTTTGGTCCTAAAGAATTAAAAAGTATTAAATTAAAATTATACAGGGGCCTATACTATATATATATATATAATATATATATATATAACACACACACACACACACACACACACCACCATATATTATTAGGTAAGCCTATTATAAGTTTTTATTTTGTAACCAGAGTTGTGCATTTTTACCGGCGCCACAGCCCTGTCTCAAACTATATTCCGAAGCTTAATTGCTCTAAGAAAAACACAAGAGTTAGCCTAATTGTACACAATAGCCACGTTTCTTTTTTTTTAGCCAACCCAGCCCTCCCTTGCAAACGAGACACAATTATCTATATATATCCTGTTTGAGAAATCTTTAAAATCTACAAATGGAAAATAAACGATGTAAGCTCTAAAAGAATTCTTCAAAACTAAAACTGAAGTCCCATTTCAATGTTTGTGCATTAGATGACATCACAAATATACTAACAGCCCAAATTAATATTTAAAATAATGGGGATGGTACGAGCCCAGAGTGGAATTATTTTTTCTTTTTTTGGTCAAATTATCATAAATCTAGGCCTAATGTTTTCTAGCACTTAGGGGATTGTTTCACAACAACCTAAGAAAATTTCCAATTTAACAAAACAAACATTGGGCTCACTTTGATTTCTTGCGTACAATAGTTTGGAACCTGTTGCTACACATTAACCATTTGCAACCACTACAATATTTTATAAAGTAACAAACCTAATTTTTGTAAATTTGTAATTATTGTTTTATTACCTTAACTAATAAAATTTTGAATGTCCTCTAACGAAACAACCAGAAGTACTGTAGGCTTAGATTGTCACACATCTCAAACATCAGTTCTGTGTTGGAAATATTTGAGCACATGATAATATTTTTAATGTTTAGAAGGAAAAAAACAAGCTCAACTTAACCTTTCATGTGTGAATAAATAAAAATATTGATTAGAGCCTAACTATTATTTTTAGAATATTTGTGTTGGAAGGGATTGAAGGATAGACACAGCCTTGTAGAATAGGACTCTACATTACCTACAGTGCCTCAATTTTCTTTTTATCACCGCATTTTAATACCACCCGCCTCCGTGGTATAGTTAGCTAACGCGCTAATTTCATGTTGAGCTGGACTGCCAGGACGGGAAATTCGAGGTTCGAATCTCAGTTGGGTGAACTGGAGGTGGTTTTTCCTAAATGGTCTTCCATTCTCCCTCCATGCAAATTCGGGTTCACTTCCTCTATATTCAACCTTCACATTTCCTAACTCATTAGGGTAATTAGTACTTATAAGCGTATAAGCCGAACAGGTAGTAAGACACGGTGCTAAGTACAGTAGAGTCTCAGAAACTCGACCCTCTATAACTGACACGTGCATGTGCACACAGTTGTTGGCGTCAGTCATTACAATCCAAGGTCATTCAACTGTATAACCTCTCAGTTTGTTTGTGTAACTCGAGTGGAACTGTGGTGCTGTGGTGTTTTTACAAGTGCTGTGTTTGTTAGTTTTCCATTTCAGTAACGTGTTATTTGAATCAATACAGTACAATACTACAGTACAGTACAACTGTACCACTAATTTCATACTGTATGTGATTCATCTGTGTTTAGTAAACATCACATAGTAAACAAACATCTTATGTCAGTTCATTTGGTTAAACTCATATATTTCAATAACAAGACACCATCTCAGTCCACATTAGGTCTTGTTTCCGAGACTCTACTGTCTTTTACTACCTGTTCAGGTTATTCACGTATGTTCCAATAACACTAATGAGCTAGGGATAAAGAAGATAGAATTTAGAGAAAGTGTACCCACATTTGCATGGAAGAAGAGTGGAAAATCAATTTTGGAAAAAAACTCTCAATACTCCCGACTGGGTTTCAAACCCCATTCTGCCTGTCATCGGCAATCTAATTTAGTTTACTCAAGTGATGCATTAGACCATGTGACCACCTAAGCAGGTCACTTCAAAATAGCACTTAGGTGAGCTTTCTAAAACATTTTTAATGATCTATAATTTTTCACAATATTAATTTTGTTAAGAGTCGGAAATTCACTTTGGTATCTGTGTGTATCAGTGCTAGGAAATAAAAATTTCTCATAATTTAACAAAGAAAGAGAAATAAATTCTCCCACCCTCAGCCAGGGAGCAGGCAAAGTGATAGACAGCCAAGCGGACCGACACTGAGAAAGGAACACAACATGCTCGACAAACTTTGATATCATCCAGCTAAGAGTGGCTCAAGTGATAGACAAGTTATTTCAAAACTAACAAAGTGATAAACATGGGCGTAGAAAGCTGTGTGTTAGAATGGTTTCTGCCTTCTCAACCCCCTGGATTTAACTAGCCCCAAAAGGGTGAGTTCCACTTATATGTGTATAAACTTAAACCATAGTGTTTTTAATTTTAATAATTTACTTTCACGTTGCACTTTTCAAAAAATATTTTTAACGTTAGTTTTGTTATCACTTCGAATAAATAATAGGTTTTGATACATACAATATGGTATCTGATCTGAAGAAAGGAGACAAACATTTGTTATAAATTGTAAAATCATAATTTAAAAATTAACGAGATGAAATACCATCTTATTATAAAGAGCAACTGCCAGAAACTAAGTTGGTAGCTTATGTAGGCTTTATCCACCCTTACTTTCAATCATACCTTCTTACCAAACGCACTATTTTGTAACTTTCAACAATATAGAATCATTCATAAAAGTCTTAAAAGTATAACTAGTCAGGGAAAGATTGTAGAATTTTCATTTTGTCATCGTGTATTTGTACCCATTCAGTTAATACACATATGAACTAATTAAACCTGCTTTGATGGCCGCATGGTCTTACGCACTACTCTCGCAATTGACTGGCTGCCTAGGACAGGGAGATCAGGGTTCGATCCCAGTTAGGTGTAGTGAGGGTGATTTTTCTTAAAAGGTTTTCCACTCTACCACCACGAAAATTTCGGGTACAATACCTATAAATTCAATCTTCCTCATCCCTAACACATTAACGTAACTAGTAAATAAGCGTATAACCCGAACAGGTGGTAAGACACGTTGCTGAAAAAATCTAATTACACTAATGGATTACAGAAAGAATGTTGTTATTATGAGATGTGTACTCTCATTGCATGTAGGGAGTGTAACATATGAAAAACCACCCTCCGTACACCAACCGAATTTGAACCCCGATATCCCCGTAATTGACAGTCCAGTCTATTATGAGAGTGACGCCTTAGACTATCAAACACCGAAACTAAGGACATTTTGTTGATGTTGCGTTAGCACCAGATTTATTAATGGTTTATTAATAAGGAGCTAAGTTAAGATGAAATAATCCCGCATAAAAGGAAGATGTAGAAACCACAAGGATGGTAACTATCAGCCTAATCCACTTAGTCGGAATCTTACTCTTATTCAAGCATATCTTAAGCCTTATTAGACCGTGTGGCAAATGGTATGAGTTTATGGTTGTTACAAACCATGAAATGCAACTCATAACGGCAAATAAATTACTCAACAAAGTTATTTTACATTTCTTATTTAAATATGAGCATTGCTAAAGGTTTTTAAAAGAACAGAAGTTATTTCGATGCTGATATTGGCTTACATTTGGTGTATTTTACTAGATCCTGTGTATGTATTATTTGAATCGAGTTCAGTTTGCCAAATAATAATGTTACTGTCATTTTACAAGATTGTAAATCTAAAGTGTGTAAACTTGTTTTTAAATCTATTATGTCAAGAAAGCTAGCATAAATATTTTATTAGTATGTAGCTCACGCATTTGAAAATTAGGTGCATTTTTGAACATTTTTCCGCCCCCATTCTTCTTGTTCTGTTTCTATGTAACCCGTTTCAGAGGTAGCATGGTCTAAGGCATCACACTCGCAATAGACTAGACTTCGAAGACAAGGAGATCGGGGTTAGAATCCTGATCGAGTGTACTGAGGGTAATTTTTTATAAATGGTCTTCACTCTCCCTCCATGCAAATGAGGGTAGTCTACACCAGGCATACAATGTTATTTATGAGGTCAAACTACACCTACATATACATTTTAAGCAAAATCGTTCGATCCGTTCGAAAACTTGGGAATTCAAAACAATCACTCATCGATAGACTACCCTTAAGGGCCTTCCTACCCTCTCTGGTGGTGTGTTGAGCTTTCAGCTCTCAAAATAGATGGCGTTGCTAACGTTATGCAAATTAGTGAATTGCAGACATCAGGTTGGCAGCATTACTACAATTTGGGAGGCTGGCTGGCCGGTAATCAGTCAAGGCCCAAGCAAACTTTCCTAGAACTGATACAGATAAGAAGTGTAGTGCCCACCAGATTGTAAAATGTGTGGGCGACACAAGTTGGACTAAATGTAAGGAGATAAAACGTCAAGATACAATCATACTCTCGAGCAGAAAAATTAGCCTAGCCATCCCAGACAGCAAGACGCTTCGGTATGACACGTCCAAATAAGCCAAAAACCAGTCAGGGAATCTAGAGGCCAAAATGTTAACGATTACAATATTTTCTTTGTGTGTATGAATGTTTAACTATAAAAAGGGAGAGATTGAAATCATAGTTTTGTGGAAATATAGTTGTTGAAATTGTACACATGCCTCCCGGCATACGGCGACACTTGACTTTCTTATTTCTCCCATTAGTGTACATTTTTGGGTAGTTTGGTAGTTCTAAAAAATAGCAATTTACCATGTTGGTGGTCACATGCTCTAAGAAGGCGTCTTTCTCGCATTAGCGCAATAGACTGACTTGTCATTGACAGAAAGGTGGGGGTTCAAATCCCTGTCGAAGGTATTTTGTATATATCTTATTCAATTTTTTTTCTCTTTTCCCCACGCAAATGTGGGTACATTTCCTGTAATTACTTCTACCTTCATCACCACCACACCAATATTGTAATTAATATACATACATTCAGCCCAGACGGGAAGTAAAACGCGGTGATTTTTTGTCATATATATGTTGATTACTTTTATTTCTCATTTGATCTAAAACTACTGACACTAGAGTATAAAAACATCTCAACATAACACTATTACTGCCCGGTTTCGCTAGTTATTTTGCTTAGTGAAAAAGGGTCACAACAAATAAAAGTGAACCTTTGGTCTGGAGATTATCAATAGTTACAAAAGACTAGGGTGAAAAAAATATGACATATTGGTCTATTAGAGGTCTTGGGTAGTGTCAAGTAAGCCAAATCGTTTTGACAAATAACATGTGATTAGTTGGTCAGTTTTAATCCCAACAGAGTCGAGTTTTCGAAGTCCTAAATTCTAACTACAGAAGCCCCATGGCGTCTTTGGTTCTGACTGACAGCTCACAGCTGACAGCTGACGGATTTGAAAAGCTACCAGACCAAATTATGTATCCCTACACCGAACCATATGATCTGCAAAAACATGTGTTGAGCAGCTGTCACTTCTGACAGTCAAAATTTAGGTTTATAACTAAATGTTGACTGTCAGAAGTCAGCTGTGAACTGTCAGTCAGCACCAAAGAAGCCATGGGGCTACTGTAGATGTGAATTAACGTGGGGTACGATTTTGAGCGCTATTATCTCTTAGCTTGTAAAACCTGTAAAAAGATTTATACCAGTATTTCACGAGCTTTGGTCAGTTGTGTGCCAATTTTAGGGACCATGGCCTAAGGAGCTGTCCTTAAATTACGTAGAGATTTTGGGTGGGAGGGAGGTTCAGTATTTCACTACGTTTTCTTGTGAGGGGGTGGGAAGTCAGAATTTATCTTACATAAGGATTTTTATCGGGGGGTGTCATGGAAAATCTTACGGTACCTTACGTGGGGTGCGGGAGGGGGAGTGGGGGTCTAAAATCACGAAAAAAGGCTTAACGTAATTTAAGGACGGCCCCTAACCAACGTACCCCTTCCAGCTCTTTATGAAATAAAATATATATATATATACATATCTGTTGTCTTGCAAAGTATAAACGGTTGATCCAAATGTTAGCAAAACTCTAGCAGTAAATTAAACAAAACCTTAATAGAAGAAAAGAAAGTCTAATAAAGGCCATCCCTTTACGTCAAAATCTGCATTAATTTGTCTATCAGACTTATTAATGTCATACAATAATTAACAGTTTGGGAATCACTTCTCTATAGTCTAAGCCAGATGTTCTCAATGGGGTTCCAAGGCAGCGGTGCAGCGAGAAAATATGGAAACTAATAATTAAATATATATAAATATTGCACTAGAAAAACACTTAATTATTTCTGAAATTTGAAAAATGACACCTGGACACGGGAATCGAACCCGGGACCTTCGACTTAGTACGCCAATGCTCTACCCACAGAGCTATCCAGGAATCATCTCATGCTTAGGGACATTCTTCATTCATATTTTAAGACAGAGTCGATGATGGACGTGCGGAAATCGTCGGCTACAAATGTGTGAGTTTATCACGAGCTATCAGATAACGCAGCCACCTTCGACTCGGTAGTTTGCTTATTGCTGCCACTTGTACAATTATTATAATTTTAAGGGATCGCATATTTAAGAATCAAATATCCAAAGCTATTATTATGTTCTAGTGAGGATTTACTCGCATCTAGATATCATATTCTGAAAATTAACAAATGGCTTTGGCCAGGTATACTGATAGTGGTTTTTTCTAAGTGGTTTTCTATTTTCCCTCCATGCATATGGGGTTCACTTTGTCTAAATAAACTTTCATCATTAATCCATAAGCGTAATTATAATTAGTTCATATGCTTATAATCCGAAATCCGAGTGGGTAGTATAACACGATGGTATAATAAATAAATAAATAAATATACGACGTAGCTAAACTAAATATACCTACTCTCTTGTTAAAAAATACTGTAGAAGCACTAAATTAATATCAAAATGTACCCATATTTTTGTATCACCTCTAACGCAATGGTGTGGGGAATTTTTTTAATGTGTCAGTATACCCAGCCGGGATTCGAACCCGGTATAGTTGCTACCGGCAATTAAATGTAATACGTGAGCGATGCCTTGTGATCATACAACCACCGAGCGGGTAGCACTGCAGTGAATGAGGGAAGAAAGCAATGACCATTGTTACATGCTTGCATTTTGTAATTTTATTTTTACAGTAGTATGTTATTAGCAGGAGCTCTTTCTTAATATTATATATTATGGTAATTAAATAATAAGCTTAACCTAGGGGATATGATATAACCCTTAAGAAAATATATCATTTAATTAGATGTTATAATTTAACAAGTCAAGAAAATGAATATTTGAACATTCTGTTAAAGTAACTTATTATTATTCATATAGAGGAATTTTGGTGAATTTTCTTGAATATAGATAAAACTTTGCCCCTATCCTCTATATCCTTGGTTGAATAGTTATTGGAATTGTGAATACCCTTAACGGCCAGTGAGTTAAGTAGCCTCTGCTTCGGTGGCTGTAAGGTCTAACACGCTACTCTCGCAATGGAATTGACTGCTGATGAAAGGGAGATCGGGGCTCAATCCCAGTCGGGTGGACTGAAAGTGGATTTTCATAAATGGTTTTTCACTCTTATTACACAAAAAATCGGGTGCAGTTCATCTAAATTCAACCTTACTCGTCCCTAAACACATTAGCGTAGTTAGTTAGTATATAGGCGTATAATCTGAACGGGTAGTATCTCTCTAGTATAACACGGTGCTAAAACCAAAATATGTAGCACTAAATATACTAAATAAATTAAAATTATCTGTTTGAAAAAAAATAAAAATCCTTTTTATTGTCGCTTACTAATTTTACATACTTTTTTAAAACTGTTGTCGAATTTCAAGTTTTAATAAAGACCACTAAGGAATTTTTACTCAATGGTCTTCACTCTTTCTTCATGAAAAAGCGGGTATATTTTCTCTAAACTATACCCTCCTCACCTCTAATCTATTAATATAAAAATAAGATGGTTCATACATGTGGACCAGCTCTCACTGTTCTTTAATGTTGCAGCCAGCGTTGCAGAATTAATTGCGACTTCAATTCATGATATTATTTTATAAGGTCATCATTAGTTCGAGTTATTTTCACCTACATTTTTACTTTATCAAACCCTACCAAAAATATGTTAAGAAGTGTGAGGTTAAGCTGACGGGTTGGGGGGTGAGGGAATTATTTGAGTGTAAACAAGGACAATCGTGTATTGAATGAACTGTTCTGTCACTTAGCCCACTCTTAACTGGATGATATCAAAGTTTGTCGAGCAGTTGGTCCTCTTTTGTCTACCGCTTGGTTGTTTATCACTTTGTACTCCTATACATGAGCTTGTCTAGCAGTTGTTCCAAGTCGTGTCGGACACTTGACCCACCCAGCCTTCAAAATAATTGTTTTCATTTTGTCTACCGGTTGGCTGTCTATCACATGGTCAAGCTCGTGTCGATCACTTGGTCCACGTCGTTTCTGATTACTCTGATTCAAACCTAACTTTCAAACCTTCAATAATTTACTTGAGTTAGCTCTACGTTTAGAAGGCTATATAGGCCTAGTTCATGTCCAACCTAATAACATAAACTTTCATGCATTAATAAATGAAATCTCACAAAATATTGATCAAATACACATATTTAATTTCTATAAGAAAATATGACATCATACGCTGTAAACAATAGGTATGTAAACATTATAACACGAGCTAGGTAGTCATTATACGTTTCACTTGTGATTATAGTGAGTTTTGTTTTAACTATTTAGCTCAGTATTATTCAATCTTTCTTCTACTTGGGTGTGTAATAATAACAATAAGATATATAAATATAGTGAAATAACAAAGAAGTGTTTTAAATTAGTGAAGTGTCTGTCCCATTACCACCCAATCCCTGTGACAGGACAGTCCACACTTAAGGCTATCTTTCATCTGTTCCTGCAGCAGGACAAAACTGAAATCATATTTACAAGTTAAATTTCAGTCCAATTTTAATAGGAAGAGCCGTTTCTAATATGCAAACAAATATTTTTACGGCCAACATTAGGATAACATTTTTTTATTTCACTAATGTAATTTTATAGGTTATTAGGTTATATTGCTAATTATTAATGTCTATCACAAGTGACAGTTTGCAGTGCACATGACTTGACACGTGATGTCAGATAAGGTTCTTCCTCTGAAAACTGGACTGTAGCTAGAGGTGATATAACTAGGCAACAAATATCAAACACATCTTCAACAAGTTAAATTCACATTTGGGTTCTACAGTGGCAATAAAAAACATAGTTGGTCAGCGGAAAAGGTAAGCTAGTGATGACAGAGCAAACTTTAAAAAAAAAAAAAAATACAAGGCATTCTTCCAGATGCAAGACAGAATAAAGGTCGACCTTAACCAGATAGGATCAGATTTGTAGTTCTTCATTTTTATGACACTCTGAGAATAGTTGCCTTTTTCATGGTTTTAAGGAGTTTATTTTACTCGGCTAATACAAAACATTAAGGAAATCACACAGTGAAAAAATGTGCAAAAGAGACTAATTTACTTAACCTTTGAAAATTGTGTGTGGTGTTTTGTGAGAAACATCCAAATAATCAAATTGAATTTCCTAAATGTTTATTGCTCACACCAAAACCCTGAATGCTTGCAGAAGGCAAGGGGGTCACTTTCACTTTGGTTTTAGAGTGAAAGATCTCTTTTCTAAACTGTTGTGTTCATTAGAAAATGAGAGTGCTGTAACTCACTGTAAAGTGTGTGCTGGTTCTAATAGTTGAGTACTTTACTACCAACAGTGATAACATTACTTATATATTGAGTCAGGTCAGCACTAATAACTGTAGTTGTTCCACATGAAGGGTTCAGTCTTCACCTCACAGTCACACTTTGAAATCAAGCATTTCCTTATTGTTGTGTTGGTTGCTGAACTATTAGGCAGGGGTAACATTGATCCAACACTTCATCCTTGGGTTGTGACTGTTTTATTCATGTGACAAGCTATTTTGTGGTTTTTAAAAGGTTGGGATCCAACATATTTGAACAATGGATGTAATATATATCATTGTGTAGTCATGGAGCTGCTTCGCAATTTAAAAATAATAATTTTTTGTAAATCTAATAAATCATAAGACTGATTTTGGTATTGATACAAAGTGGTATTCTGTTGGTCCTAGCTACAGTCCCTGTGATGGCGCTGGGAGCACAATTAAGTACCACGTCCTAAACATCCTTTAGTAGGCCTACATTAGTAAAAATGATATCTCGTGCATATTATTACTCTTCTAACTCGGCGGATAGCTCTAACTTGGAAATTAGTTTCAAATATATATTCAAACTTTTGTTGTTAGATATAACACAATATTTATCTTTATCAAGTTTTGTAGCTATCGATCCCATATTGATTATGGTACCCATCTAAAATAACCCTTGAAGGTGTGTGAAAATACCTTTCCCAACAAAATTTATAGGCCCTCTTGCTCTTGCTCATATAAATTATCACTTATTATTGCTTCGAAAAGTGCACATTAAATGTTACCTCAAACATATAAATAATAACAAATACAAAGTTGCATTAGTATCATAAGTGAAGTGTCTTGTCTCTATTATAGTAAAAGTAAGTGTATTTATGATAAGCAGCCTTTGCCTTTGTAGAATGGGATGTGAACTTTTACTTAAATAAGCATTTTATTTTTTAACTAGAGTAAAATTAAAATAAATGAAAAATATCAAATAATTCTGTTCAATTAACTTTGTACATAGATAGTTCAGTTTTATTCTGCATGTGAACAAGGCCTAGGGTTATTTGAAATAGCCATTTTATTTCTTTTTAATTAATAGATTTTTCTTCCTTTTTCTTCAGAGCAAGTATGGCTCTTGTTGTCGACGAGGCTGTCGATTTTTCAATTTGGTTTACCTGGTCGAAAACAGAGAGAAAGTGGATATAAATGCCACTAAAGCAACGTGCCAAGCATGTGAGTACAAACTAATTATTATTTTATAATTACTTTTATTGTTCTGCAGATAAGTTATAATATTCACTTTTGTATTCTATTTATCTTCTAATAATTATTTCAAATGCAATTTATTGGATTTTTATGAAACTCACAGAGATGATGTAAAAGTTTTCAATTTTTTAGAAATTGGAAAACATTTTCTTTCCAGAAATAGCACTAAAAAAAAGGTATTTGATGGTAATTTAATTTCTGAGACATGATTAAATATGAGCATAAATTTGTTTTTAGAATCACGGGTGAAATAATAATATAAAAATTTTTTGTAAGACTGAATCCATTTCAAATCAGGAAAACAGTTGAACCTCAAGTTGTAGAATTGATTGTTAATGAAATATGTTGTTTTTCAAAGACTATAATACAACACATATGGTATTTTACAGTTTTGGGGAAAAAACATAAAATTATGGTATTTTAATTTTAAAAGTTTTGATTGCTGATTATAAAAATATATATTTTTAAAATCAACCAAGATATGGCCTATTCAAGTTCTCCTTTTTAATCTAAATAGTTTTTTGTATTGTATCTAATTCCACCAGAAAATTGAAAAAAGCTAAAAACGACCAAAAAAGTAACAAAATAGAGATGGTTTTTCTGAAAGAAAAAAAATTATCTAGACCATAGACGATTTTCTCTCTCTCTCTCTCTCTATATATATATATATATTATATATATACACACACACACACACACACACACACACACACTTTTTATTTTTTTTAATAATAACTATGCAAAATATCAAAGAAAAAAAGACATAATTTTTGTACAACTTTTCTGAAAGAAAATTTTGCTTTCATGCCTTTTTATTTGTATCTTACTTAGTTTTTAAATTTTTAGAGTAGAACAAGTTATTCTTCCCCTATAAGTTGCCAGTTAAAATTCTTTGGGATATATTCATCATGTCCATGGATTTTTTTATTTTATTTATTTGAGGTGTTTAACATGCACTCTCTGAACAGACTGATTATATTAGCACACCAGAATTTCAATTGAGCGAGAACAAAAGAGCCTACCAACTTTGCTGGGAAAGGTATTTTCACAAAGCTTTCAGGGTCCTTTAACATGCCAACATTGACATGTGACTGACGGCTTTACTTCCTCTCTGAAGGAAGTTGTGCAACAGATTTTTATTGCTCAAGAAAAATGAGCGACCCCGGCTGGGTCTGGCTGTTGGGTTTGTGTGCGGGGGCCTGCCCTGTTAGTTCATAATATATATACTATGGCATGTGTTTGTTTTGTAATGTCAAATCTTCAAACCTTAAAAATAAATTTCCATATTACTAAAGGCATATGCAGCACATCTTTTACTAAACCTTTCCATGCAAACACTCAGAACGCTTGAAGAAAAAAGTTACACATCTAATTAAGCTAATTTTATATATATATAATGTATATTGCATTAAACATCCTTTTATATATATATATATTGGGTGTCTAGGGTGGCCACCCTGTGTTGCCTTTTTGTCCTTTATCTTTTTAAGGGTACATGTGTCAATTCTTGAGTGGATTCTATTAACTGTTATGCATAGCTTTGATTAAAATTCCACTATTGGTTTGAAATATTTTATTTTCCCAGAAAAAAACAAAGGGAAACATTAATATTTGTGGTGTGGTTCTATATATCTAACTAAGATTATTCTTTAAAATTGTCATAATTAAGTAAGCATATGAAAGATTTTAATAATGAAGTAACGCCGTTAAAATTCAAAATGTTGGCATGTGCATTCAGAGTTATTATTATCATAAAATACAAACCATGAACAAACATTTAGAATAAGAATACATAAATATGTATCAAATATGTATTGCTTCTTGAAGTGTAATTTAACATCTTAGATTTTAACCTGTAAAAACAAATTACAATAAAAATTGTATATCAAAATCACCTGTAAACATTTTGCAAGTTATATAAAATATTTATTAATAAAATTAATAAGGATGTTTAATACACTGTACATAATAACCTGTAAGCTATAAGTTAGAAACGCTCCATTTCATTTTGTCGTCTTGTAATTCGAGCCATACCTTTACTAATTAAATGTGTACTAAATGTAATGAATTGTTTATCATAATGTTGATGTAATAACAACAATGATGTGATCTTGTTATTTCCAGCTTGCATGGAAGCATACATCCACACTAAAGATCGCTATGCATGTAACTTGGGATGTGCCAGCATGGCCAAGCATAAACAAGTAAGTCAGCATTGTCAAAATCACCAACATGTTCATAATATCTCATTAAATATTAGGACTAGCTGTCTTACTCCCTGTTCAGGCTGTACGCATATACAATAATTACCATAATGATAGGGATGAGGAAGGAAGCATTTTAGAGGTAATTTACTCACATATGCTTGGAAGTAGAGTGGGAAAATATTTAGTAAAGACCACCCTCTGTAGACCCGTCGGGATTCAAACTCCAATCTCCCCACCACCAGCAGACCAGTTTACTACACGAGCGTGACACCTTATAGACTGTGTGGATGAGAAATATTATTTTTATTATTATTATTATTATTTTTATTATTATTATTATTATTTTTATTATATTGATGTTATCATCATCATCATCATCTTTTACGCTACCATTTAAAAACAGACTAGATTATTTTAATATCACACTAATTATTTAATGAATGACAATATAGTTTCATTGACTTTATGTAAATAAAAATTGCCAGAATATTACTATACTAAAACTGAGTAGGTTCAGTGATTCATTGAAAAAAGACGATTGACACCATTTTACTTTATCTGCACAAAACCCCACGTCGGTTCACATGCACAACATTCTCTTTGTGGTTCTGCTTCTCAACATTTCGTTACCTTTATGAGAAGCTCATCTGAGTAAAAATATAATTTTTAAGTTTTATATAGAATAAAAACATGATAATATTGTTGAGAAAAATGTAGACAAGCAAAAATGGACCATTAGGTTTATGAAAAACCTACCTTCCCTAGGGTGAATGTTGTTGCAGATATTGCTGAGCAGTTTCATTCATCTTCTTATTCACTGCTCAGTGAACTCATTTATTACAGTCTATAGATGGTTCGGAAGAATTGTATTATACTTTTGAATGTTTAATTTTGACAAACATATTTTAAACATTGATTAGAAGGCCCTTTTAGTAGTAAAACACTTGACGCCATCCTTCTCACCTGTTCACTTCCTCTCTGGAGGAGCTAGGTGGTCTTCTCATTGCACTTTTAGTAGTAAAACACTTGACGCCATCCTTCTCACTGTTCACTTCCTCTCTGGAGGAGCTAAGTGTGTTCTCATTGCACTTTTAGTAGTAAAACACTTGACGCCATCCTTCTCACCTGTTCAACTTCCTTCTGGAGGAGCTAGTGTGTTCTCATTTGCACTTTTAGTAGTGAAACACTTGACGCCATCCTTCTCACCTGTTCACTTCCTCTGGAGGAGCTAGTAGTGTTCTCATTGCTCACTTTTAGTTCCTAGCTTGTTCTCACTACCAGTTAGCTTACATACATATGTACTAATTACATTACCTTATTAGGGACACAGAAGTTTGAATTTGGGGACAGTATACCCGCATTTATGTGAAGGTATATTCAACACAGTCATAACATTGTGACTGTAATTCATCTCATTATATTTATTGGTTGCACCGAGTGATATTTGAAATTTTATCATTTGATTTTCTTCCTCACAATATGAAGTCACTATTAACCTCTCACTTTAATTAATAAAAAAACATTTTCCTGAAATTTTTTGTTTTTAGAAACTGTATTACACTTTTAGTATTTTCATTAAAAGATTCATTTAGAGAATTGTTTTGTTCAGTTACTGTAAGCTGTTAAATGAGCAACATACCACAATTGATATAACTATAGTTTAATACAATTTATTTCATGCAAGTTGTTGTCTCAGGCTGGATTGTGTAATCACAGGCTAGCTGATCTTTGTGGTAAATGGCAGCATTTGTTTATCATCGGTGTGTTTTTCCAGATTGACTTTATTGTCTCGTCACAAGTGAGCTGGTCTGTTTACATGGAAGATGGCAACAATGTGCTGATGCTGCAGCCAGGTTAGTCTTAATATGAACTTTGGTTTGCTCAATGGGTAACTATATAACTTTAAGGGGCCTACATAGGGGAGCCAATACAGTGTCACTCAAGTGTTCAGCTCTATCACGATCTTGATAAAACTATTAGTAGTATTGAAGTTTGGTCTTCACTGGAATGAATACAAAACTCTATTCTATGTTTCTATAGATAAGAGAGATGTGTAAAAATAGTTTAAATTATGAAATTTTGCCCTTATAAAAGTCAAAATAAGCGATATTTGAGTTGATTGTTAAAGACCTAAATCCAAGCGAAATGAAAGGGCAATATTATAGGAACATAGAATGGAGATTTGTGAATTGAATTATATAATTTATTAGGGGGGTCACTACACAAAATTTATTGGCATTATTGGTGACCTGGTGGTCTAGGGTAAGGTGTCGGACTTCTGTGCTGGGGGTCCGGGGTTCAATCCTCGGTCCCGGCAAAGATTTATCTGATTGCCAAACCCTTCCTTCACCTCTGACAAGATGTGTATTATCACAACTTGTGAATGTGAGGAATGCAGGCCTCCACCGTGGTTCGGATTCCACGTTTAAACTGTAGGTCCTCCATTTCATCTCACAATACCATACCACTGCACATTAGCGTAAGTGCGTATAACCGAAGGGTAGTAAGACGCGGTTGTAATAATAATAATAATAATATTGGCATTATTATTAACCTGAGAGGTAGCAACTGGTAATATTTCCCCTGTACACTAACGCCATCACTCGCCAAAGGACCGGTAAAACTTTGCTCTGAGCGAAGGAGGGGGGAGGAGAAGTGAAAGAATGGCAGACGAGCAGGTTAATCCTTCGCTCGCTTTCTCTTGCTGTTTGTACTTCCATCCGGCTCATCACCTTCGGTAGAAGCTTGCAGGTCGTGGCGCTCTTTATTGAAAAATACATTTTGACCACATTTTAGTAAATGCAAGCTAAAAAAAAGCTAGCGTCAGTATAAACCGAGAAAATACAACTGCGGACCATAGAAGAAGGATAAAATAAGATTATACCTCACAGCCCACCGCAAGAAAAGAAATTGAAATAAGGGGAAGAAACTATGCATTGCTGATTTTAGGTGACTATTTTTTTTAGTATATATAGAAACAGTTGTCGTGCGGCAATCTTGTGACCGTTCCGAAACCGAGTGAACCACCGAGAGCCCCCAGTGCGCCCGTAATTAGTGTCCAGAATTCTCGAGAGACAGCGCCAGGCTGAGAAGGGCTATTAAGCCCCACACTTAACAATAAAAGGGACCAAAAGACGATCCAGTGGCAGTAGCGGGACGGGAATGCATATAGGTTAATTAAGACTAATTCTAAGAGTGTATATATGTATGTGTTTAGTATAAGTTATAGTGTAAGACTAGGGAGGAGGGTTGGGCCCAACCTCCTCCCCACGGATAAAAACCGTTGATGTATGGATGGCAGAAAAATAATAAAATAGAAAGGTAGGATAAACAAAACAACCAGAAATCATGTAGTTTCTCTCTGCGTACACTCTTTTTTACAACAACCCTACCAACCTACCTATAGCGCTCAGAAACATTCGGGTAGCCACACTCCCTCTGTTCCAGCGCTCACGAAACATTCGGGCAGCCACATAAGTACCACTCCCGACATCCTTTCCTCTCCTACCTTTATGCCCCCTCCTCCACCTTACCGTCATCTCCACAGAAGGAAGAACAACACAGTGAATTGCTTAAAAATGACACAAGCCTAATTATATTCATGTATTTAACGTACACTTTTTAAACAGACAACCTAACTTAGGTAACAATGTAATCTGTACTTCACATTCAGAAATATAGCCTAGATATTCACCATTCAGATAGAAGGACGCATCCATCTACAAATAGAAATTTTATTTTCTAGCACCTCCGGTATCAAACTAGTGTCCTCTAGATGTAAACACTTAAACGTGTGCTACACAACATGCATTTTTTAATTACTTAGCTACCATATTTATTAAGAGGTGATTTAAGTGCAATGGAGTGATAAGGTAGTTTAGCAAATGTGCACCTGCATCAGCATGGAGTGAGTATGGGTAAACAACAGGGACAATTTAGATGTTGTGCATCTAGTTAGTATTCGTATCTTTACCTCTTCCTCAAATCAATTCAGTTTCTTGAGAGCCAGAAGCATTAAATTTTATAACCACAAGTGCATGTGTTTAAAGCAGTGTTTCCCACCACCGCACAGTGGGGCCAAATACCGAAAAGCTGGTCAAAATATGAAAATATTATTCAATTTGTATGAAATTTTGTACATAGGGGTTTTAAAGGTTGCTGATTGCGAAACAAAAGTCAGAATTGAAAAAACAAAATGGTGGACCCATTATGGCGGTTCTAAATTCATAAAAGCCGGCAAAATATTCAAGTTTTATTCATTTTGTACGAAACTTGGTACCTAGGGGTTTTAGAGGTCACTGATTACGAAACCAAAGTCAAAATTGCAAAATAATAAAATTACGGATCCAATATGGTGACCATAAATATTTAAACATATACAATTTAGTCAAAATAACATATAATAGGCCCTACACCTTATTAACCAGGAAAAATTTAAGGTGTAACAAAATAAAAGATTTACTAGAATAACATAAACTTTTATTTATATTGAAACCATAGCCTTTAAAGCCTATGTCTCAATAACCCACGATAGAGGAAAAAACCTATTGTTTGTTGAAGTTATACACTAGAATTTTTAAAAAACCTTTTACTCTAACCCATTAATACAATAACATACGAAACCAGGTAGAACTATTATTTGTTTTAGTTAAATATTTTAATAGTAAAAGTTATAAACTTTTAATTAAATAATTATTTAACCCACGAAACCGAGCAAAATCAATTTAAGGAAAAAACTTTGTAAATAGGGGAGAGTGGGGCAAAGTTAACATAGTAATAATATTAATTTTAGCTTTTGATTAATTTTTATTTTTTACAAAAATTGGCATTTTATTTAAATAGTAAAATAAATTTAGAAATGATTTGGAAACTACTTACATTTTTTTAAACTGTTTACATTTAATCTTTCTTTAAAGTTATACTTATATACCATTTACCTTGAAAATAACTTTAAGAAATTATAAGACATTTGTTTCTGAAAGCATGTGTTTTACACTAAAAAAAAGTTCTTACGCAAGAGATTTCTTCTAATTCTTTAGAAACTGTATTCATATAGGCTTATAGGCCCTATTCTTGAAAATATTTGAAATAAAATTACAGCGATTTTAAATTGCATTTGATTTTAAAAATATATTTATTTAAGTTAGAGTATTGTCAACAAAAACATGATCATCTTATAGAAAACTGTAAAATTTTAAAGTATAATCTATGTTGATAAGTAAAACATGTATATTTACTAACTCTTTTGAAGTATTTTAAATTACACAACTAGTGATTTTTTTCCATATATTGACTCAAATTTAACAACAACTTTCACGCAGAAAGATTTTGCAAAATATTTTATTGTACTATTCAATCAATGTGACTGAAAAAATTAAAACAAATAAAATGAAAAACTTAATAATTTAATAATTAAATACAAAGTGAAATGTATAAAATAAATCTGTATCAATCCTTTTTTTTTTACATAATATGTAAATGAAAATTATTCATTGTCATCAGTTGAGTTACCTGTATCGTAATCAGAGGATTCTGGCATCGAAAAAGAAGTGTTGTAGCCAGCAGCATGACACATATAAATGGTTGGTGAAATTAATAATTCAACTGCTTCTGGTGACATAGATTTTACCTTTTTTTTTAGGCAATTTTCTCAAACTTGAAATAAAGGGATCGAATGCTACTAAAAAACGTAAAATAAGCTCTTCCATTTTTTTGTTCTGCTGCATTTACGCGCAAAGTCTTCACGATATCTTTTTATATATTTATTACAAGATTCTTGCGCATCTTCAGACATTTGTCCTATCGGAACTAATGCATTAGCTATGATTTCAGTGCCATGGATCAAAAGTTTATATAGAGAAGTTGGCATATAAAACCAGGGATACAAATACACAAATTTACGATCTGTTTCTAATGTGTATTCTTTATATTTAATTAAATAAATTTCATGGCCGCTTGAAATGGCTTACAATATAACATGAAATCTTTTAATAAGACCTTCATCAACGCCCGTTATAGAAGCGGAAACAGACAAATTTTCAAAAAATCTCTGAGCAGTATTTCCGTCATTCGTACTACCAAATCCAGGCTTTGGTTGATCGACATTAAGTCCTAATTGTTGACGGAAATCTTTTTGAATAATTTATTTTCTATTCTCTGTTTTTTCTTTATCTTCTCTTCTTCGTGCTTGCCACTTTTTAATCTCTAGTTTATAGGACAAATGTAAACAACATTCAAATAATCGAATCCACATGTGTAGTGTAGACAACCCAAACAATAAACTATCTCGATTTATCTTTTTTAATAAAATATCGTCGATATTATTAAAACCTTTGGAAGTTGATTGGAATAAATAGCAACGTTGAGTGGATACGGTAATGGTAATTGCATTACAAACTTTGCTATCTATCATCGTTAACGCAAGTTTATAAGAAACATATTTATTTTCCATTTCTTACAATCTCAAAAGGTACAGTTTTATCTCTTGTTCTTTAACACACTCAGTTTGTTTTACAGTGTCTTCCGTATTTTCGTGCAAAAATTCAATTTTAATTGGCCGACAAAATCGAGGAGATGGTCTTGGATTTTTGCATTAGTAACTTCATCTTTGGATATGATTTGTAGTGGAACAAGTGAAGTGAAAAAAATATTTGCATCTGATTTACTTCCGTCATCATCACTGAATTTTTGTTTATACGTACTTTGGCCAGAGCTGCCATCACACCCCAAATAAAATAAATAAAATTCAAGTTAAGAAGTTTTTCAGAACTCAAGCTTTTAATAACGTCCATTTGAGTCGACAAAATTTGATCAACTGTATGGTCTAATAAGGCCTGTAGTTTTACTTCTGTGCTGCATTCAGTTACAGTGATGTTTGATGTATCGGGATAACATTTAAGTTTAGCCTTTAAAACTTGTTTATACAGGGATACAATTAATAATTATTTTCTAAGAATATATATCTTAAACCCTGATACTGACTTCGCGATAATTTCTGCTCAATTATAAGTGAAAGAGCGTTATCGCCGGAAATAATGGCTTCTGCAATAAACTTCAAAGATTTTCGATACGTTTGAGCTTTTAATGGGCTGCCCGATGTCACATCTTTCACAACTTCCGCAGTATACAATTTTCCTGAAGCTCGAAGGCTCATTTTGGTTGATTTGGAGAGTTCTTCGGTACTTGCCTGGGAATGAATTTCTTCGGTCCACCTTCGCTTCGTTCTTTTGCTGAAATCTGTAAATTTCGAATATTGTAATATAACCTACGCAGGGAATATAATTCTCCTAAACTTTGTAGTATACGTATAGAGAACATAATTCTCCTTAACTTTTGTTATAGTGTAAGGAACATATTTTCCTTGTGTTGTGATATAGGCCCTAAATGTTATGCCATGGTTTACCTTATTGTATATAACCTACGTATAGGAACATATTCTCCTAAACTTTGTAGTATATGTGTAGTGAACATGATTTCTTTATTTTGTGATCTAGGCATACTTATAAGGAACATAATTTTTCTAAGCTTTGTGGTATACGTGTAATGTTTCATACCCAACTGTGATTTGAAAACCAATGTTCCCGTCATCAGCAGGCCACGACGATGATAACACGAGAATGAAGCCTTAGACTAGTGTTTCCCACATTGGGTGATACCGTCCTCTGGTATAAATGTAGACTAGATGAGAGAAATGATTTTGTTCCCGTGCCCACTGGAGAGGGCTATTATTTTTTTTTAGTCATGATTTTATAAGATGTTTAAACAAAAAATTAAATGAGTTCAAACTACTCTCCGGCTGGGATTTACCCAAAGGGTTGAATGATCTAAGGTGTCACTCTAACAATAGAATTGGTTGCCAATGACGTGGAGGTTAGAGTTTGAATCCCAGTCTGTTGTATAGAGTTGATTTTTTCCTGAATGGTCGATTTCCATTCACTCTCCACGTTAATGCGGGTACAATTACTTTAAAATTAAACTTTTCTTTTCCCTAATATATTAGCGTATTAATTAGTGTATATGCAAATAATCCATAGTAAGTAGTTTGATGGTTGTGGAAAATTAACCTAAAAAATCAATATTTAGATACAAAGCTAAAAAATAAAGTTATAGGTACCTAATTATTTTATGTACAGGAATGTAAATCACGATTTAATATACAAGCAGCATTACCAGCAACTTGAAATAGTAATGTTCTTATTTATTTTAAACAACTCAACCACTGTCTAAATTTGGAAGTAGATTGGTTGTCTATCAAGCAGAGGGCTGTTGTGAAATATAAGCCAAAAGAGTTGTAAAGCTGTCGCTTTTACTGGTGATTGTATCATCCCGGCCTCGAGTGACATGTCTTTCGTCCTTCCTCTTTCTCTAATCTGTTACGAACTCACCAAAAGAAAGATAAGTAAAGAGAAGAGGTGAAATATTTTTTTTACTCCCATAAGGCGACGAGGTATTTCTACCTGCCCATGTAGCACCCTTAAGGTATCATACCATACCTCAGCTATTATAATCTGTGCTTTTGAATTAACTCTCAAATTATTACAACAAACATTTGAGATTACTTTATTTCTACAGTGGAAATTTTGCAACACCTTTGAAAAAATAATAGTTGGTACCTCTAAGCTCTAGGCATTCTATCCATGCAAAACTCAACATTTAGAAAATAACTAATAATGTGAATATTGGTAAATTGACCATGTTTATTATGGATTAATACCCAGTTAAGGATAATTTTTGTTTAATCCCCACCCTTTGCTGATTCCATATCAACTCTTTTCTTTCTCTAGATATTTCAAGTTTATATCCGTTCTCTTTTCCTTTCCACCCTCACTTATTGAAATCTGTTCCTATTTTTTCCTTCTTCATTACATCCACTGATGGAAGGGAAAGAGTTCTAAGTTTAAAAATAGAACACATTGAGAAGGAATCTTATTCTTTGGAAATGGAATCTTTTTCTACACGCCTTTTCTATATTCTGAACAACATAAACTTGAATTTAAAATAAAAGTAAAGAAACCACACCTTAAGTGGGGAGTTAAATGACTATCAATCCTAGCCTTGTGAATGGTAATAAAACTGGTATTTATTGATCTACTCTGTGCATTCTATTACATATTCCTCTGAAGCACTTCCCCCTCACACGGAAGGCGACCACTACCTTGCTTCTAGAACTGGTTCCACACTTCATTCTCAAACCATTCTAATATGAATGTCGAGTGGTTGTTTATCTTTGTATAATTTTATAGGCTACATATTTGTTGGATGCTTGAAATTCACCAAACATTAATTTTTATACAACTGTACATTCTTGTTTTATGCTACCAATTTTTAAAAAGTAATTAAATTCAGAATATAATATCTACCACAAATAAATGAAGCAATACACTGGAAATACCAATATCAGGATTTGAATCTCGGTCGGGTGTACTAGAGGTGATGTTTCTAAACGGTTTTTCCCTCTCCCTCTACACAAATATAGGTACATTTCCTCAAAATTCAACCTTACTCATCCCTATCACATTTACTTATTTAGTTGTTATTCGTGTAACCCGACCAGGTAGTGAGAGACAGCGAAAAAAATAGTGGACATTGCCCCAGAAGCTTGTGTCCATTGAAACTTTTTGCTGGTTGTATTGAATCTAATAGTGATAGCCAGTTTCTAGATTCATTAAAATAATGAATAATTTTATTTTAGATATTCTAAAAATAAATGAAAATAGGATTTGAAGGATTCTTTGTTTACATCAGACTGACCTGGCAAGTGTCAACATTCTAAAAGTAACAAATTTACTATAACATATTATTGAGATATATAATGGTCATGCTTTTTGTATATTCAATTATTGTTCCGACCTGACTATACAGTGCTTGTGCGCCTCTTTGGTTCTATTTGGTTTGCGCCTTCTCCAGTTGTGTGGTAAAACAATCGTTTATATAAGTAGAACTCACTTTTGTTCACGAGGTTATGGGCCCAGTTCATGCCCCATTGTGTGTGGAATAACCTCATTCTTGGGAATTGGGGTCGCGAAAGAAACAAGTTTTCATCAACGATTTTCATAACCTTTAACAATGCAACTGAAATCTATAAAGTTATGAACAATGGTGGACAGGATTGACGTTGCATCAGTTTGCAAATTTGACGGGAAAAATTACCAGCAGTAAAAATTTCAAATGATGTGTGCGCTCAAAGCAAAAGGTGTTTATAGTGTTGCTTTTGGCAGTGAGGTAAAACCTTGTGTATAAAATGCTCGAGAATTCACACAATGGTCTAAGTACGACACAATTGCTATGTTAACTACAGCGATGGAAATTTCATAGATAACTTTAGTTGAGCGCTGCACAACATTGAAAGAAATTCTTGATAAATTGGACTCAATGTACCAACAAAAATTAGAATTGTGTTAAATGCTAATTCTCAATCGTTTTCCTCAGTTGAAAATGAATCCTAATGGTTCGGTTGTATATCATGTAGCCAAAGTCTAGAATTTGGCAAGACAGGTAAAAGAAACTTAAGAAACTTTGAGCAATACTGCTATTGTTACTCAAATTCTCGTCACTTTGCCAATGAAATATAGGAACTTTCGTCGGGCATCGCTTTCCATGGAGGAAGGTAGACAGACATTGCCTAATCTCACAGTGTGGTTACTTGTTGAAGAAGCAAACCCAACCTCAACCGAAGAACAGAAGCATTTCTTGCCTCTTTGAGTAAAAATAGTGGCCTTCACGCTTCAAGGAAGAATTAAGAGAAGCCCAAGCAGAACAAATTTGACATGCGCAAAGTAGTTTGTTGCAAGAAGGGACATTTTGCTCCTTCCTGCCACAGCTCCAAGAAGAGTAATGACCAAATGTCAAATCAAGGTAATCAATCCGCATTCACTGTGGAGTGTCAAAATACTTTGTCAGAATCAAGTGAAGATAGATGGACAATGAATAGTGGAGCATCCGCTCACATGACTCACCGGCGGGACCTTCAAAGAAATAAGGGCATTGGTACAGTGAAAATACAAAAACTTGTTCATGGTGTTTGGTACGCGTCAACAAATACGAATGTTTTGTATATTCCACAGCTTAGAAGAAATCTCTTTTCTGAAGGAGTCCTAACAAAGAAAGGCATGAAAGTAGTGAAAGAAAAAGAAACCAGGGTTGCCACTGACCTGGAAAGTCGGGGATAGTCAGGTAAATGAAAATTGGTCATGGAAAGTCAGGGAAATGCAATTATGGTCAGGTAAAGTCAGGGAATTTTTTTTAGTGTTTCCATTAAATTATAAGTTATTTTCTTCACAGTGTCTTCGATAAGAAGTCAGTTATTTTGAGGTAAGATGGTAGACTATAAACTGTAACTTCTTATTTTTGAAACCTGATTTGGTTGTGGCTATGTCGGGTTGAAAATGTCACTTCTTTAGAACGAGCTTTAATTGTAGTTGATAACATAAACAAATTCGTACACACCTCTAAATTGCCTCATACCAAATTGACAAAGTGTCATTAGCACACAGACGACATATTTCTAAAATGTAAACTCTTTTTTTTAAGACTTTGGCTGGAGAATGTGAACCATTCTTATGAAAATTTCAGTCAGCAAGGCCCTAATTCCTTGATCTCCATGACCTTTTAAGAAGTCTTATGAGCCATGTTGTTAAATCTGCTGACTGTGGTAGTAAACTTGTGGCTCTGGATATTAATTGTTGTGAAAATCTACTTCAGTTAAAACACATTAACCTTGGGTTCAGTACAGTGAAACACCTAAAGATAAATACATTCTTGCATTCATAATGGAATGTCAGAACGTTGTGATAACAACTGTTAAAAATGTCAAGCCATAGATACTATAGTACTATGTTCATTGATTATTTTATAATACAAATCAATAAAAGATTTAGTCAAAAGGTGTGTGATGGTATGTCTATAGAATAGGAATGCCTGGAGTATGGTTTTGCTACTCACACTGTATCGGCAGCAATGGTCTAATATCGATACACATTCCTATCAGGGGGAAGGAGGAGGCCATTTTCACTATTTGTAGTTATTATCTTAAATTGACATACCGTAAGTATTATTGATTTGTATTATTACTATGCTACCAGCAGCTTGTGGAAAAGTCAGGGATGTTTTATATTTTGGTCAGGGAAATGAAATCGAGGATATCAGTGGCAACCCTGGAATCAGCTGAAGAGTACAGCAGAAGAAAATTAGTGGCATGCTCAATTCGTGAACTGAATAACCTGTATTCATTGTTGTTTTATACAAGCAAATGTGGTTTCAAATGATGATCTGAAGTTGTGGCATGAACACCTTGTATATGTGAACGTAAAATCTCTATGTGAGATGGTCATGAAAAATCTTGTCAAGGGTGTGAACGTATCTGATAAGAGAGACTTTTTCTGTAAAGATTGGCAGTATGGGAAACAACATGAACTGCCATTTCCCTCAAATGAAGGAACAAAGACCGTAGCAGGTGAGTTTGTTCATAATGATCTATGTGGTCTTATGTCAACTCCCTCAGTTTGTGGAGCAAAATACTTTGTTTTGTTCAAAGATGATGCATCAGCCCACTGAACAGTGATGTCTATCAAACATAAGTCGGACAGTTGTTACTGTTTCAAGGAAATGTGAAAATGTACAAAAATAGATTTGGTCATGTGGTAAAAACTCTACGTTCAGATAATGGGATTGAATTTTGCAGCAAAAGATTTCAATAATTCCTCTTAAACTGTGGAATTCAACATGAGACGACTGCGCCATAAACACCAGAGCAAAACGCCAGATCGGAGAGAGAGATGAGAATGACTGTGGAAAGTGCACGTTCCATGTTCTACACAAAAGATTTGTCACTGCAGCTGTTAATACGGCAGTCTACATATTAAATATGTCTCCCACGTCTCAAATTCCAAATGCAGCATGGCAGGAAGCCTACACTCGAGCACATCAAGGTGTTTTGCAGTGAAGCATATGTGCTTGTACCGAAGGAAAGTCGTAACAAGTTGGAGCCAAAAGACAAAAACTGGTTCTTGTCGGATATGATGGAGACTCTACCAACTACAGACGGTTTGATCAGTGACAAATAAAATTACAGCATCTTGGAATGTAATTTTTAATGAAGGTTCTGACGTAACCCTTCCTAGAAGAAACACAGTTTTGGTTCCTCAAGAAAGCCAGAGTATGGAAAGCTGTGATGAACCCGACATACAGGTGGGTATTGGACCCTAGAGAAATATTGCGTCCTCCCAGGTGCTATGAAGTTAATCTTGTTGAAACTGATGTACCACTGACTTTCAACGATGCATTGTGTAGTACTGATGCAAAGAAATGGTAGGTGGCACTTGATGAAGAATAAAAATAACACATGGGAGCTAGTACCTTTGTAACCTAGTTACAACCATACGTGAAGGAAATGGGTACACTCACCAAAACCTGCCCTTGTTGACGCGATACGACGGGACTCCAATTCCCAAGAAACACTCTGCAGCACTGACACCGTTCAACTAAGCCAGCGTTCCTGCCTCGCCGCTCGTCGTGCCAGCCGACGCCCCCCCTCTCTCTCTTGCTCCAAACAAGTGAATCTCGCCGAGCATGCGCGATGCGCATTTTGGAAAGCTTCTCAAAGCGTGTTCGACGTATGGCTGTTGTTCCTTGGGCTTCTGGGATGTTCTAGATGCCCCCCCCCCCTTTTGTGCGCTCTGAGAGCACTTAACCATCGTGTGTATATAATGGACAGAGTCTAGTGAATGAGGACGCATTTGCACTATGGACTTTAGGAGGTAAGAGCCTTACTATCACGTAGGCTCGCTTTACTATTTCAAAATTCCCGTTTGGCTATAACTATTTATGTTTCAAAATTATACGTCTCGGACTAATATTACCATTCATGTATATTCTTTGGCTCAGCGATTTATCGCGATTATTTATTTTGCCGATATGGCTATATCAACTTAGAGGGGACCGCTCTGGTTACCCTGGATCATATGTTGCCCGCTCCACGGGAAGTAGGTCGGATTGTTACATCTTGTAAATACTTATGCTAGTAAACTTAGGGGCCGCGAGCCAGTTAGGGCTAGCAGTTTTGTATAACGAGATTGTTGTCAGGTTATTCTACATTGTTATTTCATGTAGATGTTTATGCTAGTAAACCAAGGGGCCGCGAGCCAGTTAGGGCTAGCAGTTTTGTATATAAAGATTGTTATTGAAGTTAGACTAATTCACGTTGTTACTTCTTGTAGATATCAATGCTAGTAAACTTAGGGGTCACGAACCAGCTAGGGCTACCTATTTTGCATATCCAGATTGTTATTAAAGTCAGATTATTTTATATTGTTATTTCCTGTAGATGTTTACGCTAGTTAACCTAGGGGCCGCAGGCCAGTTAGGGCTAGCAGTTTTCTATAACCAGATTGTTGTTAAAGTCAGATTATTCTTTATTGTTATTTATTGTAAATGTTTATGCTAGTTAACCAAGGGGCCGCGAGCCAGCTAGGGCTACCTATTTTTTGTATCGAGATTGTTATTAATGTTAGAGTATATTATATTGTTATTTCTTGTAGATACTTATGCTAGTAAACTTAGGGGCCGCGAGCCAGTTAGGGCTATCAGTTTGTATAGCTGCATATTTTCAAAGTTTGTAATATGTTAGTATTGTCTTGCTATAAACATTTCGTGGCTATTATCCTCGGCCCGGGGACCGTTTGGACCCATGAATCTTGTGCAGGGAAAACATTATTATGGTGAGGGTATCTGGACATTACGTCCTGAGTAGTTTTCACGATTGTTTACAAAGGGGCTGCACGCCTTTAAACTCAAATGTCTGTATGTGGCTTAACCACAGCACTATTATTTACTTGTGCCCCTCTCCCTCAATGAGGTATTTTGTACTTTTGAAAAATAAATATTTATAACTCTCTTGTACCTGCCACTGTGTGTTATTTCTACAATAGAAGTGGGGGGCAGGTTAAACCTTTACCTCCTGATAAGAAGAGTATTGGACCAAGATGGGTATTTAAGGTGAAAAGGCATCCTGATGGGGAAATCCAACGTTACAATGCGAGACTAGTTGCTAGGGGATTTTCACAAGTTGAAGGAGTTGGTTTCTCAGAAACCTATGTTCCAACGACAAGATTTGATACAATCCGTGTCTTATTTTCCTTGGTTGTAATAAGAAACATGAAGATTTCCCAGTTTGATGTAAAAACCGCACTTCTTCACGGTGAATTGAAAGACGAGGTTTATATGGACCTACCTGATAGAGTGTTGGAACCCACAAATCTGGCGTGCAAATTGAAGAAGTCCCTCGATGTCTAGACAAGCACCATAACTTCATACAAGAATTTGGTTTCCAGAGATCCAAAAGATGGATCAATCTTCATTCACTGCAAAAGCTATATGATAGATTACTCAAGAGATTTAACCTGGAAGATGCGAAAACTAATAGTATTCAAGCTGATCCGCATGTTGTACTGACAGTTGAAGTAGATGATGACAGGCTTGAAGCAGATCAACGACTGGCTATGTCTTCAAAATGTATGGAGGTCCAGTTACCTGGACGTGTCAACGTCATAGATCTGTCTCTATCTCTAAGACTGAGGCAGAATATGTGGCTGCATCATGTGCAACAAAAGAAGCGATATGGCTAAGACAATTATTGTCAGAAATCGATGAAAAACAAAATTGTGCTACTACTTTGTATGTGGATAATCAAAGTGCAATAAAGTTAATCCAAAATCCTGTGTTTCACAAATGTACAAAGCATATCAATGTTTCATATCACTTTGTAAGAGAGAAATATGAGGGCAATGTAATTGATGTTAAGTATGTTCCAACTTCAGAACAATTGGCTGATATTTTACAAAAGCACTACCTAAAAGATTCGTTCTTTACTTGGTGTACAAGACTATTAAAAGTGAATATTAATTATTTAGCTTCTAAAAGAAAAATCTTATGTTAAAATTGGCACCAAATTAGTGGGAGTATTGAGAATAATTTTCGTGCCACTTGTATATTCAATTATTGTTCTGACTTGACTATACATACATTGCGCAGTAGTTGTGCACTGATTCATTTCTGTTAATTTTGCACCTTCCGCCATTGTGCATAACACATAAGCTATTAACTTAAACGTAGAACTCACTTTTGTTCAATACATATCAAAATAAATACAAATTTAAAAAAATGCTAGGCCTTTGAAAATGTGACTAGCTATTATGAAGTTGAAACTAAAAGGATTGTATAGTACCAGTAAACCCTTGCGAAACTTTTCACACATTCATCCTTCTTCCCCCTTCCAACCCCCTATTTTCTTTAGATTTCATATCTTGACTTTGTTTAGCAAACTATTTTACATATTGCTCACCATCATTTATTTTGAAACTCATTACAATATTTTTTCTGTAGAATATGAATACCCTAAAGCCTAAATAAATTGTAAGCATACAGGCTCCCTGTGTTGGCTTATTTATTAATGAAAGAAGGCCACAAGTACATCATCGGCACACAAGAAAGAAAGCAAAATGTTGTAAAATTAAAAATTCTGTAATCAACAAATATAATAGCTTAGGTATTTAATCCCTTATGATATGCTTGTTTGTACAGTTGTTATTGGCAGCATAAAGCCCTCGCAAGTCGAAGGTGGCTACGTCCTCTGCTAGCTCGTGATCTTAATTAATCACTCATCTATAGCTGATGATTTACGCATGTCTAACACGGAACCATTCCTGGATAGCTCAGTGGTAACAGGATTGGCGTACTGAGCCGTAGGTCCAGGTTAGGTTTTGTGTTCAGGTGTCATTTTTCAA
Source organism: Timema podura (assembly GCA_033556935.1). NCBI lineage: Eukaryota > Metazoa > Arthropoda > Insecta > Phasmatodea > Timematidae > Timema > Timema podura. The sequence goes on along the minus strand of JAVRXN010000001.1, from coordinate 76,148,372 downwards.
TATAAAGAACCTTCTATATTTTACAGAGTTATCATTTTACCCAGCCCAAAAAAAACACTTATTATATTTAGCATACAAAGCAATCGTCTAATTAATTTTGAAAAATGGTTAGTCATTCTGTTTAAAACCTTTTGGTTGAAGCCCAATAATAATAATAATAATAATACATTGATTTATATTTGATATGATACACAAGTTTTGAAATTACAGATTTTATACAATAGACTAAGCTATAAAATATGTTTTAATTGGTTGAAAAAATAATATGATCAACTCACTTGGGATAATATAGTTTTAAGCTACCTACACTGTATTAATGCTAGCCCCTAGAAATAATACTTTGTCAAAAACCAAATGAGATAATAACAGTTCTTACCCGCCTCGGTGGCGTAGTTGGCTAACACGCTAGTCGTGTTAAGCTCGACCGTTGAGGACGGGGAGATCAAGGTTCGAATCTCGGTCGGGTGAACTGGGGGTGTTTTTTCCTAAATGGTTTTTCACTCTCCCTCCACGCAAATGCGGGTTCACTTCCTCTCAATTCAACCTTCACAATTCCTAATCCATTAGAGTAATTAGTACTTAAGCGTATAACCCAAACGGGTAGTAAGACGCGGTGCTAAATATTAATAACAGTTCTTACCTTTTACCATTAAGTAAAGAAAGCAACAAGTCAACTCTGCAGCTGGCTTGCCAGTAATTAGATACATGGTCCCCCCTCCCATCTCTTTCTATTCCTTCTAAACAAACAGTCTTTTTTTCATCCTGCTAGCTTATACAGTATTGTTGTGAAGAATTACATTGTTGCATTATTGTTTTCCTTATGATGTCTCTTACTCCTTTCCATACTATATTCAAATTAAAATATGTTTCTCTGGATCCCGAATAGTAAATATATTTGAATTATTGGTTTAATCAGATAACATAGGTAAATATATTTAATTAAACCCAATAAAAAACCCAGAAATCACCAGTATAACCAACTGGGTTGGTTTTCTTTTTAAATAACCTGGATCTTTTTAAACTCTGATATTTTGCACGCTATTAGTTCATATCAATTGAAGGGGTGGCGGGAAAAACGTTGTATGTTGGATTTTGAGATATTTTTTTTTCCGGTGGAATAACAGTGAATGTAACTTCTGGAAGTGATATCTACTCATATTTTTTTCGTTCTTGTGCCAGGAGAATGCACCAGCTTCCGGTGAACTTCAAGGTCCACTTGGCGAGTTATGGAATAACGTTGAATGTTGTTTTGTTGCCAACCTGCTCAGTATAACAAACTGAAGGTTATTGTTTTGTTCACGCGATCTCTACTGTTTTGAATATTGTGTGAGTTGTTTTACAGTTTTTTAGTGTTTGTTTTGAGTTCTGTCATTATGGATACATAGTGGAACTTTACTGAAAGTGATAAAGACCGTGTAAACAACCGGAAGCGACCTCTTAATGTTTCAAACTGGCAGGATAAGAAGCGTAAACTGGCCAAAACAATAATTGGACCACATTGCACATGTATCATTCTTTGATCAGTGAGGGCTTTTTCACGGAAATTCTACAAAAGTTTTTGGTCACAGGGCATAGTTTTTTGCCCTGTGATCGAGACTTTGCTCTAATCGAGCGAGCAAAGAAAAAAATGAAAGCGCTCGTGCCTAGCGACTGGAAATATGTGATTGGTGCAGCCAAAGTAAATGAGCCATTCACCATTTTTGAAATCCAGCAAGAGAATTTCAAAGATCTTGAAGTTCTCTCGAGGGGGTTCAAAAATAAAGCCAAACTCCAGATCACAAAATCTGTGTGGTATAAATTATTGGCCGATGATCCAACAACTCTTTATGCTCGAGAATCTCACAACGTATTACGACCATGGGTTCCCTACCGGGTTTTCGTAAACATCACACCAGTCAGATACTGTGATTTGCCTCCTTTATACACTGAACCACTACCGATTTCAAAGGAGAAAAAAAAAGGATCTCCTGGCAATGTCTGAGTACCTTGTGGACACAGAACACCAGGAATTTTACAAGAATCTACGTTCTGTTTAAAATAAAATAAAAAGTTTTCTTGCATTTAATATGTTTTTTTTTTCAAACTTAATTTGTCAACAGAAATTTTCATACCTACTCTCGAGTTTTTAATTTTATAAAAGGTGGTAATGCAAAATTTCAATAAAAGCATTTTGCAACGATTTAGTCATTGTTTTAATTTTTTCAAGTGATTACACATGACGCGGAAAAACGTTGTATGTTGCTCCCGGAGGTGAACCGTTGAGCTGTAATGATCAAAATTAGTTTTTTGTTTTCCTGTAAAGTTGGAAAAAGTGACATACAACGTTTTTCCCGCCACCCCTTCAATTATGCAAATGATAACTACAATAATTGTAGTTTAAATGTACCCTCAATTGCATGGAGGGAGAGTAAGAAACCATTTAGGAAATAACACCAAGGTTTAGAACACTGACCTCCCATCACTAGCAAACCAAATTAGACGATCTTATTGATTAGACAAGGCAAGCTTCCTTATCTTGATTTGTATGACTTGTTATATTTTTGAAAGTGTTTGTACCGACACAAAGTAAAGAATGATGGATGGAGGTGTTGGGAAGGGGTGTTTTGGTTTAACAATTAGATAAAATGTACTAAGGGTGGTTTTTCCTAAATGGTTTCTCACTCTCCCTACACGCAAATACGTGTGCATTTCCAATAAATTCAACCTTCCTCTTCTTTAATACATAGTATAGTTAATACATATGTGTATGACCCGAATGGATAAAAAAACACTCTGGCTAGAGAAAGTTAAATTAAAAAGGTAACAACTTTATTTAGAATGAACACGGGTGGTTTTGTAAACTACTTGTTATTTATTAAACTTTAGGTAATTTCATAAAAATTTACTTATAATACACCAAGATGTGCTGCTGTAAAATATGAAGTGTCAGGTTAGGATTATATTTGGTTCACTGTCAAAATGGTCGGGGTTCCTACAGGAAATATTTTCACATGTGATCTAACACTTTATTCCCATCCCTTGTGATCACAAACCCCTATTCCCTACAAACAGATTAGGTTATAAAACCTCTTCTTCCCCAAAATACCAAACCAATTTATAAGACTTGTATTAAACATACAAAAAATAAATAAAGTTGAAATTAAATTAAACACAAGGGAGTAATATTTCCAAGTTACACAAATAACCCCCAAAGTTTATATATTTAATTATAATCACTTCCCGAATGTCTTGAATAGGATGCAAGTAGTTTGTAATCCACAATCAGGGGACTCGCTTGGTTGCCTAGTACCTATTTGTTAGTGAGCCCTACTATAATAACACACAGTGGCACAATATTACAAAGTTCTTGCAGTATATTGGACTGCAGATTGAGATTTGAATCTTTGTAGGATGTATTTTCCTGAATAGTTAATTATATTATATTTGGAAGAAGGTACAGGAAAGGTGGATCAAAACATATACTCCTCCCTGATGAGTTCCGATAGAATGAAACCTAGTTCGGGGGATTGGACGGTGACAATCGATTTTCTCAAGAGGCAGTCATTACCTCTTTGTCCAATGGCAGCATTGCAAAATGTGAACTGTGTTCTTTTCATTGAGCCATATTTTGTTTGTTCCTTTTAAAGGTTTTTATCCTCCTTTCCTGTACCTTCTTACAAAAATGAAACATGTAGTAAGACATAGTGCAAAAAAAATCCAATAAGTATGTACCACCCCCTTGTCCTCTCATAGACAAAGGCTGGTGCACAAATTTAAACAGAATGCAAAATTAAAAAAAATACAACAAATGATATTTGCAGTGGAGCCGATAGAACAATATGTGACGGATAGGCCTGTCTCTCTGACCTATACATCATTTTGTGTTATCATGAACTCTCTCATCGATATCACTAGCTGAATAGACATAAAAAATATATATATATCAGGGGAAAAGGCGAGAATATCTAAGAGTTATGACTTATTAACTAATATTAAGAAAAATATTTGAGAGAAAAATAATATATATTTATTATGAAACATAACAATATTAGTGAATATATATATATTGATATTAAGAAAAACAATCATAAAAAAGGTAAATATATACATAAATCGGGTTAAGCCCACAATAGTAACGTAGTTATCACAAATGGGTTAAGCCCGCAAAGATGAAATAGTCTTCATGACACGTGGTCCAAAAAAAAGTACTATATGAGTACCAAAAGTTTACAACACGACCCCTATTGGGTCTCTATGGCAATCCGCCATACAGCTAAGTTTAACTCGGCCATCTTTGGGCAATAGTTCAACAAACAACAAACTAGAATCTTTTGTATTAAATAATTGAAATATCTCTCAATGACTAGGGTATCATTACTATCAAAAGTACCTATTGTGCAAAAGGCATAGTCTACAAAACAAAACATAAAACAAGTACGTACAAAATATACGGCCGGAAGGGCAAATGAGACACCTCGGCTCTCATAGGCAACACGCCATGCGTGGCCTTGCAAAGTCATGTAAAGTTACTTTTGTTTACAGTAATAAATTTCCTTCTGAGCCAGATGGGCTTTTAAACATGATTCCTGTAGTTTATCATTACAAAAATTTAAACTAATCATGGCAAAGACTTGCGTCCTGAGGGGACTTTATTTCTCTTTAAAAAAAATACCTAAATTTAGTCCATGATTACATTTTGATTTTTTAGTACATATTTTTGAGAATAATTGACGTGTGTCCAAAAGGGAATTTTGAATTTACAAAGTCCGAAAATAGAATTTATACCTTAATATCATCCTAGATGTCTTTCGACACCGCCGAACCAAGAAGTGAAGTTTAAACTAAACGACACCGGTATATAAATGATTTAATACTGAGAGGGGGGGGAAAAAAGGGGAAAACAGAACACAGTAGAACATAGACACGGACCAGAGGGAAGGGGTGAAACATCATGGAGAGGAACAACCTATAACCTTGGAGAAGAGACTCGAACCTTCCTTCTTTTCTGTTTACGTGGCCTCCTCTACGTCATACTTTCCCATGATGCATAGGGTGATTGCGTGTCTAACACGATACGCCATTATTTCTGTTAGTTTTCACTCAACACTCCAACGAGGATGTAGTGCTCGCTTGGGGGGGGGGGGGGGGGGGGAAGTTCGATCGTCCGGTCAGGCAGTCTGCGGTGAATGGGGCATCAGGTGAGTAGATTACTGTCTATTTCTTTAGGTGTCTTGAATAATGTTCATTTGCACAGCTTTACGTTCGGTTGTTGTAACGTTTATTGGCATAAAACGTTACAAGTACAGTATCGAAGCGCAATTGCAGTAAATTAAATTACAAGCAATATATCTTTACAAACATGAACTAAAATAAATAAACTACTATTCATTTAGTTATATTTGAATGAAGGTACAGGAAAGTGGGATAAAAACACACAAAAGGGAACAAACACTGCTCACACTTTAAATTGCTGTCACTGGTGAAAAAGATAATGGTTGCATCTTAAAGAAAATCGACTGTTACTGTACAATCCCTGACCTAGATTTCATTCTATTAAAACTCATCAGGAGGAAGTGTGGAACACGCAACACAACTTCCTAAGAGAGGAAAAAGGGGACTGGCCGGGGACATCTTTAGGGTCGGCCCTTTTATAGGTATAGTGTGTAAGGCAGGTCAGGTGTTCATTGCGCACGAAAGTGGTGGCTGTTTTGTAAACTGATGGACTATATATATAAAAGACTGGGAACTTTTACCCTTCCTTATTTAACACTGTTTGTAGCTTAGATGTGACTGGGAAAGGCGGCCCCACTATTATGAAACTGCTATAGCTGTCATTTTATCTACCTATTTTGTGTGATGAGTATTATGTAAGGTAAGCGCTTCCAGCTGGAACGTGCTTTCCACAGATAATAGTGTTCAGCTGTTCTTTTCAATCCAGTATATATAATTGTGTTTTTAAGTGTAACATCTCTGTCTCCCCTGAGGGAGTGTGAAACAGTGCTGTCACTATCCCTCCCCACCCCGTTCAGTTTGTACAGTCGCAGCACAGCTTGGTGATAGTTTGCAGGCGGGCTCTAGAAGAGTGGAGACTCGCGAGATGCCAAGGCATTAGAGATATTGTTCGCTTGCGGACAAGATTAGACTGAGGTTAAGGTACAGACTGGTTCGATAATGATTTTGGAGAGAAAAGCACCATAATTTGTAAAGACTAGTCCAATAAATAATCTATTATAATGTTTATACAACTTTATGTACCATCCAAACAATTAATGTAATCAATCGAATCATTGGGTCTCATGCAAGAACTTGACTAATTGGCTTAGTGTGCCACTGTTTTACCTCTTTGCTATCCAGGGATTGTCTTGTGTTCAGGATCATTTGTTCACCCATAAGGCAGAGTCTGTGATGGACGTGTGAATATCCTTGGCCATCAAGAGCTATCATTGTTATCACAGCCATTGGCGACTCGGTATTGGTTTTATGCAGCCATTAGTACAAACACATTATATGTTCAAGCAAATCAACATGGAAGAAAGCATTGCTATAAAATTAAATATATAAGAAAGGCTAAGCTTGGGGGCTGAATGATTATAACCACGGACATGAGCCGTATATCAATCATAGTTGAATTCATTGACACAAGAATCAAATCAGGGACCTAGAGCAGCAATCCTCTACCACCGATGATGTACTGACAGTTGTATAAGAGATGTGAAGTAACCTTACAGCAACTGTACAAGTGTTGTTGTGTGTAAATTCTAGGTGGAGATATTGAGCCAGATGATGTACTGACAGATCCTGGTCTTAGACGACAACTCCAGCGCAACTGGGCTGGTCTTCCCATGGGGGATGACAGACTACCTGAGACTCACATCAGAACTCTCCCGGCTATAAGTGACCAGGTCAGTGTTCACCCTATAAACATGATTTACATCATCAAGGGTTTGACCCTGTCTTAACACTTTGTTGAAGTTAGAGAGACTTGCCTAGACTTAGCACTTAGAAAGGTTTAGGGACTAGAAGCACATCAGCTAATATTGGTCAACTTCATTATCATCATCGAGTTTTAGTCCCAGTTTCCCGGCTACTGTTGGTCTGTCCTATTCTTCATGACGTCGTCCATTGTCCTTCCCTCCAGCTGCAATGTTCATCCAGAGGGCTCTTGGCCTTCCACCTCTCTCTACAGGCTCACTCGGTCTGATCTCACTGGCTTCATCCAAACCACTAAAGTCTGCAATCCAGCAGTGATGTCTCAATCCCAGCTTCCTTTCTCTCCTCCTTGCTCCTTATCTTGCCCAACTTTGTCCTTTGGATTGTGGACCTCAAGAACTTCATCTCCGACGCTTGCATTCTTGATGAGTTGCACTGGATGTTTTGATACCATAGGTCAAAATCGGTATGAAGTGGCTTTTGAACATTACCAATTTTTGTTTGCTTGGAACTTTGTAGTCCCAAAGGAGCATTCTCACTTGTTGGCAGAAATAAAAGTTCTTCTCTATCTTATTTTTGATATCCTTCTTAGCTAGGTTGTCACTGGAGATGACACTGTCATGGTAGGTCTCCAACTTGTGGTCTGCTAGTTTGATGCTTGCTAGTAGGCCCTCTCTTTTCACTGCCATCACCACTGTCTTGGTGAACTCCTGTAACTTGACCTTCCACTCGTTGTCTCGTCTGCACCTCCTCTTCTCTTTCTCCCTAGATCATGACGTCATCAGCGAAGGCCATCCGATGGTTCCTTGATGCTCTTCATTATTTTAATTATGATGGTGGTGAACAGAAGCAGGAACAGCGTGCTGCCTTGCTGAACTCCACTTATGGTCTGGATCAGGACTAGGCCCTCCCTCAAATGGCACACAGCTGGTACAGGTCTTATACAACATCAAGATCTGCTCTCTTGCCACATGTTGTAAGTCTAGTGCCCTCCCTCAAATGGCACACAGCTGGTACAGGTCTTATACAACATCAAGATCTGCTCTCTTGCCACACTGTTGTAAGTCTAGTGCCCTCCTTCAAATGGCACACAGCTGGTACAGGTCTTATACAACATCAAGATCTGCTCTCTTGCCACACTGTTGTAAGTCTAGTGCCCTCCTTCAAATGGCACACAGCTGGTACAGGTCTTATACAACATCAAGATCTGCTCTCTTGCCACATGTTGTAAGTCTAGTGCCCTCCCTCAAATGGCACACAGCTGGTACAGGTCTTATACAACATCAAGATCTGCTCTCTTGCCACACTGTGTAAGACTAGTGCCCTCCTTCAAATGGCACACAGCTGGTACAAGTCTTATACAACAGCCAGATCTGCTCTCTTGCCACACTGTTGTAAGTCTTCTCACTATCAAGGAACACCAGGAGCAGGTTTTGTCTCTCTCCCATTGTTTTTCCATCAACATCAAAATGTTCAAGGTAAGGTCGCTTGTTGACCTGTTGGCTCTGAAGCCATACTGCTTCTCTTATAGCTCTGGCTATAAGATGTCTCGCAGTCGCCGAGAATGTTCAGCCTGTGTGACAGAAGGGTTATTCCCCTGTAGTTGGTGTATTTTCGCTGACTCCCTTGCTCCAATCTGCAGGCACCTTGTCGTCCTTCCACACGGCATTAAGCGCTCTTTGTAGCCACTGTAGACCCTGCACCCATGCTGCTTTTATCATGTTTGTGTTGACTTCATCGACTTCTGACAACTTTCCCTCTGACATTGTCTTCAGTGCTGCTTCTGTTTCTGTCCAGGTGTTATGGGGTTCCTCTGCAAAAACTTCCACATCAGGTCCTATACCTATCTGTCCTTCCTCTGTTCCAATCAGCGGAGTATCGAAATGTTTCTTCAGGATCTCTCTGATATCACTGTCCTTCCTCTGTTCCAATCAGCAGAGTATCGAAATGTTTCTTCAGGACCTCTCTGATATCACTGTCCTTCCTGACCAGATTCCCATTACAATCTTTGAGTACCTTTACGATGCCCATTGGTTTCCTCTTGTTTTTGGCCACTCTGTAGATTAGTTTCATGTTGTCTCTTGTCCTCCAATTTCTGTGGGAATTTCTACCATTTATTTACCTTTTCTTCTTACACTGACCCTTTATCGTTCAGCTTTTTCTTGTCCTGGTATGCTTTCTCAAGATCTCCAATTTTCACCTTGACCCTTTGCTGTTCCGGCTTGAGTTTCTCTAGGTCCCTTTCTTTTCATCTGGGTTTCTCCTTTCTCTCTCACTTCAGCACCTCTCTTCCTACAGATCTCAAATGCTTCCTTCACCAAGTTATTCTTCAGTCTGGTCTATTCTTCCTCTTTGTTCTTCACATCATCTGTTGGCAATTGTTTTCTTATTGTGACCCGATAGTCAGCCCTGAACTTGCTCTTTCTATCCAATCTAGGGGTCTCTTATCTGCACTGTTGTCAACTTCCTCCGGTGCATCATCACATTTATGAGCCGCTCATTGACATCGCCACAAACAATCCAACTATGTTCCTCATCTCCTTGTTGTTACTCTGCCACTGTAGTTTCTCTTCAGCTCTATTTTTCCTTCCATTTAGATTCACTCAACTTAGTTCGTCAGGTTTGGTACTGGTCGCCCAACCCCGGCCACACAGTCAAAGATAGTGCCATACGGTAATTGGTAGCAGGCCAACTTACTAACTAACACTTTGATTTTACAACTTTTGTTTGGTTGACATCATTAGAAAATGTTACCAACTGTAAATTATCAAAAATAGTCACCGATACAAAATAACAGCACCCAGGATGTATTTAAATAAGAAGACTAAAATATATTTTTTAAATAGGAAAATAACACCTAGACATGGAAATCAAACCTGGGACCTTTGGCTTAGGACGCCAATGATCTGACCACTGAGCTATCTAGGAATCACACACTTATAATTGTACAATTGGCACATAAAGCCAACTACTGAGTCAATGGTGGATCTGTTATCTGATAGCTCGTGGTCTTAATTGATCACACAAATGTAGATGAAGATTTACACACATCCATCACAGACTCTGCCTTAGAATATGAGTGAAGAATGACCCTGGGAACGGGACGATTCCTGGATAGCTCAGTGGTTATACTATTGGCGTACTAAGCCAAAGGTCCCAGGTTCAATTCCTGTGCCCATGTTTCATTTTTCAATTTAATAAATGTATCAAAATTTAGTTTATACTTAAGTGTAAAATTTTGACAGATTAAAGTTTATCTTCTGCTGATATGTTTTTTTGAGTGAAATTGGGAGTGCACAGTCTCAATTCTCTAAAGTAGCAGTTTCAACCAGACTTCACCAACAATTACTATATACAATTACAAAGTTGTGTAACCATTTCAGTACTACTATTAATTTGTTGATGCAGAATGTTGATGGGATATCACCTGGTGATTGGCTGGACTGTGCCACCTTCAAGTCAGGATTACCACGCATAGTGATGGTTGTAGCTGTCGTGTTGCCAGTCCTGTTAGCTTTGTGGCTGTGGCTCACTCCAGGTCGACAATTCACGCTAGAGGACATGGAAGCGCTGACAGAGTTCAAGGATCCATTTGACTGTCCGCCGCCCAAGTACACGCCATTGATGATGGAGAAAGTATAGGAAAGGTGAGAAAGTAGAAATGTACAATCCTCCAACATTTTGACTAAATAATGAAGCCTTTGATATTTGGTTCTATATTTAAAATGATAAAATTGAGTACCGATAGAGAATGGGGTTACCTGTCTGTATCTCTTTAAACCTAAATAGGAAAATGATCAAAAAGAGTTTTGTGGTTATTGGTTTTTATTTGCTTTTATTTGCAGTCAAAAATAAGGGATGCACTCTTTTTCAGTTATTATTTAAATTTGTTTTTGTAACTTAACTTAAAATTGTATGTTACCGTATTTACCCGAATATAAGACGACTCGAAAATAAGACGATACCTATTTTGAGAACTTGAAATTAGGGGAAAATCTTTTTATTAATTTTTAGAGTAGTTAATTTTTAGTCACTAACAATAAAAATTTAAATAATACTATTACATCAATATTATTCATATACTGTACATTGATTAAATTTTTATTGCTGCAATGCATATTTTATTCCGAGTAACATCATTATCACATGAATAAATCAATTATTATTACTATTATTATTATTATGATATTATAAAATATTAAGTTTTAATATAAAACGAATTTAAAACACAACAAAAAACTTTGTCACTCATCATCCCCTTCACTTGTTGCATCGTCATCGCTTTCACTTGATTCACGTCCATCATCATCATCACCACTTGATTCACGTCCATCATCATCATCACCACTTGATTCACGTCAATCATCATCATCACCACTTGATTCACATCCATCATCATCATCACCACTTGATTCATGTACATCATCATCATCACCACTTGATTCACGTCCATCATCATCATCACCACTTGATTCACGTCCATCATCCTCACTCGAACTCAGATAGTGTTCTGTTCCATCCAAACTGTTGCTTACACAGCACTTCTTGAATGCTTTTATAATGGATTCCGTTGAAATACTAGTCCATGCTGTTTTTATCCACTGACCAAGTTGTCCAACTGAAGGCTTCTTAATGTTGCCACTGGGGGTTAAGGGGCAGTTCCCAGATAACAGCCACTCTTCATATTGGCGTCGGAGATGGTGCTTGAAAGATTTATTTACGGCAGCATCAAGCACTTGTAATTGTGAGGTCATGCCTCCTGGAATAACTACTAGGTCTGTGTTTAAAGAGGCTACTTTATTTTTTACCTTTTCCGCATCAAGGGTTAGTAATCCTCTTTGCCTTAGTAGGGCTCCTGGTCGCCTGACCCAAACTTCTTGAAGCCACAAAACCATTAGATCCTCCGTCATCCACCCGGTTTCATTACATTAAAAGATTACCCCACTTGGTAGCTGTTCTTTTGGTAAATTCTTCCTTTTTAAAATAACAAATGGTGGTAGCTTCCTGCCATCTGCCAACACTGCCAGCATGACTGTAACACGTAGCTTCTCATTCCCAGATGTTTTAAAAATAACTGATTTAGAACCCTTTCCAGCCACTGTTCTATTAGCAGGCATGTCAAAATACACCGGGGTTTCATCTGCATTTCCCATTTGACCCAACAAATGATGGTGTTTATGCCGTAATTTAATTATGTGCCTTTGATACTGCACGAGCTTCTCTTCATAGTCCACTGGCAACTTCTGGGATAACAACGTTCTCCTTCGTAAGCAGAGCCCTTTCCGCCTCATAAATCTTACTGCCCAACCAACACTTGCTTTAAACTCCTGTCTGGGTATTTTTCTAATAGTTGCCTCTTCCAATGCTTTCATTCGGATACTTTCTACATAAATTCCAAAACCCTTACGACGGTTTTCTAAAACGAATTCGAGAACCGCTTCATCTAATTCGGGGTGACACCCCACTTTTGGTCCACGAAAACACTTCCTTGTTGAATGAGCACATTTCAGCCGCTCCTTCATACCCCTCCAACGCCGTACATTTACTTCAGTGATTCCATAATGTCGTGCAGCTTCACTATTGTTAGTTTGTTCGGCGAGATGAACCACTCTTAATTTGAAGTTAGAATCATAACTATTACGATGTTCAACACTTGTTCTGCTCTACACTTCCTTTTTTTTTCTACGTGGTCACCCATTGACTTTAACTTACTTTGACCTTTCTGCAATGAAATAAACTAAATTTTAAAACCAAAGTCTTGTAAAGAACACGTTTTAGAACCACAACTCATAATATGCCAAGCGTCGCCATGCTAATTTATCAACAACTAGTGAAGTCGTGAAGTTGTTAAAAAGTATCGCTGTATCGGGTTTGCTGTAGTACTTCATAGCGATATATCGATAGTAACTTTCGATATATTTTTCCGGACTCTTTGTGAAATATCGTGAATGATAAGGTTTAATTATATTTGCGTGTTTAGAATGTTATGAAAATGCATTGTATATGACTATTCATGACTAGTTACTTCCTCTTTTATTTTCCGCGTTGGTGTTAAAACTATACATTGTGTTAGTTGTAATGTTTAGGTAGGCCATCTTGTCGACTATTTTTACAAATGGATCGAAGATAACAACTGCGATTTAGATGGTGGAACGATAATAGTCGATAGGAAGTGGTTAGAAATCAACCAGTGACAATGCTCCACCGCCATTACAGCATTCCTTCACTAAATCACATGAAAGTGTCGGGTATTTTTTAGGCCTACAACCGCGTGGAAAACACAATTTACAATTAATTTTTTTTTGCTATAAGATTTTTGTTCTGTATTTATTCGTTGCTTTACCATCATTTTAACTATTTTAAGTTTCTATTATATTTATTGAGCTATGAAAGTAGCCAACATGGACGTCCTTACCACAATACATTGTAATTGCCGAAAACAACACACATAAAATATTTAAATATGTGAATATCTGATAAAACTAAAAAAAAATGCTGGTTTGTGTTAGAATTTAAACAAGAACATGCCTTTTTATTGTAAAATAAACGTATATCGATATGATACAACATAAAAATGTTGACCTTATACCAACATTTTTCTTCATGCGCGAATATGACGACCCCCGACTTTTTGAGGTCGAAAACTGAAAATAAGCCTCATCATATATTCGGGTAGATACGGTATATATTATTTTCATCCAAGCCAAATCTTTGTCCAGATTCAAATTAAATCCTCTGCTTTAACTGGTATTGCTTCTTCAATTCAGAGTATTTATTTATACTTACTGGTACATTAATGGGGATGCAACACATCAAGAAAACTGTGGGGGAATGAAAAATACAGAATTTCTTGTCTGTGAAACACAGAATTTTAACCCAAATCATTATAATAAAATTCAGGAACTTTATGTATTCTAAGCATTTAGCTGAAATTTTAACATATTCAACATGGTTCCTAAGCCATACTCGGGAAAATGTCGGTTTTCATATTTACAAAGCCCAAAATGCCCTCGTTATTCACTGCAGGTGGTTTTGTTCAAGCTTCCTTAAGTATTTGTGCTGAAAAAAATGTTTCCTTGACTGTCACAGTTTCTAAAAAAAAATCTATGCTGCAACACTTTCAAGAAATAGATAAAACTAGGAATGTGTAAGACTTGAAAATTTGAGATTAAGACTAGAAAAAAAATATTTTGAATTTGTCTCAAAGGATTAAAATGATTCTTGAAAATTCAAGAAATTAAAAAATATATATATAGACAAATAACTGACTTAAGAAATTTTCTAATCAAACCAAGAATTTATTATTTTTAATATTTGATATCCAAAAATAGGCCACACTTTTCTCCCAAAAAACGGCATTTATAAAACCATAATATGTCTATAATTGCACTTTTGGATAATATTAATACTTAACAATTGTTGCATCTTTGAGCATGTTATTGAAATAGTTTAAACTCTACAACAGATAGTGCTCTTTAACACTTATCTTCAACATTGTTATTTAAAATTGATGGATGTAAATATTGTAAAAATATAACTTTGAGCCAAAATGCCCGATAAATGAAATCGTCAAACCCTTTATTTTAACTACATGTCTTAGACTTTTTATTGCAGTTTGTTGGTCACTATTGTTATTTTATTGTGTCAACCATTTAGTAAGTTTGTAATCTTAAGCTTGGCCGATCATATAGGAGAAAGCATCTCTTGGCTACTGACTAAGATATAGTTATTATATAGTAATGGGCCGATAAGCTATTTTGATGATCATGTTGATGCAATTAACTATTGGTTGCTGATTAAGGACAATCGCCGATTCCAATCAGTTGCTTTATTTTATTTTAAATGTTTCAAAGATAATATTCTATAAATATAATTAAAAACTAGTGTTCATGTGTGTCATTTTTTTTGGAAGGGGATGGATCAAGAGATACATGACCTAGTCAGTAAATGTGAAACATGTCTACGTTCGAAACCTGCCCAAAACACTAATATGGAGAATTGACGTTAGACGTGGCCAAATTCCCGATGTAAAGACAATTTGTGGATTTCTTTGGCCCCCTGCCATGAACTAAAGAAGGTCACACCTACCTGTTTATGGCTTTGATGCCTTTTCGAAATTTGTGGCTCGTTCCGGTAAGGAAGGCCTCAGCTAACGCCACAATGAAAGCATTGGACAAGGAAATATTTAGAAACTTTGGATAACGCTAGTCAATTTAGATCTCACGCTTTCCGAGACATGGGCTTTGTGAAAGGGATACGTCATTTCACCACAAGTCTATTATCCCAACCCCTCCCAAGTGGAACGTTTCCACAGAAACTTGAAAAGTGCACTAATCGCGTTCCACAACGTCCACCACAAGCAGTGGGACTCCAACCTCACATGGCTTCAGTTAGCCTTTAATACTGTCCTTCATGAGAGTCACAAGAGTACACCGTCTAAGATGTTGCTCGGCTACGACTCTATTCAGCCCATTAAACTGCTTGGACAGAACTGTAGAGAGCCCATGAGGCGGTGGCTAAACGCTACAACCAGACCAGTTACCCTGTACCGTACAAGATGGGAGATAAGGTGTTGTATAGAGTTTATCAACTCAGCAAAGCGGCCGATAGGATAGCCGCCAAGCTCTGTTACTAGTCCGAGCCAACTGTAATTGAACGTTTTCTGACCCCAGTCATGGTTTAGCTGAGGGACCCAGAGATAAGCCTCCGACAAACTACCCTGAGAGATTGAGCCTACGAGTACAATAAATACTAGACAAAAAATTAATTAATTTCAATTTAACTTTTTTTTCCCCTTTTGTTGGAAATGGAAATAATGTTTTAATCATATATATATGATTAAAACATTATTTCCATTTATATATACACACACACACACACACACTATGTGTAGTAGTAGTAGTAGTAGTAGTAGTAGTAGTAGTAGTAGTAGTAGTAGTAGTAGTAGTAGTAGTAGTAGTAGTAGTAGTAGTAGTAGAAACTACTTAAAACATTGGTTTTTTATCTCTCAAATTTTGGAATTAAGACTTTGAGTTTAAAAGTTTAAAGTAAATTTAATTATTAATATTTTCTTGTAAATTTATTCATTCCATGGATATCGTCTCTCATAAAGATTCCACATGTGCCTTGACGACATTTTAACGTGCAATAAAATATGTAATATTAGAGGTGGATCTTTCAGGCAGGTTTCATTTGAATAATGTTTTTTTAAAAAGATGAATAACATATGATACATTAAAACTCCCTTATTTAGAAATATTATTTGTTTTATCATGAGTATTTAAATCAACCCCTATCATTTTTACATCCATGTTTCTGTACATTGTGGTGTTGTTAATTGTCCTAATGGTACAAAGAGGCCTGGTAGTAGGTATTATTGTTCCTGTGACAACACCAGGATATTGTTGTAAGTGTGGTATCATTTATCTTTGATGCTACCCACTCGGACCTCAGAGAAAGTTTTACCATGCCGATGTAAAATTTAGTTTTGCCCGACAGCTTATGATCAATGTTAATTCTATAATTTGAGTTTTTTATATATATATATATATATATATATATATATATAGAGAGAGAGAGAGAGAGAGAGAGAGAGAGAGAGAGAGAGAGGCGCTTAAATGTTTGTTGCTATTCAGTTTGACCAAGCTCAATGCTGTTGAAAAAATTCCACCAATAAACACTAAAGACAAGGTCTGCACATAACGGAGAGCAAGGAATGAAGTGAGGCTTGCTCTCCATCCTGTACTGTATAACAACTGACTAAAATACTTCCAAGCAAAATGTTCATAGTGCCCAAATTGTTGATAGATATATCAGTCGATATGGGTTGATTTTTAACTATTTGTTGAAATGTTTGTTTTAGATACAAGATGCAAAATAAACACCCACCTCCTGTGATGTGATGTACCACAACGACTATTTTTATTGCTATGAAAACAAAACACACAAGAAAAATATCACAAATATTTGTTATTTATTCAAATCTAAATGTTCAATATGATGTTTCCTCTATTTTGTAAATATCTTTAAAAACTCAAGTATTATTAACAATTATTGTAAAGTGAACATATACAAGACAACAAATTAAGCATGCTGTTTTCTAAACATACTTAGTGTTTTTAAAAAAATGTTTTTATTTTATTCAGTATGAATATTTTAATAAAGGCTTTAACATTTGGGTTGTGACATGATCTGGTAATAAAATACACTCAAAAGTTGTTTTCTACAAGTAAATTAAATATTTTTTAAGACCAAGGAATAAAGAAAAAAGTTATTTGAATGAAAAATGATTATATTAAATATGAATAAGTGCCCCGTGACTAAAGATAATTGAAACTGTACAGTATATATATATATATTGGTTAGACCTTTATAGAAATAAAAAGGCTACACTTGTCCATTCATACATCCATATTATGTATAATTAACAATTTTTGGCATAAACACAAACAAAAACTATAGAAATAAAATGATATTAACATTTGAAATGTTTAATAAACGATACTGAAGCTTTCAGGTTTGCCAATTGATGGCATTACTCGTAGATTACTAAGATATGTTTAAAAAAAATACTGGTGGTCCTAGGTTTAAACCTCTGGTAGTCTGGAAGTGTATTTTGAAACTCATTGATGTGAAAGTTCCCATTTTTGTTATTTATAGATGTGCACTTTAATATGCAGTTAGGTCCTTGAAAGAGGTGGTTTTTAAACCCTACCACAATGCAACTGTGGGTACACTTCTTCAAAATTCAACCTTATCTATCCTTAACACATTAGTGTAGTTATATACATGTGTGTATAACTCTGACACAATGTTATAAAAAAAATGAATATTAAACTAAACAATTCTTTCTATATAGATTTTAGTAACCTCTAAACCTAACATTCACTCAATTCACCACAATAAGAAACTAATATGAGTTGTAACAGTAAATAGCATAGCTATCTCCATGCTATATCCAACACTTACCTACCCCATTCAATGTACATGTCATAGCAAGGAGATGAGTACGTGTCTATGTCCCCCATAAACAAGCATAGCCATTTATATTATTGTTACAATACCAACTGTAAAAATGTGTGAAACCTACTGCTTCTTGTGCCAACACGAACAATAAAATACTTTGTGTCCTGTTATAACAGCAACTTTCAGCTAAGACAATGGAGAGTAGTCCATAACAAATTCCTGACTGTCTCAAGTTTAAACTTGTGACAACCTGTATGTTTAAAAACATATCTTGGCTAGTCATCTATTCATGAGTCAATCTTGCAACACTGCAAGCCTAAATTACTATCTCAAACCTTTAATATTTGTTTTAACTGTAGTGAAGAGAAGATGGAAGTATCAAGAAATTACAAGTTTACTGCTGTCTTTCTTTTCCTATCACATTAGATTATTTTTATACACTTTTCAAAAGAACAAAAATAAATAATGTCAAGTTAGAAATGTGTAGGTAATTAAAACCATTACTTTTAAGTATTTAAAATTGATCAACTAACATTTATTTTGTTCTCTTTTATATGTTCTGTCATGTATGTGCATTGTGTCTAATTAAAAGCCTATCATAATTACATAATACTTAGAAATTTTGGTGTCTATGCTTATTAAAAGCTTACAAATTTTAAACTAGTTGTATACTTTATTAAAATTGTTAGAATCTACCATTTGTTTCTTTAACTATACTACCAATATGTATGCAGCTGATATTTTACTTTTCATTAATGATTTTTTATAGATTGGGGTTTTCTGATTACTCGAAAACCCTAGTTTTTTCTAAGTTGAGGCATACTTATGAAGCTGGCTTTTCATATTATGACTGTTTATTTCGATTCTAAATTATGCATCTCCACTTTGAACTACCTATAGCATTTTCACTTTGGAACTGGTATTTAATTAAAAATATATGAGTCAGAAAATATTTTGAATCTTTGATCGCTTTCAATTTGATAATTCAAAGTACCACTATGGAATGGAAATGTTGTGGTCAGTGAATAGGTATGTTTTATGTGTGAACTACCCTACATTTACAAAACTAAATACATTTTACTGGTTTTGTGTATCACAGAAAACCTGGAAAAGTCAGGAAATTGTTTGATGGAATGAAAATATTTATGAACTTATTAAAAACAAAGAAAAATCAAGGAATTTAATTAGCTGTTTAAAATAAAACTATCAACATCAATCCTAAACACTAAAATAAAAGTGAAAGGTTGTTTTAAAAACATTTGATCAATTTAATAAACGAAAAACCTGTAATTTACCAAAGAAAACTGGAAAAATACAAATAATTCAGTGAAAATTATAAAATGTTGTCAGGAACACCTGTGAAAGTCAGGAAATTTTATAAATTAAATGTTGTAGTTACCCTGAATATGGTCTCACAAACATCTTAGTTCAAATTGGTGAGTTAAATAAGTTAGCAATTCTTTGCGTTATCAGTTCTCGTGCATTTCATTCTCCATTTTGATGTATTCCATTACAGTGGATACTTGTAGTTGTGAAATTTCCCATAATAGTAACCAAATAAAATATTTGTTGTGATTGTGCAACACTGTATGTTTATATTAAATTGTTTTCTTTCTTCCAGATAAAATAGTAATTTAATTATATCATAGTTGAGTTTAAGTTTGTGACAAATCCATCCATAAATTGGAAGTATAATGATAACATTGATCACTCTTTAAATGATAGTAAAGTTATTTTAATTTGTTAAAACAATTTATTGTTGACTATTTGATGAACTTTAAAAATGAAAAATATTGTTTAAGAAATTGTGATGCTGATAAAACCAAACATTTATAATAATTATTTTAATAAATCTCTTCATTTTTTAGGTGTACTGGTCTAGATGGAAGAATGTAAAATCCTGTTTCCTTTAAGAGGCAATGATTAATAATTAGTCTTGTGACATTTAACTTTTTGCACGCTATATTGTGTTTTTCATTATCACGATAGTTTTGAATGGTTCATAAACTAGTGCTTCAATTAAAAATGAATACCTTTGTCTTTTTTCTGCTTTATAAAAAATAATAGTACATATAGAACATTGTTAGTTAATCTTTGGATATAAAGACTCAACGCCATACAGGATGTTAATTGCTACAGTATTTTTTACTTCTATCTTTTGTTTGGATTCTCCTCTATTTAAATGTTTTATCAGAAAAGTTTAAATAGACACTTAACTTTTTCTAGTAGAGTAGTACTTTGGATATTCCGATTTTATGTATTTTTAAATAATGAAGATAATTCTGTAATAATTGCTTGCCAAATCACATGCATGTTTGTATGAGTGTAATTGATGCTAACTTTAAATATCTGTACTCTGTTACTAACATAACTGTCACAAATGTACAGTTAAACAGGGTAATTTGTTAAGAAGGCGTACAAAATATTTGTTTTATGGTTTTTCTAAAAATATAATGTTTAAAATACCTTGCAAAAAATGGCCTAATCCGTGTTTTATCTTAAAATTTTACCTCAAATTAACAACTTAGATGAAATCAAAAAGTTGTATTGAATGTTGATTATAGTTAGGTTTTTAGAAGTTTTGCATGCACTGTAGAGCATCAATAATTCAAACTAATTAATTATCGACCTGGTTAAAATTTTCGAAAATACAGTACCTATACCAAAAATTAAAAAATGAACATAGATGGATACTAATGAAAACTCGGTGTTTAAGGTAGAAATATTTTCATTTTATTTAAACAACAAACTTACAAAAAAAATTTGTTGCTAAATATTACAAATTCTGAAGGAATATAATAAGGCAAAATCTAACAATGAAAATTGTTTCCAATTTTTTTTCTTTTTGGAACAAGGGTCTAGGACTCGAAAGGTTTTTTTACAGCCATGTCTTTGATATTGAAATGATATTTTTTCTTGACATCCGAATTATCGACGCTCTACTTTATCAGCTACCTATACAGTTATAAAAATAATCAGTTGCTAAACTGGCGCTTTAGGAATCTAAATAAAAATCTGATTTAGATCAAAAGTTATTCTTGGTCTGTAATGAGACAGTAAAACTCCCAGAAACTGACCACCATCATCACACTATAAAGAATTCACTCTAGTCATTCAATGATAATACATCACCTCTAGCTGTAAAATAGATTATATTTGGCTTTGCTGGATGTGCAGTTAGGTTTGTTTATGGAAGAGAACATTGAAGCTTGTTTGTAAGTTAAGTTTGGTATGACATTCATGAAGGGATTGCTCTTGGGCTTGTGAAATACCTATACAAGTTCTTTGTATAAAAATGAGGTGGCCCAATGGCTAAATAATGTTATAGTAAAGGAAATTGATAAAACTAAATAAAAAGGGAAAATAAACTTTAAGAGTAGATTTGATAAAGAAAGCCGACCTAAGGGAAGAATCCATGCACAAAGGTGACATCTTAATGTTGTAAACACACAAAATATTGTGCCGATTGAAACACAAATTACCAAAATATTTGAGTAATTATGGCATTAAGTTTATAGATTATATTTTAGTATTTATTTTAGTGTGCATTTTAAATGAAAAATTAAATCTTTAGTTATTAATTGAATACTGTTCATGTATAAGGGGAAATGTTTGTCCTAGTTGTAATTAGGGTTGTGTGAAGCTTCATATTTATGTTTGGTATACAGCTACTTCAAAGGCTGTAAAAAGCTTTGAAATTTCAAATCTAAATTTGAATACAACCAAAATTTATATTTCATTCAAGATTATGAATCTTAGTATTAGAAAGATTGGAATTATATTTGAAATTTTAGATCTAGGTAGATCTGATTTGAATTCGATGGAGTGTAATTCGAAGCTCGAATGTAGAAGTCATACTTTTTAGTTTCAACTTTTTTTTTTTACTAAAACCAGTTCATTCTCTAAATATAAATAATAATTTAGTCATAATGTAAGTTAAATGTGCTACCATATTTAAAAATTAATTTTAAAACATAACTCATTATTCAGTGTGGGCATAGAAACTTGTGGATTGTGTTATATTAATTAATTAGTTATCATTAGGGCGCATTTGTTATGACTATAATTTTTTTATTTGACTATTTAAAAACAAACAAACACAATTATTTATGCTAGTATTAGATTTGAGTTAGTAAGTAAAGATTCATATTCAATTCACACATGCTTATTATATTACATATTATTGCCATCACACCAACTACAGAATTAAGACATGTTCTTAGTAATAATTTTAATCAAGTAGATTAATTAATTTTTTGCCATGTTCAAATAGAAATATTGTTTAAGCATTGTGTGGATATTGTGGAACAGCAACTCATTCACAAATCTCTATGTTTATCTGCAGAATGAATGTAATGTATAGTAAACGCCATTCACGACCTAAGTTTACTTGGATGACAGCTCAAAAAGTAACTAAAAAATAGTCCCTAAAATATCACTACGCCAACAGCTGATATCTGCCACTGTCACTTGGGACAGCTGTTATGAAAACATATGGTTATGTAGAGTAATGTGATAGTTTACCACAGTAATTTAGGCCAATATTATGCCTCAAAGAATTTTGAAATTGAAATTTTCGAATGACTTGGTGATCTGTAACTTCTCTTCTTTTTTTCTCCTGGGAACTCATTATCAAAAAAACACACACAAATCTATCCACAAATAAAAAGAACCCCTTATAAAATTTCGTGAGATTAAAGTTAGATTAAACTTATATTTAAGTTTGATAAAAGTTTAAAGTTAGATTAAAGTTAGATTAAAATTAACCAAATTAGGCCTAATATGTATTCGAACTAAAGAGAAAATATCTGTATACACAAAGTTATTCTTAAAATAATTAGTAATATGATCTAGGATTAAGTTTTTTTACGTTAATACAGAAGCCCAATAATTAAAATAAAAGGTAATTTAACTTAGTTAAAAATTATTATAAGTTAGAGTAACAAACTAGAGACTTAATTTAAAGTTAAAAATATAATAAACGCGCACAGTAATAAATTCTATGAAATATATTTAAATTAAACAAAGTCTTAATATTTATTTGAGGTCGTCCACAAAGCTTATTTATCCTTCTATTCAAGTTAAAATAATTATTATTCCGAGCACTTTCACAATTGGTCTAACAAATATGGCTTTAAAATGGCGACCAACGAATATAAGCCATGTGGTTGATGATGACGCGGACAAGTTGTTTAAAATGGTGTATCCTCGCAGCAGACGATTATATTTTATTCAGTTAAATATTTCTAAAAACAATAAACTAATAATAAAATAGTTAATCATATATAAAATAAATTACAAATATTTTATCTTTACCAAGTAAATACGATGCCTTTATTAAAAGGTATTAATGCATGCACTATACTACACATCATAGATAACATTCCAAAACAAAGAATAGGTACTTTTAATATATGTTAAAAATATTGTTTCGGATTGGGTAAAAAGAAATTGTTAAAAGTAATGAAATAATGTGAGAAAACTTAAGTTTAAGTTATTTTAAATGTAAAATATAACATGTAATTAAAAAACTTAACATTCATAACAAAACAGTGTTATTTTACAAGTGTT
Source organism: Timema podura (assembly GCA_033556935.1). Lineage (NCBI taxonomy): Eukaryota > Metazoa > Arthropoda > Insecta > Phasmatodea > Timematidae > Timema > Timema podura. The sequence goes on along the minus strand of JAVRXN010000001.1, from coordinate 76,124,927 downwards.
GGTAACCTAAAACCTAAACATATGATTTTTGAACTGTCATCCAGGTAAAGACCTATCGTGAATGAATTATACAAGTGTGCAAAAATTAGTTTTGAGTAACTTTCACTACCAAATATAATTTATAAACATAGGCAATTATAATAGAAGGTATTAAAATGAAGCCCAAAACTTGCTAAATTGATATGTCCTAACACCGCATTCAACTTTGTTAGACTTGAAGGAAGTCAAAAAGACAAAATGATCACATCACCAATTGGTGATAGGTCAGTAGGCAATGTAAATTACTAAAGGTAAACTTAATTTGGTATACGCAAGCCAATTTCAAAACTAGAAATGTTATTTTAAAAAATCAACAGTTTGAAATGCTACAGTAGCAAAGAAATTCCTCACTTGGATAATATTTTTGTGCTTTTGAAATTTTTCAAAGCTTTTAATTTGCTTCAAAATATTACCAAAGATACAAATGTAGTTGTGGGTGTTGCTCATCCCAAGTGTAGAGTTGTAGTTATATTCTTCACTCTTTTAATTGGAAGCATACTTTATTATTTTAGGATAATATATGACAGCATTGACATGACATGTATAGATAATTATGTGAACAATGTATTTCCATGACATGAATGTAAACTCATTCTTTCATCAATCACTCTTCCCAACATAAGTAAATACAAACTATGAATTCTGCTGGAACTCTAGAATCAAACATTCATGAGAGTTACATTTGTAGTATAAAAACTAGTCAAAACCAAGATGGTGCTTAAAACTCACCCTTTTTTTTTTATTTTGAGAAAGAATGAGTTGAGAAATTGAATGTATTTGTTATGTAAAGAATTTAAAAAATTTAAGAGTAACTATGTTGTTTTATAAAAACTAACTAAACATAAATGAAATTAGTCTCATAAGAATTCAGGGCACATTTATGAATGATATGGGAATTACCGTGCTGGTACAAATATAGTGCAAGGTTTTTCTTCTTAATACTACACTCGTATTATATTCTCAGCCTAACATTTTTCACTGAAAAACCCGTCAGATTCCCACATAAGTCTATTTTGTAGCCTCACACTCGTGTTCATAACGGAGTGAGAGAGATGGAGAATTTTCACCCTGATACTGGTAATTCAGTAGGTCAGCGTTGGTTGCTGGAAGAATTTGTGCTTAAGCATTAATAAAAGCATTCAGAGGTCTAATAAATATTAACCGAGTCAAATTGGTTAGGTTATTACCTCAAGGTTTGTTTAAGATCTTTTATTTTCCTTGTGTAACACTTTCAAAATAGTAAAGTCATAGTGTATTCGGGCAAATACAGTAATAACTGATAAGTACATTCTGTTCAACCTGATAGGTAGCAGTCTCACCTTGACACCCTATGACCCTATCTTATAAGCTAGGTCAATGTTGTGCCCATACATATAAGGACACAAATGAAGTTTGTACGAGCAGCAGCTATGCAGTGTCCACATTTTTTAATATTTCATACTTACTAATATTTTAAATCACCATCAAATTTCCAGCCTGTGGCCAGGTCAATTTAGTAAAATTTCTCCATTTCTGTATTTTTTCTACATACTTCATATCCATCATTTTCTTTGGTATTCTTTCCTCTCTTTCATCCTCATTAAATGCACATACCATCTCAGTCTTGCTTCCTCTACTATCTCATGTACTCCCTGTACCCAAACTCTTTCCCAGATAACTTCATTTCTAATCTTATTTCTCCTCGTGACAGCTGACATGCTCCTCACAAACTCAATTCCCATGTCCTCCACTTTCCTAGTCCCTCTTACATTCACTGTCCATGTTTCTGTTTCATATGTAACAAAGGTTACAAAGTACACCCTGTACAACTCTCCCTGCTGTTCTCTTCTCATTAAATCCTTTCTACTTTCACCTTTCACCTCAATCACTCTTCTTAGATATTTTACACTATGTATCTTTCTCAGTTCTACTAGCTCCAACTTTATGGCTTTACTTGGCCTTATCCACTTCCTCATTTCATTCCTGTACTTCCTCTTCTTCTCCCCCCCCCCATACCATCAAGTCATCAGCAAACATCATGGCTTTCATTCTTTCCTCCCAGAGTTTTCCTGTCACTCTATTCATGACCGTTTCCATTACCATTACAAATAGTAGTAGTAGTTAGTAGTAGTAGTAGTGAGAGGTCATAGTTTTGATACATTTGATAAAATCAAAAGCATTCGCGCAAAGCTAGAGTTATGGTTCACCCAAATTACTAATAGTTTAAATAAAATGTTTCCAAATGTTAAAGAAGGGAGCACAAAAAACTTTAATCCTGGAACATTTGAACTTACTTCAGAAAAAGTTAGTCTATAATTTTCTAACTATGATTTACCGTCCAATCGTTGGACATGGTGTGTAATCCATTTTTTGCTGGTGCGGTACATAACCAAAACAAAACTGTGCCGAAAAAAAATCAAGCTTGGTGTACCGTAAAGTTAAAAAGTTTGCAAAATACTGAGCTAGGTCATAGTGGAATCGTGAAAGGTAAGCGTGCTACCTTTCAGGATAACTGAAGCGTACATAGAAAGAAATTGACTAATAAGCTAGCTGTTACTTTGGGCAATTCCAAAACTGTAGACTGTGCCAGTCATAGTTAATATGGAATAGTAACAGCTAGTAACAGGTGAATTATATTGTCAACCACATCAACTCTAGCACATTTAACATTAGTTTAGTCCGCGGCACTAAATGGGTTAATGTCGTCATCTAGCCTCAAGAGACACCAGGCTTTCATTTACAGGGTTGTCACGCACCTGGAAAACAGGGAAAATACAGGGAATTTGTTCATGTCTGGAAAAAACCGGGAAAACACAGGGAATTTCACCAAAAAGCTAGAATTTACTGGAATTTGTTAGTGAATTTGGGCAAGCTCAAAATAGTAGGAATAATATAGACTAAAATTTATAATGGGAGAACTGAGCAATCTAATTGGAACACGTCTCATTTATGATGATTATGCTTACCAGCACCTCATCAGCTTGAGACAAGTCCTGAGCGCAACCGAGACGACTCGTTTGGCAAATGCCACAATACCACAAACATTTCGTTTCCTCCACCCCCATCCCCAACTTTGGCACGTGTTTCTGCTGCCAGTTGAATGAATTCATTCTCTGGATTTTGGTGTTATTTGTCTGTTTAAAAACGATGATTCCTGTCGAAAGAGTTAAGTATCTCAGATATTAGTGTTTATGTAGCGTGATGTTTTAAGACTACCCTACCTATCTTGCCATTTTGGCTATTTTTAATTTTTTAGAATTTGCGCCAAGGTGTCAATATTGTCCGTTTAAATCTTTATGGGTTTTAACCTGTTTGCTACACTCAACTCCCAATTTAGCGAAGGTGGGTTTACCTGGTCGCTGCCATGGCCAGGATAAAAAAATTGAGTATACTGTAAAGTGAAAAGTTTATGAAAATATTACCTCCAGCGTGCTAGTTTGTCATAAAATTAGATTGGTTGTAAAAATGACCCATTGTGTTTGTGTCAGCGCATAGCTACTTTACCTCTCCCACCCCCTGAGGAATGGACTAGCCCACTTCTACCACCCTTCTCTCCAAAGTCACAGTTCTTTGTTCTCAGATCTTTCCAGTTCAGTGCAGTGTTAAGTATATGCGATACTTCTAAAATATCGATATTTGAGTATGAAAAAAATAAACGAGAAATAAATAAATATTTCCCAGTATCGATACTTTCATTTAGCGATAGAAAAATAAAGGCAATAATAAGAAAAGATGAAAAAATTTAATAAATGATCGGGAAAATAAAGGAAGTAAAAGGAGAAAAGTAGGTAAATTAAAATCGTTCGATACCGGGTAAAAAATACTGATATTAGTAAAATATCAAAAACTTGGTATCGAAAGAAAAGTATCGATACTGGTATCGTATCATTCCTAGTGCTAGTTTAGTGTCTCGTAAAAGTGTAAGACATTAAAACTATTTTGAACTCAAAAATTTATATATATGACCATACCTCAGGTTTTTTTTTATTTTGATCCTAATCCTCAAATTAAAGGTTTTTTTTTTTAATTCCATATTTTTCGAAAATGGCTCAAAGATTTTGATTAAAATAAATATATATGGACTAATTGACCTCTCAAATAACACCAGGTATATGTATTTTTGGTAAAAAAAAATCGTTGAGGGCTAGTTTACTGATGAGTGATTTTTTTCAAAAACTTGAAATATTTTAAAATGAGCTTTAACAATTTGGTTCGAAATTGGTATATTGGGCCTTAGGCCTAATAATTGTGTTTATGGTAAAAAGTTGTTTAAAGGTATTTTACTGATGATTGATTTTTCAATAATAGTTATTATGATAAATGTATTTATGTTTGTGTCGTATAGTTTATTAATCAAGTACTTAATGTATTTGGAAGTTTTCAATGGGTTTGCAGATTTACCATGGAAATTGATATAATGGGGTTTATTACCCGTTCATTACCCCGCTAAATTGAGAGTTGACTTTTTTTTTTAATATTTGTTACAATATGGTAGGGATGAGGATAGGCAGTTCATTAGAGGAAATGCACCTGAATGAGCGACAAAGATGACATGTTAATTTTATTATTGTAAATTATGATTCATGATTTGTGTGGGCTACTTAGTCTATACAATACATATACAATAATTAATATTGGTTAAAATATTTTTTAAATCAAATGATACATTCTTTTACAAAAAAAATAGATAGGCCCCCTGTCACATTTAAAATTAAAATGGTATTTTTGGTATTTCCACTTTTTTTCTTCTTTCATTCCATTTAGGGCATACAGCAACTATAATCAATTTTTCCTTCTAGAAAATTTATGTCATTCATTTCTCATCCTTTTTACAAATAATTCTTAAATATGTGTTTATTTTGCACAATAAAAGAAGCATCCAATGACAAATTACCACTCTTCATTTCTAAAATTTTCTCTAAAACCAAATTTAATGCCTCTATAAATATATTTATTAGGTGTCTGGAAAAATGAAAATTTCCTCTGGAAAACACAGGGAATTTTGTAATAAGAAAATAGTGGCAACCCTGATTTAAAAATGACCTATTTTAATGCCAAATAAACATTTTATATACAAACTAATATTTTAGTAATTTTGTTTTAGTATTTATTAAGACTATGTCCACAATTTTTAAGAAATGAACATTAGTTTAGAGTAGGTGTCAATCTCAACATAGATTTATTTTGAGAAATGGATGATGAGTCATGATAAATAAGAGTCGGAAGGATATGGAGATAAAATACCATAACATTATTGATAGCTCATTCCTTGGGATTGAATTAAACTGTTAAATTGTTTTTACACCTTTGTGATCTTGTTAACAAAATCATAAAAATAAGCAAAGCCATCAAAACTTACACTTGCTAATTGTTTAGAGATGTTTTTACATTGTTACAATTTTCATATAAACTAATGATTAATTTTATTATTGTTACATGGCTTATATAAACATTTTTAACTCTTTAATAATGAGCATTCATGTTTTCCAGATTAACACAAGCTTCTTTTGAAAATAAATTGATTTGTCACATAAACCGAATGATGCATTTGGGAGGATATGTATGTTTGTTTATAAAATCAGTTAAATCACAAATATGTTTTAAATATGTATTTCTATTTGTTAATTTAATGTTGTCACAGATTTTTTGTGTGTATCTTGGGGTCTTTGTCTCTACTTTATGTCAAAGGGGTAACTTTTACCAAAGATAATTTTTAGATTTTTACAATAAATCACATTAAAAGCAAACTTATCTTTCAAAAAATCCAAAGTAATATTTCTCCATTTTTCCTACAATTTAATCTAAGTGATATTTTAGAAAGAAAAATGTGTACCTATTTCCTAAATTCAGAGTTGATTTGTGGCAACACACACTCACTCACTTATTTTTCCTCAACTGGAACTGGCTTGTACAATGTTTTATAAAAAATGGGCATTCGCCATCTTTATTATTGTGTGCAAATATTCTCAAAACGATCTTAATTTTTTAAAGTTTGAAGTAACATTAACACAGAATTGATGAAATAATTATAAAAAGTGTTTTGGGACAAAGTTATCTTATTATTTTAAACTTTGGAGACCAATCTAATATCTGTAAAATTTAAAACAAACTATAACCAACTCAAAAAGTTATTCTTTAATAATAAAAACTGTTAGTTGACAGTTGTTGGAGTATGTACCAATGTTAGTGGACACGTTGTTTAAATTATGGTATAAAACCAAAGATAACACTAATCAGGAGCCTGGTCTGAGGTATAATATTATCTTGTGTTTGTTTCTGTACATACATGACTGCTCTAAGATATCGGTGTATAATGTGTGTCAGTTTGTTTTGCATTTATTATCGATATGTTGGTTGTCAATAAATGAACATATTTAAAACTATAGTACCAACATTACAATAATGTTTACAAATCATCTAAATGTAATCCATGTTTGTTGATTGTTTTTGAATTGTAATCCATGTTTGTTGATTGTTTTCAAATAAACACCATAAATATAATTTAGTCTTTAACTCTGAAAATAATTCCTATAATCCACATTTTACTACTGTAGTTTTAAAGCATGCCTTGGATTATATTGGAGCGTGGATAATAACAATGGATCCTGTACCAGGATGGTTCAATGACCATTCTTATCCTGTCGACTATATCACTGAAGTTTTTAGCTCTTGACCCAAATCGGTAATTTAATGTGGTCCCATAGATGAAGAGGTCAACTATTGATGCATAAGAGTGAAGTGTTTAGATCAACATTTTATACTAATTACAAATGTATTTCAAGGAGCCGCTCTAAATGTACAATTATAGAGGGAGTTTAATTAATGACCAAACCCCTGTGGACAAGTATTTTAGGTTATTTAATAAAAGCTCCTATTGGTCTCTAACTTGTACATTCACTCCATTCGTGTTAAGGAACAGAGTCAGTGACCCTTGAGAGGTTAAATAGCGTTCCTTCTTTTCTTCAAATTAATAATCCTCTACATATTTAATAGTTATTAATAATGAATGGCTGAAAATAAATCTTGAAGAGTTGTTTCGTCCTGTGTTTTACAGTATGAACCAGACAGTCTCATTATTGTATATACTATGTGCCAAGAACTGAGAAAATAGTGTTTAGAAGACTAATAGAGGCATGGAGATATTTGCTATCGTACCTTCTTCATATCAGGGGAAGAAACTAAGCAGGGAGGGCTATGAATTAGCTTACCAAGGTCACTACTGTGGAGGGTAAGTGGAACTTGAACAATAGTAGTCCAGTCATATTAGGGTTGTACCTGGAAATAATTCCCCTAAAGGAGAAGAAACTTAGTACATGTATAGTGCTAGTGCCCAATAATAACGTACCAGAAATCAACACTGTGAATGCTGTGGTATGGCCTCCACCTTGAAAATGGCAGCCGATATTTGGTTTTTCAGCAATATCTCATGAATGGTTAGATATATTGAAATATATTTCAAACAAAGTGGAATAGAATTAAACTATACATATTTTGGTTCTCTTATCATTTTTGTGTATTTGCAACAGTTACTGTGTTAAAGACAAAAAATAAAAGGAAAAAATTGATTTTCTTCGATATTTGCAGAAAAATCTTCGACATCAAGCTGAGGAGAAGGTTTCAAATAAGCTATGTTTATTTACTGAGAAGATTTTTCCTGATCAACAACAAAGAATACAAGAAAGATGTACCTTTCAACCCTTTCTCAGTAGAGAAGGTGTTGTTTTACAAAGGAACAATAAGGTAGATCACCAAGGACCTTTATTTGATCCTCACTCAAATATTCCAAAGCCCAAGCGCCTGAACCTAGCAGTTTAACTATCAATAAAATAAAATATTCAATTATACACATTAATGGGAGATGAAGGATATGCTCGATGTAAATGCATAACAGCTGAATAGGAGTTGACATTGGCCTAGAGGCCATTTTATTATCATGATCCAAAAGTTAACAATATAATAGGATTGATAGCAGACAGTGCGCCATTGCTACAATATACAAAGGTAGCGAATCAAGGTACTCATGTACAAGCAATTAAACAAAGTTTCAGACTATTAAACTCATAAACAAATCTAAAGATTGTTCATAATAATATAACAACCAATTCATATAAGTGCCAAAGTTATAATATAGCGAGCAATTATCAAAAGAAATTAAAGTTGGGATACACCCAGTCACCTAAATAATATAACTGAACCATTCAAAGGCTATCTATACTTATCAGATATTAAATATTTTGGGATGCCTATTGTCATCATACATATCAACTAGTGGGTTTATGCGCATAACCATACACCTGGCTACACTAGTTACAAGCGACGCTATCAGCCGCGTCCAAAAACGGTGAGGTGGGGCAACCTACACATTAAAAGGCTTAATATCTTTCTTACTAATTAACTGAGTCCATAATACTGGATGAAAAACATCTATTTAATTCCTACTTGTGTAACAATTAAAGAAAGATAACAATGCATATTAGTTTTGATTATACTGTCTATCTCTGTTAGGTTGGATGCCAACCATATATAGTGCAATATGGCCTACAAAGATTAAATAACATAATTTGACTTGACTATATTGTCATTGACTCTAAATTTAAAGTCTGATGTCCAAAACATGCCTTAATTCAAAAGAAAACTAATTGCCTAGGAAAATTAAATAGGTATAAATACTAACAAATAAATCTGCCGAAGCATTATCCAAATAGGTCCCTGCATAAATATGATACAATTTAACAGTTCCCCAGTTTACAAATAATATTAAATTATGTAAAATACTTGTCCAATATAATGTATCCTTACATTTTGTTGTCCCTAAATCCTATATGCATCAAAGAGTGCTCGTTGCTTGTCGGATAAACGCTTATATTCAGATTTGCACAGAGGGAAAATGTGGGAGGGAGGATACACAAGTTCAATGATGTCACCATCAGCAAGTAAGCGTCAGTTTCCCTCATTGGCGCCTGCGCACAGAGTCAGATGGCAATAATACAGGGGGTAGGGAACACCACGTGATCACTCAAGAGCGCTCCTTTCTTCAAGGCATGCGCCGTGTCCGCCTCTCGGAAAACAGAACTAAACTACATAACACTGCGAGGTATCAGTTTAGTTGTTGATGAACGGAGTGTAGATGTGCTCGAAGGATCCATATGCGGCGCTGGTTTCCAGGTCAAATGGGGTAAGTGTGAATGCACCTTTAGGTGGTGGAGGCTATGTGGTGATTAAGTTTGTAGCCACGGTACAAATCTATCAAGTGTCCCTCATGTTACACCTTATTCAAGCTGAGAGGACCTGAAACTAGGAGTTACACGTCACAACCATTACCCAAATGAGGCCACTTTTCCATTCTGCTAGTCACATACTTGGTAAGTAGTTTGTATTTTTTATTCAGTGTTTACAGGCCCGGTATATTACAAACTTTAAATCCGGGCCGTTTTTCCACATAACTTTGACTTTACTTTCACAATTTCAATATGAATTTCCTTTTTAACACTACAACACAAATTTTGGCTCTTAACTTAAATGAAATTCAACTACCCCTGGCTCCATTTGGTCCGCCCCGGTATATTATGCCCCCGCTGGGCCCTTCACAATGCCCGGGATTTCACTCCCGAGTCGACCAAGCGCCCAGCAGAGGTGGGCATCCCTATATCCACCACCTGGGGAGGCGCCCTATCGGAGTTGGTGCCCCGCCTACTTTCTACCCGCCACACTTCCGTTTTCACCCTTCCTTCCACCCTTGGCAGTTGAATTTCCTAATCTACCCCCTACCTAGTTCCCCCGTCCCTAATTATCTATTTTAACTACTAACTAAGCTAAACTAAACTCACTCAACTATTCTATTCCCATTTCTGCTGGGGAACTCCATCACCCCGATGGTACCAGAGGGTTGCAGGGAAGCCGCCTTTCTCCATATTGACTCTGAGGGCCCATCAACCACAATCCACCTCTCTTGTTTCCAAGATGGTGGGTCATATGGTGCAGGGAACCCCTTAGAGTTCATATTTACTCCACTAACTTTTGTTCATACGACTGGAAAACTGTCCTTAGGATCACAAGGACTCGTGCTTGCTCCTCCCGGCACCTACATATTTTTTATCCCGGCAATGATTGTTACAGCTTATTCCCCTTTAACAATCCTTTTTTCTCTACTCACTCCCGCTGAGACCGCACTAGTGTCCGTGTCAGTCTCGCCCTCGTTGTTATCTTCTTCGTCATTGTCATTGTCAACGTCCCGTCTTATTCGTCCCTGTGCCTCTTTAAGGTCTTTGCTCTATCTGACGCTTCCAGTGCAATCTGCTCTAAGAATTTCCAATATATTGGGTCCCTCAGTACTTCGCCTACTAATCTTCCCTCGATCTCTTTCTGGTAGTTCCTTCTTGCTTATAGTGTAAGGACACACTCGAGCACCACATGTTCAGGGGTTCCCTCCTCACCACATTCACAACTCTCAGACTCTATTAGTCCCAGCTTCCTTAGAGATGCCGGGTACGGTCCCTTCCCCGTGATGAAGTGGACAAGACCCCGAGATGGCTGGAGGTGCTTATTCTCTAGTCTCTCTACCACATTAGGGAACAATTGATAAGTCCTTCTACCTGTCCCACTTCTATCCCAGTGTCTCTGCCACTCCTCCAACAAGGCTATTTCCGCCTCTCCAGATGTTGTCATATCGGGTGTGGTGAGGAGTCTTACCTTCTCCAAGTTTCTCTTTTTTAGCCAGTACGCAACACCTTTCTTCCTTATAAGGAGGTCCAACGGCCATACACCTAGGGCCACACTCCATGTATCCGTTGCTACAGTCCGGTAGGCTCCCGTCAGCCTCAGTAAGATGTTCCTCTGTAGACCTTGAATCACCTTAGCCGGAACGACATTGGTTAGTCTGTGATCCCAGATACACGCCCCATAGCTCACAATGGAAAGAAGGATCGTCTGATGGTATGTCTGTATTATCCGCATAGGCAGATAAAACCATCTCTGTCCCATGCTTATAATTTTGTTCATCACCGACAGAGTCTTCCCCATCCCTTCCTCCATGTGCGCCGTGAAGTTTCTGTTCGCATCAAGGGTAACTCCCAGGTATCTGACCGTATGGCTTCTTCTTATAGATTTCCTACCTAACTTTATGGTCGGATCCCGAGCCAATCTACCCTTAAACAGCATGAAGGTCGTCTTCGCCGGTGCCATTTTTAACTTGAGACTTTTACACCAGGTGTCAAGTTCTTCAAGCACCTGGTTACTTTTTTCCTCTAAGTTCCTTCTCGAGTACCATTCTATTACTCTTAGAAGGTCGTCTGCGAAGGCGACCACACCCTGTGTCTCCGGCATCCCCTCCAATAAGTACAACACTGGTTCCAGGCTGACATCCCAAAAGATCGGGGAAACATACCGATCCTTGGGGACATCCCTTCGTCAGTAGCTTCTGAACCTTATTTCCTGGACATCTCAGGGTGGGGTATCTATTACGAGAGTAGTCCTTAAGATTCCTATACAGCTGTCCCGGGCACTGAATCTTTCTTAATCTGTCAAACATCGCCGGCCACCAGAGGTTGTCAAAAGCGCCAGAGATGTCCACGAATATTCCTACGACGTAATTACCAGTTGCCGAGTCAATCAGTTCCATTGCTCTACAGATTGCGTCCTCTGTCGACCTGCCTCTTCGGAAGCCATACTGCTGCTGATGCATGCCCATGACGGTTCTGTGTCTCAGTAATCTTTCACACAATATCTTCTCCTGCAGCTTCTCTGCTGTGTTCAACAGGCAGATGGGTCTGTATGACTTCGGAATAAGCAGGTCTTTATCCTCCCCCTTGCTTAGCACATTTACCTCGCTCTGCTTCGAGATGTTCGGGATTCTGCCTTGAGCGAAGGATTCGTTTAGCAGCCCTGCAAGGAAAGGATCAATAAGGTCAGCCGTCTTCTCCAGCACCTCGACCTTTATCCCGTCCGGTCCAGGCGCCTTTTTCTTACCCATCAGAGCAATGTTCCTGATCACCTCCACCCGACTAACAGGTTCCACCTCTTCCTCGTTTACATACTCATCATTCTCTATCCTCTCCCTCAACCTTCGGTGCTCTTCAGTATCTTCTGTCACGTCATCATCTGGCAACAATGTTTCCATTAGGAGAACCGCAAATTCCTCCCATCTGGTCGTGGTACTTCCATTATCCTTAGATAGCGTGGTTATCATGGCTGGGGGGCATAATTTCCCGGAGGCTATCTTGAACGGCACCCCCCAAAGTCCCCTCTGTAGCTCCTCCTGTACATACTTCTCCCAACTTTTCCTCTTCTCCTGAAACAACCCATCCTCAAACTCTCTTCCTCTCCCTGTAGATATTTAACAGGACCACCCGACCAGCCGGGTCTCGACACCTCTGATATCTCCTCCGCGTTCTCCTTTCCCTTGTGTGGAGACTCGGCAGTCTGTCATTCCATGGCTTATTGCCAACCTTGGTATCAATTTTCACCACAGGTATCGACTTCCTCATTACATTCTGCAGAGCCCACATCAGCTGTGTTGACATTGTCGCCTTGTGCCACTGGACTGGGCAGTATCAGTTCACCCCTCAGCTTCTCCCAATTAGCTTTGCTCATGTTGTATCTCCTTCTTTTCCCTTCCCCATTTCCATCCACCAGCCTCCCAGCTGCAAAGTCAAAGACGACCGTCACTGACCGTGACGTTGTCCACAACCCTCCAACCTTCCACCATGTCCATGGACTCGGCGTTACACAAAGTGACGTCAATGTTGGAAGAAGCCCCAGCTCTCCCCTGATATGTAGGAGGATTATTCGGTTGGTTTGTAACCGCAAGCCCATGATCATAGATGAACTCCTCCAAAGCACGACTCCTTCTATCTCTCCCAATCGCCCTATGACTATGCCACATGGGAGACTTAGCATTAGCATCATCGGTAATTATGAGTGGTACACCTGCATATGTCCTACATATTATCTCCATCTGGTCAATATATGGCTCAATTGGATGCCTAAATTGAAAATATAGGTTTGCCACTATACACCTGCCTGAGCTAGTTCCCAGTTCTACGCATGTTACCCACTGGTTACAGAGCTGTTCAATCTTAGTTACGGCAATTTCCTTGTTAAATACCACTATTGCGCTCATGGGAGCTTCACCACTAACGACAACTCTAGTGACCACCGGCATATGCTGAACTTTCCCTCTCAAGGTATAGGGTTCCTGAAGACACACAACATCGAGTAAGTAGTGTCAACTTTACTTACAGAAAATTATGGAACTTCAAAAATATGTCACAGGATGACTTTAAAAAGTTTACGAATGAAAGCCCAGGCCAGGTACATATACCGATGTGACGAATGCAAACAAGTCCTATGTATAGAAGCACTTTGGAAAAAAGACTGTAATCGTTTTTGATGGCTACCCGGACAGTCCTACAACCACAGAAGAAGCACATAGTTTTCACCACCAAATTAAAACACCTGTAGTTAAGTTTAATGAACATACTTATATTGCCCATACAAAGTCTGATTTTCTCTCTAATGTCAAGAATAAGAAGGCTCTTATAAGTGTCCTTGCCACTCATCTCATCAAAGCCAAAATGGAAATACATCAATCAACAGCTGATGCTGATGTCATAATCACTAGAGTGGCTCTACAGCATGCTTCCGGTGGCAAACACGTAATTGTGGTTGGTCAGGATACCGACCTTTTAGTATTACTGACATCACTCCCTACCACTGAAAACATTTGGTTCCTCCAGCCACGAGCTGGAAATATCTCAAAGAAGCGAGCGATTCTTCACCGGACCAATGATGTACTACTATTTTCTCGAGCAATGTCAGGGTGTACACAACATCCAGTACATTTATAAAAGGAAAAATTAAGTTGCTGAAGTTATTAGAACGGAAAGAGGAGTTAAGGAAATAAGTCACAGTATTCCATCAAGAAACTTCAACTAAGGACGATGTCACTAAAAGAGGTGAGGAGTTCATCAAACAGAAAATCAAAAAATAAGATATTAGATGAAATGAGATTCTCTATTTACCATCAACAGAGAGCTAAACAAAAGCTGCAGACAAACTTTGACTTGGCCACACTTCCTCCTACAACAGCAGCAGCTTCCCAACGTTCCTTCAGGGTTTGTTGCCAAACACAGCAGTGGCTATGCAATGATCTAAATCTGTCCCACTGGGGCTGGAACCTTACTGGTAGGTCAACGGAACCAGTACCAACAACTCTTCCTACAGCGTCAGAGAAACTCCTGCATTTTATTTCATGTAAATACAAGACGTCTTGTGATTCTTGTGAATGTAAACGAGCAGGTCTTCTGTGCTCAGCAATGTGCAGTCAGTGTGAAGGCCTATAGTGTGAGAACTTGCCTGATTTTGTTACTGAACTTTATGATAATATGTTAGATGGGGGATATATCAAGTTATTTTTAGTAGACTTTAATGTTTGCCAAATTTTTATCTTTTTTATTTTTTTATCTAGCATCCTGTCTTATTACCTGTTCTGGTTATACACTTTTGTGTATTTTACTTCCTTACTGTCTCTTTTAAAAGCAAACACTTGTTTAAGTAAACATTTTGAACTGCTATTGATAAGAGTTTCATATCATTTGCATTATATGAGTAATAAAAGCTTGCAAGTAAAATCTATAATATGTTTGATACTCTACCTAACCAGGGTGACATATTATTTGTTGTTGATCAGGACAAATCTTCTCAGTAAATAAACATAGGCCTATCTCATATGAAGAGTACACCTTCTCCCCAGATTGATATCAATGTTTTTTTCTCACAAATATCAGAGAAAATCTATTTTTATCCTTTTATTTTTAGTCTATAACTCAGTAACTGTTGCAAATACACAAAAATGATAAGAGAACCAAAATATATCTAACCATTCATGAGATATTGCTAAAATACCAAATATCGGCCGTCATTTTCCAAGAAGGTGGCTGTAGCATAGCATGTACGAGTGTTGGTTTTTGGTATGATATTAACGGGCACTAGAACTATACATAAGCCCTTTAGGGTAATTATTTCCAGGTAAGGGCATATATTTTCTTAATATGATAGGACTATAGGTATTGTTAAATAGGACATCACTGTGGAGGGAAAGTGGCACTCAAACAATAGGTATTGTTAAATAGGTCATCACTGTGGAGGGAAAGTGGCACTCAAACAATAGGTACTGTTAAATAGGTCATCATTGTGGAGGGAAAGTGGCACTCAAACAATAGGTATTGTTAAATAGGTCATCACTGTGGAGGGAAAGTGGCACTCAAACAATAGGTACTGTTAAATAGGTCATCACTGTGGAGGGAAAGTGGCACTCAAACAATAGGTATTGTTAAATAGGTCATCACTGTGGAGGGAAAGTGGCACTCAAACAATAGGTACTGTTAAATAGGTCATCATTGTGGAGGGAAAGTGGCACTCAAACAATAGGTATTGTTAAATAGGTCATCACTGTGGAGGGAAAGTGGCACTCAAACAATAGGTACTGTTAAATAGGTCATCATTGTGGAGGGAAAGTGGCACTCAAACAATAGGTATTGTTAAATAGGTCATCACTGTGGAGGGAAAGTGGCACTCAAACAATAGGTACTGTTAAATAGGTCATCATTGTGGAGGGAAAGTGGCACTCAAACAATAGGTATTGTTAAATAGGTCATCACTGTGGAGGGAAAGTGGCACTCAAACAATAGGTATTGTTAAATAGGTCATCACTGTGGAGGGAAAGTGGCACTCAAACAATAGGTACTGTTAAATAGGTCATCATTGTGGAGGGAAAGTGGCACTCAAACAATAGGTATTGTTAAATAGGTCATCACTGTGGAGGGAAAGTGGCACTCAAACAATAGGTATTGTTAAATAGGTCATCACTGTGGAGGGAAAGTGGCACTCAAACAATAGGTATTGTTAAATAGGTCATCACTGTGGAGGGAAAGTGGCACTCAAACAATAGGTATTGTTAAATAGGTCATCACTGTGGAGGGAAAGTGGCACTCAAACAATAGGTATTGTTAAATAGGTCATCACTGTGGAGGGAAAGTGGCACTCAAACAATAGGTATTGTTAAATAGGTCATCACTGTGGAGGGAAAGTGGCACTCAAACAATAGGTATTGTTAAATAGGTCATCACTGTGGAGGGAAAGTGGCACTCAAACAATAGGTATTGTTAAATAGGTCATCACTGTGGAGGGAAAGTGGCACTCAAACAATAGGTACTGTTAAATAGGTCATCACTGTGGAGGGAAAGTGGCACTCAAACAATAGGTACTGTTAAATAGGTCATCATTGTGGAGGGAAAGTGGCACTCAAACAATATGTATTGTTAAATAGGTCATCACTGTGGAGGGAAAGTGGCACTCAAACAATAGGTATTGTTAAATAGGTCATCATTGTGGAGGGAAAGTGGCACTCAAACAATAGGTACTGTTAAATAGGTCATCATTGTGGAGGGAAAGTGGCACTCAAACAATAGGTACTGTTAAATAGCTCATCATTGTGGAGGGAAAGTGGCACTCAAAAAATAGGTACTGTTAAATAGGTCATCATTGTGGAGGGAAAGTGGCACTCAAACAATAGGTACTGTTAAATAGGTCATCATTGTGGAGGGAAAGTGGCACTCAAACAATAGGTATTGTTAAATAGGTCATCACTGTGGAGGGAAAGTGGCACTCAAACAAGAGAGATTATTTCATAGGTCACTAATGGGTGAGTGAAAGTGGAGGGTTCAATGAGCACCTAGCAGTAAGGACTAATGAGTTCAATGAACACTTGGAAGTAAGCACTGATGAGTTCAATAAGCACTGATGAGTTCAGATTCTTGTAGAATGAATATTGTTAGATTGAGTAGGGTTTTCTCAGTTTACTCCTTAGGTTAAGACCTTAGGAAGATATATTTGACTGTGAGTGATAGAAACATTTCTATAGGTACGATTCCTTCGAGACGGCCGACGCAGCGCAGGACTGCTACACATGTTTATCATGAAGTCATTTCCCTACAGGATCAACGGATCTGGTCACAGTGGCCCTACTCCTCTCGAAGCAGTCCAGCCGCACGTGTATTCGGAATGCTTTCCTCTGGTTTTTATTCAACATGGGTGATTCAAAAGTGTTGTTTCCTGTATTGGAAGATGAAAAGTGGGTGGAAACAGTTGCAAAACATCCACCGCCGTATGATTTAAAGAGCCCTCTTTACAAGGATCAAGTTGTTAAGTTTAATACACGGAAAGAAGTATTAGATCAATTAGAAAGATCAGATAAAGAAAGAGAAAAACAATGGTTTATATTTGTCTAAATTTTTATCATGTAAAAAGTGTAACAGTATTCAAAATAATTATGAGAACATTATTAAACATTATTGAACAGTATTGAACAGTATTACGCTAGTAAAATATTAACATTATGTAAAAATTCCGAAATATCTGACTTAGCAAAGCAAATGAATTTTCTGAAAGTCTTTGTGCCTTGGAAAGATGATCATTAAAAATTTATCTTTGTCTGTCCGCACTTGCAACAGGTCAAGAAAAAGATGTCATCACATGCTTTTGTATTCTGAAGGCTTCATCAGCAGTGAAAACGTAGGGCATGACTTTGTTAGAGTTGGAGGAAAAACATACCTCCAGTTCTGACTTCTCTTCTAATGTTAGACTTTTCAAAAATGTCAGTGTCCCCTTCCTTCCCATAGGAACCAACCCCAACAAACAGAAATTAGTAATTGGCATTGATGACAGCAAGAAGAACAATGGAGAACATCGTTAAACATAATATTATTAAATCGTTATTTTATACCCGTAAAATATCACCTATCCTTTTTTTTTTTAAATAATAATATTTTAATATGTAGTAAATTTGGTAAGATATATTAATAAAATTATGCTTAGTGAGAAATAAACTTGTCATTTCACCTAACTCAATGTTACAGCTAATTTTTCATCAGCGGTGATGGGATACCGAACTCTTCTGTAACCCTTTTGATATAATATTTTATCAAATCAAGGATGAAGTTAAACTGAGAAATGTTCACTCTGAAATATTCTCTAAACTTTTTTTCGTCTTGCCGATTAATTAGTGTTGTGAAATATCCCTCTTTCCACCTTCCTTTAAAAATAGGATACACATCAAAACTTCCCTCATCTAAACACAATTGTAATATTTTGTCATCTTCATGTCTTCTAGTAGAAAATGAAGTAACAAATCATAGTTTTCCCTCATTGTGACGAAACAATACATTCACAGATAAATGATTGCACGCGACTGATAGGAAGAAAACAGCTATGGCAGCTTGGATCGCACGCAGCAACCGCGCTGCGGCGGCCGCATGCGTCAGCCAGCTTGAAGGAAACATAACTTTAGAATGATGAGCACTGAGAAATGAGAAACTGCCCAGTTAACCAACCAGTCTAAGCTAAATGCGAATACATTTATTTAAAAGTGTTATTCCTGAAAGCTAGTTGTTGTTGGATGGCAAATTTGCTTGCCCGCAAATTGTTGATCCTACCACTCTGCCTTCAAATATCAATTAATAACTAGTCCAAAGTTTGTGTTCATTGTGTGTTGTTCAGAAATATGCTCATAGTTTTACTTGATTATTTGAATTATATGATAAATGGGGCAAAATAAAAATATTACCGAGTGTAGAATTTCTTTAAATATTATTTTATAGTGATAAATGACACCTTGACATGGGATTCGAATCTAGGACCTTAAACTTAGTATATCAACCATTGAGATATCCAGGAATCGTCCCATGCCCAGGGTCATTCTTCACTCATATTTTAAGGCAGATTCTGTGATAGACATGTGGAAATCTTCAGATACATATGATTGATCAATTAAGATCACAAGCTATAAGAAAACGCAGCCACCATCAACTTGGTAAAGCTTTAAGCTGCCAAATGTAATGAATACCGTACAGATGCGCAGGTCATGATGGATTAAATAGCAAATATAATATATAATTTAACTACAGATATAGCAATATCTAAATATCATATTATTTTAAATTTTAAAAATGACACTTGGACACGGGAATTGAATATGATGCATATGCTATAAGCATAATTATCAAATATAATAGCTTGTCTATATTTTAATCCATCGTTTATTTAAATGACATAGTAATATTAGGATATTATTAGGACAGTTATTAATGTAAATTACATAAAGTTAATATATTGTGACCCTGCAAACTAGTTATTATTTTGGTGTGTCTACAAATTAAGGACTTCAAGAAAGTACTGACATTTTATAATAAAAAATGTTAAAATTGAAATCGAGAATATTTCCGTAACAGTAGGGTACATTTCCAGTTTTCAGGGCGGAAGTGACGTAATAATGATGGGATGGGTTATTGTGGGTATAGGTCCTTAAATATGCATACGGTTTTAGGGCAGATAGGAGAAGGTAGGGGAGGTATCGTGATGATGTGGGGATGGTGGGGGTGGGGTGGGTGGTGGTGGGGGGTTGGTGGTTGGTGGGGTTGAGGGTTTATAGCTCGCGTGTGTTGGATGGTTCTGCGGGGGGAGAGGGGTGGCAAGCGACGGCGACCACGGGAGGTGTTTTCTCTCCCTCTCTCTCTTTATCTTACAGGGAAATTAGGAATTAAGAGGGGAGGGGGTGGCAAGCTCTTTCGCGGCGGCGACCGCGGGAGGGTGTTTTCTCTCTCTCTCTCAAAACAATACATAAATATATTCTGTACAGTGGGTATTATTACAAAATCTCTTCCTCTATCCCTTTTTTATATATATTCCATACAATGATTATTATAAATCTTAAAAGGATACTCTCTATCTCTATGTATTCTCTCTCTCTCTCTTGCAAGGAAATTAGGAATTAAGGTTAAATATCTTCTTTAAAATCCCTTCCTCTATCTTTTTTTCATCTTTCTTAACGGGATCGTAAACTTAAATAAATAGTACAGACTCTTATTTAACGTGTATATTCTTAAGATTACGAAGTTACATACATGCATATATATTCAGTACAAAGATTATTAAAAAATAAAATTCTTTCTCTCGGAAAAAAATATAAAGTCTTTTCATTCAGTGCATACGATAAATCTCTTTCTCTAAAGTCTTTCGGTGATTATAGTATTCGGTAAACACACACACACGCGCGCGCGCGTGAAAAGACCGACTTAGGCGCTTCACCACTTGAATAGCTCGTACTTGTCATCTCCTAGATATATCAGTCTTCGCTGTGAAGCGTTAAAGCGACTCCTGTACCTCGCACCAAAGTTTTTACCCGGAAGACGAACTCTGCCAACACAGTCTAGCATTATGATGTTCGGCTCGTCCTCCGCTTCAATGACCTCTTCATCTCCCTCTAGACGACGGACGTTGTAGGTCCGGTACTTTTCAAGTTCGGAGATGCACTTGACCCGATCGTGTTCCTCGCGCTCGATCCGATCCAACGCCGCGCACAAAGCGTCTTCCTCCTGGAGAATTTGCGGCTCGTCCCCTTCCTTGAGATTGTAGACGGGGCATGATGTAGAACAGCGCTCGATGGACTGACTCGATTCCCACATTCCGGGATTATGACGCCCGAGCCAGTGTATGGAAGAATCGCAGTGCTCGCTGTAGCCCTTGTCAACCGCCGCGATGTAGTATTCTAAGCCGCCGTTCGAGATCTTAATATCGCTCATGTCCTCCAGACGGTAACCCAACTGTCTAAACATATCGAATGTGATGCGTCTCTCTACCTCGCGGCCGCTTTATATGCTCGGAAAGGAGGGGGACGCGCCCTCCCCTACTTCTACACTATATCCTTCGCATCGATCCACGAATTTTGCGTCTATGCTCGGAATGGAGGGGGACGCGCCCTCCCCTCCTTCTACACTATATCCTTCGCATCGATCCACGAATTGTGCGTAGAGTCAAACCCTAACCATTTGACTGTTACACCGTCTCCGTGCATTCTACTTAACGACCACAATTAAATAAAAGGGAGATGGTGATGCTACATAAAGTAAAATATAAGCAGAATTAAAAATATAACAATAATATGGTTTATTCAGTATAAACGTAGAAAAAGCAAAGTACAGTGGTCTCATTATATCATTCTGAATAATGCTGAAAATAATAACGTGAAGCGCAGAATGTAAACATTCTATGTTTACATTTATTATAAGTCGTCTTTAAGAGACACAAAATTACGTAGAATATAACATCAAAAGAGAAGTTAAACTACCAAAAGTGAAGTGAAGTAAGATATCCAAAAAATGAAACATACAATAAATATTCTTGCCTGATGGGCTCCTCAAACAATTACAAGTTACAATACGAAAATTTACAATTACATAAAACATAACGCGAGAGTTTGACTTCCAGACTCAAGTCAAAACCTCCCGGGACTAACTATATCTTAGAAAAAACTGAAGATTGAAATTTAGAACAAAATTAAATTATATAAAAAAAATAACAAGCCTAATTTTATTTCTACAGTCGCGTGAAATAGCAAAATACAAAAGTCCACACATTTTAACAATTTACATATAAATTCACTCAATACAAAATTACCAATGGTGGATTTCAAACCAAACTAATAAACTAACAAACTAACCAACCGCGCCTAAGTGGCGGCATACAAGTTACATTTAAGCGACTGAGGTAATAAAGAGAAAAATTAAATAATAAGCAAAACACAATATAAAGATTTTAACACGAAAATATTATAAGTCGGAAATGAATAGAGTTCTTTATAAGTAACAGCCATAGTTACGTTCCAATTTATGATGTATGAATGTTTATCCGATCATTGTCCAGGTCGACGACAATGATCCGTCCTCGTTCGTAGATTTTAGATAGTCAAAGTTTTTAGACAATGTCAGCCTGTTTTATAGTGATTTTCGTTGCACGGAAAGAGGGGAGGTAATTTCTAGCTCGCAGTTGCTAGCTGTCTTCGGTCACGTAGGCACTTTGTAGAGTTGTTCCATCGGAAAATTAGAGCAAGTCGGCGATCATTGGATGTTTGTGTTGTTTGGGGAAGTTCATCTGACATCCGTCAGAGGGCGGGTGGATTGTTGTCTTCTAGCGTTCTCCATGTTGTCATTCCTCAGATTCAATCTGACTAGACGGAGAATGACCACGCGTTGATTGTAGACTTTCGTTAGCTCGGCCCCATTCTTCACATTGGCTGCACGGTGTAGTTCAGCTTTGGTGGTGGCTAGTGATAGAAGATTTCAAAGGTAAGTTCCTGAACAAATATGAGTGTAATATTACAGAAGATTGTACTGTATGAAATATACTGTGTCGTATTATCTTTCCGTATTAGCCTACAGGGACTACAACAGAGAATAGTACCATTGTAGGGATTCTATTTAGGTCGGAATTATTGAGCGGGTGGTATGAATTATTGATAGTTACGTATCAACATTATAATGGGATGGATCCAATTGTAACTAACTGTAAGTTAACGTTACATGACGTATACTCTATTTCCGGAACGTCTGACTATCTTCTCTACAAGGTAAACATCCGGATACGAAGTCTTTCTAAGCTCCTTACCGTAGAATCCTCCTGTGATAGGCTTACCCTTCATATCTTCGAGTAGGAAGGTCATAGGATTAGTCTCGACGACGTTACGTATTTTAAACAGTTCGGTCGACCAGTTTGCGGTATAACCCTTTTCGAAAACGTCCTTATACTTACTGATACGGACTATATCACCCGCTTTAAATATGTTTGGTGTAGAATTCGAGATCTTGAGACGTTTATAGACTGTATGTAAAAGTCTGTCATCCTTGACGTCTATAGGCTTCATCTTTATGGTCGAGTGTACAGTCCGGTTGTATTCATCCAGTAAGGAATCGATCATATCGATCCATCGATACGATCCTTTAGCCGTGAACCTCCTCCACATCATGTTCTTGAGAGTGCGATTAAATCGTTCCACGACACTAGCCTTGACGTTGCTGTATGTAGAATAATGATTGATTCTCTTTCTCTTCATGAGTGTTTTGAATTCCGCGTTGTAAAACTCTGTCCCATTATCCGTTTGGAGATGACGAAAGGGAGGTAAACATTTTCCGGTCACCTTGTCGAGGAGGAGAGCCATTGTGGCACCGACATTCTTACCCGTCTTAGTCTTGACAGGTGCGGCCCAAGCCCTCTTGGAATACACGTCGATGACGGTGAGAAGGTACTTGAACCCCTTATTCGATCGGGAGTAGGGTATCATTTCCACCAGATCAGCCTGAAGGAGTTCGTTCAAGCCTCGTACGCTAATATGTCTTCGGGGAAATCGTCGTCTTGCAGGACGATGAAGCTCGCGTGCAATCTCCCACTTGACGGTGGACATGATTATGATAAAATATCGATGAGATTTAATGTCTTTATACGATAATTCCGGCCTCGCGTAGTTCCTCAATGATGGAAACGATCTCGTACTGGTGAGCAGAATTACCGGCCTCTGTAGATGCGTGCAAGAGTCGTAATCGATCGACCAATTTGTTAGGATCGTCCCAATAGGTATAATCGATCCCTCGTCCTGTCTCCATCTTGTATAAACCGTCACCCTCGAGCTCCTCCTCAAACATAGGTTTGATGATTAACGAATACTTTGATCCCGCGCACATCTTGATACGGGCGTACGGCTCGTTTCTCAACTGATGCGCGTTCGTTTCTTCGAGCATAGACTTGTATACTTTCAGATCCTACTTAGTATAATGCGCGGGTGCTCTTCTGAAGAGTAATTCTAATAGCCCTCGGGTATACGATATCGTCATATTGTTGAGAAGTATCGTACCGTCACTCCCGTCGAATACGATACGGGTATTATCCGAGCTTGGTGGAATTACATTCATGGCGGACTCCATAGGTCTTATCGGAATGCGCGCGAGACGAATAAAGATAAGTATCCAATAGATGTCTGTTCTGAAAACTCTCAGGCGATACTTCTACCTCCTCGGGTTCGGGTTCAGCGAGCACCTTCACATCTTGCTTAGAGGATCCGTGATAGGTTTGAATGTTTCATTCACGACGTACTCGGACTCGTGTCGGGCATCGCGTAGTTGCTTATACTTTCGTTTAATAATCTTACTCGCTTTTATGATATCCTCCGTACCTTCGTCGACATGATGTAAGGTGCGAATGTCTCTTACGATGAAGAAACGGTTCATTATATCTAAACGTAAGTAAAACCTAATTCGACGTGTAAAATCTGAGTCGCCCGTCAAGCGTTTTTCTAGCATGAAAGATATAGAGTCATCTTTGGACACCTCGAAAGGAGGATCGTCGATAATTTTAAGATTCAACAAGCAAATAACATCTTTAAACTTCATGACCGTCGTTGAAACGATCCCTGCCCTCTTGAACTTATAACCGCGTTCACCCGTTAGAGCCAATTCGAAATGTCTCGTATCCTTCCTCGTGGGTTTTGAATCCAAGTAGATGTAGATGAAATCATGACTAATCGTAGAGTCTACATAAGCTTTAGGCACGGCGTCTGAAGGTAATAAAGGCGTACCTATGTTTCATAAAACTAAGCCGCACGCATCGTAAAGTCGATCGTTATCTGCTCCCTTTACGGATAGTATACCTCTAGCTATCATATTGTTCAATTCGGTGTAAACGGTTCGTTTATCGCGAAAGATTCCTCTAGGCTTAACAGCTTTGGACCTAAAGCGTCAAGCACCGTTTTATTTTCGTTGAGACGATCTTCATGATGACGAGACAGTTTCCACACCTCCTCCATCCCTTGACGGCTACTCTTCTCAATGTTGGCGTATTTTATTCGATCGTTCTCCAAATTCTCGATCAACGATTCCATCTGTCCTTTGATGACTCCTTGGCCGTGTTGAGATCGAGTATCTGCTCGTTACTATGTCTCGCATCCATCCTATCGACGTAAGACTTGTTACAGACATCCTTAGATGCGATGGGCGTCTCGACGTTGACGATCCTCTTCGATCTAGCGTCGTAATACCCTTGAGAGTTTAAAGTCAGATTTCCTTCCGTCTCGACGAGAGATCTATATTTGTAGAGACTATGACCTAATTTAAATATGGACGACATGATGTCTTATCGCCTACTGAGTACATGTTCATGTCAATCATGCAAGATAAAGGTATCGAACCCGTAGCGATATCGCCCTTTATCAATCTCATGATCTTTACTCAACACAAGAAAATCGTACTTGTGTTTTTTCCAACACAGCGAGCACACTTCTTTAAATTTTTGGAATGTCATATCAGTGTTCACGTGATCGTCGTAAACGTGTCTCAGGTTTGTATCGTCCATCCTGAATAGGATGAGAAGATTGGCGTTATCTCTCAACATCTGTTTCGGGATGCGCGAGTACGTCTGGCAGAGATAGAAACAGTCTATAGCTTTATGTCTGCCCATACTGAAATAAGCCTGTATATTAAACTGTTTTATCGCAAGCGACGTCTTTAAAAATGAATACAGAGTTGGGTTTGGCCTCGGACGGCGTGATAATTTCCGCGTTGTCAGAATAAGGGAAATAGCCCATACCTTCGACGAGCGAGAGAACCTTCGATAAACGTTGATACTTGGGCTGGTATAACGATTTAGAGTAAACGTACACGTTCTTGAAGCGTAGACCGTTAGGTTCCTCCAACAGACTGATCATAGCGTTGGTTTTACCGCAATTCGAAGGTCCGCAGATGATGCAACGGATAGTATCAGCAACAAACGTGCCGTGTCTCTGAGGTAAAGCTCTACCCGCATCATGATCGTTGTTGCGTACAGTTAAAGAGTCTGTCTGTTTCTCAAGCCGCATGTCGACTAGTTCATCTATATAATGCACGCACCTATATAAATACGTATCAGTACGTGTCATGAGGCGAAGCAGAGGAGGGGGATTGTTGGATAAGATAATCAATAATCTGCCGTTTGAGCTGAATATATCCGGATACCAGTATTGGGGCCGGGAACAAAGTTGGAAAAACGATTGAAACGAGGCGATCCCGGAATAAACGAGTTAGATCGATACTGTAAAGAACACGATATCGCCTACTCCAAGGTGAAAGATCTTGCAGGATGTCATACCGCAGATCGTGAACTTATCGAGAAATCGTGGAAAAGTTTGCTCGCATCTGACTCGAAGTTGAACGAGAAAGCCGCCGCGTGGGCTGTCGTTAACACGATGAAAGCTAAAGTCAAGATGGGTTCCGGTCTAAAGAAGAAAGCTCGACGTCGTCAACAGAGTGCTACTACTACTCGCCATAAGAAGAAGGGTGGAATTCTACCTATACTACCTTTGATCGCAGCGCTTGGAGCCGTCGCCGGAGGAGCTGCGGGAATCACGAAGGCTGTACAAAGTGAAAAAGGCAAATACGTAAACAATTGAACGAGGCTCAGAGACATAATCGTACGCTCGAGGCTATCGCCATGGGGAAAGGGATGTATCTACAACCTTACCCGAAAAAAATGACTACCTAAACGTGCCCTTACTTAAACGGATATGCGCAAGTACGCTAGCAAGTTAAAAATCCCCTTCTTTAGGGGAGTATTTGCAAGGGATGCTTTACCTAGCAGCTCCCCTTGGAGGATAGAGAGCGGCATCATCAATCTTGATAATGATAGTGTAAGGGTACACATTGGGTGGCGTATAAGAAAAACGGCGAGCGGGCTGATTACTTCGATAGTTTCGGTGATCTAAGGCCGCCACTCGAACTTGTTCGATATCTCGGAGGAATACCTATCACCTATAATCATACGCGCTATCAAGGGTACGGAACCGTTTTATGCCACCATCTTTGTTTAGCTTTCCTTAAATACTCGCGCTGATGTTCGATCTTAGTAAATATGTCTATGACACTTACACTGACGGGTCAGAGTTCGAATCTGACTGAGAACTACTTCCCGCATATCCTGCTCGGAAAAAAGAATCGCGAAGAAGAATGGTTCATCGGACTGATCAATCTGGCGACGTTCAATTCCATACCGAACATCGACGAACGTAATAATAAATTTTATTGTGACGGTAAAAAGTATACCGTCCCTCCGGGTACTTATGAACTTGAGGCGTTGGACATATTCTTGCGAAGAGAAGTCTCGAGTAACGTAAAGCTCTCGATTATCGGTGACCCTAGCACTTTAAAGAGCTATATCACTTGCAATAAGCCTATTGACTTTACCCGGTCTGGTACGTTCGCATCCTTGCTGGGGTTCGACTCCGTCGTACTTCCTGCAGGGAAGACGCACATATCTACCAATACCGTGAATATTCTTCACGTGAATGTGATCCGCGTAGAATGTAGTCTCGCTAGCGGGGCTTACGTCAACGAAGAACCGAGTCATACCTTGCACGAGTTCAGCATGACCGTCCCGCCTGGCTATAAGATAGTGGAAGCGCCGAACAATATCATTTACCTTCCGGTAACGAAGCGAGTAATAGAGTCTATCGCAGTACGACTTATCGACAAACTAGGAGATATCGTCAACTTTAGAAAAGAAACGATATCGCTACGTCTACATCTGAAACGAGTCGGTGGAGATGGGACTCGTACTAAATAAAACGAGACGACGTCATTTTCCTCGAAACATTGAGAGAAGAACAGTGAAAGTGTTAACACCTACAAATAAACTATGACTATGCTAATTTCCAGACTTCGTACTACGGAACGAGCACCTCTTTACCTTTACTTGACCCTTCTCATTTCAAGTCTCACGCACCCGTCGTCGTGTTCGATGCCAGCCGACAGGAAGATACTCTCAAGGACGGTATGGTGATGTGTCGTATAACGTTCGAGACGGAGGAAAATATCCCTGCAAACACCAAGGCGTTTTGTCTCATCATACACGATAGAGTAGTCCGCTATAACCCTTCAAGCAGTGACGTTAGCAAGATGACATCATAAATGACCATCATCGTTCTCATCTTGATCAGTATGTTGATCGACGTGCAAGGATACTCGATTGATGAGAGAGTATTCATATTCAAGGAGGTGAGCGTTCTACATTTCGAACCTTTTGACGAAGCAAACTACAAGTTTCTTCCTCCGTTCAAGATCGACGACCTCTCCGCATCGAGCAGGAGGAATGTAGATTGGGTGACCGACTATTATCACGGACTATCTTGGTACGGCGGAGAAGTACAGTACTCGAATCTTCGTTCTATCATGATTTCTCATCTAGAGCGGTACGCATCGCGACTATCAATCTATATTAAAGGAACTGAGAAGATTACTTGGCTACAAAACTGTCATCGGTGCCGATAGTGACAAGTACGACTTTTACGAGCTAGGCAATCTCGGTTGCCCTTCTCTGAGTAAGCTTAAAAATCTGTACAACGTAAACAAGTGTTCCACTCATTCCGGTACTGTCTACTCGTGCGCCACAGAAAATGTCCGACTACTCCAAGAATGGTTTAAGAATTTTAAGTCTGATCGGCCAAAACTTTTGCGATCTGACCAAGAGTGCGATGCGGAACGATACGGGTTCGGTTATTCCAGAATTGCTTCATATGATAGCCTTGATAAACAAGTATAAAGAGTACATCGATTTCGATAAGTTATCATGTTTCTGCGGTCAAGATGAGGTTGACACGGTCATACGGAAGAAAACTGCTGGCACTTCTAAACGTACGCTCGGAAAGAAGAATAAAACTTCTGAGAAAGCGATCGAGGAGCCTACGAAGAAGAAGCTAAGAGACGAGTTGAAGGATGCGTAACTATCGAAACTCTTGAACGAGTGCTTTAAGTCAGAGACAAATTTATCGAAAAGGTTTTTCTTAACTTTTTTCATCGATCTTTCTTGGATACTCCCTAGCTTGTAATGTATCAATTATTACTTTGTATTTAATCATTAGACGATAAGTATAGGAAAAAATGTATCAAACTTTTTTATTTATCTTTCTTGAATACTTGTAATGTATTAATCATGTTTTTAAAGATTATTACTTTGTAAAAACATTTTTAATCAATTAGAGTATAAGTCTAGGAATCTATAAAAAAAAATATTATTTGGAAATAAATTTATAAGTCTAATCGATCTTTCTTGGATACTCCCTAGCTTGTAATGTATCAATTATTACTTTGTATTTAATCAATTAGACGATAAGTATAGGAAAGAATGTCTCAAACTTTTTTCATTTATCCTTCTTGAATACTTGTAATGTATTAACCTCAAACTTTTTTCATTTATCCTTCTTGAATACTTGTAATGTATTAATCATGTTTTTAAAGATTATTACTTTGTAAAACATTTTTAATCAATTAGAGTATAAGTCTAGGAATCTATAAAAAAAATATTCTTTGGAAATAAATGTATAAGTCTAATCGATCTTTCTTGGATACTCCCTAGCTTGTAATGTATCAATTATTACTTTGTATTTAATCAATTAGACGATAAGTATAGGAAAGAATGTCTCAAACTTTTTTCATTTATCCTTCTTGAATACTTGTAATGTATTAATCATGTTTTTTAAAGATTATTACTTTGTAAAACATTTTTTAATCAATTAGAGTATAAGTCTAGGAATCTATAAAAAAACTTATTCTTTGGAAATAAATGTATAATCTAATCAATCATTTCTTGGATACTCCCTAGCTTGTAATGTATCAATTATTACTTTGTATTTAATCAATTAGACATAAGTATAGGAAATAATGTATCAAACTTTTTTCATTTATCCTTCTTGAATACTTGTAATGTATTAATCATGTTTTAAAGATTATTACTTTGTAAAACAATTTTAATCAATTAGAGTATAAGTCTAGGAATCTATAAAATTTATTCATTGGAAATAAATGTATAAGTCTAAGAATGTAACAAAACTTTTTTTAAATAAATGAATTAACGATTATTACTTTGTTCGTATTCTTTAATAGAGATGTATAAGTCTATGAATCTAAAAAAACCTTTTATTCTTGGAATATAAGTCTTAGAGGAGAGGGAGGGTTAGAGAGGGAGGGAGGAAAGAAATAATATAATAAACAACACACAATAACCCCATTTAATGAATATAATGATATACTATTTTTTAACACAGATACATACTAAATTAGTATTTTCTTCTTCTTCAGTAAATAATGATAAAGTTACAGAATATGTGGTACAACATAAATATTTTCTTAAGTCTTTTAGAAGTACTAACATTTTCTTTAGACAATAGTGATAAAGGTATAGTTCTTGAAATTTTTTTGTTTTCTCTTTATCATGAATATACATCGACATTAATTATTCGCTGTATTAATATTTTCTTAATCACTTACACTATAGACACTTTTTTCATAGAGACGACAGGTTAGTATCGAACAGTGGCTCTTGGAAGGAAGTAGATGCCCGCTCACTTATAGAGTAATGGTACAATGAATAGAATATTAACTGTACCGAGTACTATATCTTATATCGAATAGTGATAATGTTGTAAATCTTGAATATACATTGTTACTTTTAGAAGCACTGTATTAATATTTTCTTAATCACTAACACTTACACTATAGACAAAATTCTTTTTTTTCATAGAGACGACGGCTCAGTATCGATCGGCGCCTCTTGGAAGGAAGTAGATGCCTGCTCACTTATAGAGAGTAATGATACCATGGTAGAGTATTGACCGTACCGGGTACTATATATCTTTTATCGTCGATAGAGCATAGGGCGACCCGATTGAATTTTTGAGTGTAAAGTTTGAATCCTACAGCTCTTATTGAACGAGCCTCTCTCATGACTATCGTCGCATCAGTCAGACAATTACGATAGTCCTCTAACGAAAGCGTTCTTAACGCGTTGCTCTTGACCCCTTTAGCCTTGAGCGTCTCGCCATCTCCTTGTACCGCGAATGAATAGAGTTTAGGACGTAAACCTATGAACTCGGTGATGATCCGACCTCGAGTCTCATCTTTTAGTTTACCGAGCACCCTTTATTTAGTACAGGCATCCCGTAAACATTGTCTTGTCCGTAGGCGGAGGTGTCCAGAGAAGTCATTAGCTAACAGGATAAGTTGCTGGTACGCATCCTCAACAGTCATGTAGTAGAGAAGTGAGTCCGTATCCGTGTATTGGAGTTTTAACGCGCCTGCCAGGAAGGCCTGATAATGTAGACCGTACATGACTACCTTTGAGATTTCCAAAATGGTGAATCCTGCATAAATCGGCATATCAAAGTAAATCTCTTGCGGTTCCATCTCGATGATGACCAGGTTTTCCGACACGATCGTACGGTTTTTAAAGTTCGGGCTAGCTATGAGGTTACCCGCTCCAAATTTCCCTCCCCACCTGGTAGCTATCTTTATCGTACGGTAGGCCCTCTTGTTAGATATAAGACGACCGAATGCGGCATTGTTCATCAGTTTGAAAAACATGTTTTCAAACTGATTGCTCGCTTTACTCCTCATTTCCGCGTTCAGCTTGACATACGGAGCCATCCATGGCGATTGCTTGAAACTGAGAACCCTGTGGACTCTTGTCAGTTTCAATCCGTTCGCCAAACATAGCTTTAGATGACGGTAGTGAATGACGTACCTAGTCTTATCAGCTAAAGTCGTTAACAATTTCTCGTGCCTACCTATGGGTGGAATCCCCTTCTCGGGACAGAATGGCAAGTGTGAATGAGCATCGTGTACATCTCGTGGATATTCGAGATCTACCTGCAAGATATACCCCGTCTCCGCATCGTCCTCTACTTTTCGCACATCCAAACGATCAATTTCATCATCTTCGAACCACCTGAACCCTTCATAGGGTAGTGAGGACAGCATACTAAATGAATAGAGTCCATTCACGTCTAGATAAACAAGGTAAGACTCCGGCTTGGAACGGTCGAATGAGTCCATATACAGATTATTCGCTACAGAGTGCCGATTAGCCACAAAACATACCCCTCCTCGGATACCTCCCTCGATGAATTGATGTATGTTCACATCATCGATTAATTGAGCCGTACCCGGGTTATTCTCAATAGAGCCTGGTATGCAAGCTAGGAGCTGTAAGAGACCATCCGGGATCGAGTCTATACGTCTTCATGCAGAGATCGCGAAGTTCTCAAAGACGTTAGCCAGTAGCGTTACGTCAGTATACAGGTAGAGGTTCGAGTAGTCCCAAAGATTCTTACGTTCAAATAGTTGCCAAACCTCGCATGCATATTCATAGTCTTCCTGAGCGATATGACTATCTGTGAGCGCGTTGTAAAATTTATCCTTGCTCGGTAACTGAGTCTCGTTCAGTCGCTCGAATGAATCTATATAGTCATAAGGGAACACGCCTTTACGAGTGACTAGTTTGAACCGTTCATCCTCAGGATGACACTTACGGGTGATTTTAAGTTGGTCGGGTTCAAGGTAAGATACGCATTTCTCTAGGGACGTACATAGAAAGCTGAAACTATCTATAATTTTAATCGTGATCCCTCGAAACCCGTGCGAATATATTTCATGATTACTTTGAATCTTCCCATAGTCTCTCCAATAACCTTGACTTTTCCCGGATTGACGAGAACGCTCTCTCCCGTGAACGGATCAGTCTCTCTACGTTCGACAAGTGATTCAAGAAGGAAAAAATTGTCGTAGCAACGCGCGTTATGGATTACTACGCTCAGGTGGCTCGGGTTCTTGTAATTAATATTGCATGCCGCGTGACTGCTCCCGCGATAAAGTTCCGTCAAGTGGCAATGATCCATAACGCGAATATCATCATTCGCGTAAGGCTTTTCACATATATGACAATGAGAGGCCGTATTATGAGCATCTCTTTGAGCAGGCGTTAGTGGTGTCATCGGAACGACGGTACTATAGCAATCTAGTACGCGCTTTGCTGTATCAACGAGAGATTCAACAAATTGATCTGTACAATCTCTTCCCGTGAAGCGTCGGTACTCTGAGAGACTATCGTCAAAATTACATTTAGTGTACATACCTACAGAATAAGCCACATGACGTTTGTACATTCTCGGTATAAGAAAATTTCGGGTAGGGATCCCTCGTCTCTATCGGCACGAGTAAGCTCTCCAGGTCCGATATACGATAAATCCTGTTTTCTCCTGCTGCTTATACTGTGAGAACGTGAGGAATTTATCCTCTCCTTGAGGGAATGTACTCCTTACCACGCCAAATTTTATACACGTATCTTTATGTTTTACAAGTTTGTTTTCGGTCAGAAAAGCGGTCAGACATCGATTGCAAAAGTACCTACGTCTTTCGTTAGACGTTAACGATAGTTGCGCGTTTATTAACCGAAACAGATTTTTGATTCCGCTGAAATGATATGTTCCCGTTCCGTGCACTCTTATCATGAATAAATGAACATGTCTGGCGCGTTCTTTAGCGCTGACGTGCACGGGAACGATCACTAGTGTTTTAGAGTTGTCTGCAGTGTCAATATAAAAGTCACTCCCGTCGTGTTTCGCGGTGTACACATTAACGGATATATCGTTAAGCCTTTCGAAGCGTTCGATATACCTCATTTCGAACGGGAGCGGGATTACATCTAGATTCAGCACATCTCGAAAATTAGGATAAGAGGATAAACGGTTGAGCTTTTCCCGTCGGTTCAAAGAGGCACGTCAATACGGATACGGGGAAGCAAAGTCCTTCTTCGGATTGTACATTTATCAACGCTCTACGTTTGGCTATAATTTCAGGGATTTGAACACGAGCTCTGATCGAGAAAGCCGATTTTTTCGAGAAATTTATTCTCATTTCCAACGTGCCGTCATATATCCATCCCGAGTCTCTAGAAACGAACGCCTCAATCTGAGCAAGGAGTGGAAAGATCACGTTATTTTCATATAGCTCCTCCAAGTTTTTCAGGGTAAATATATCGCATAGAGTCGAGTTGAAATAACCCTTTTCAATTCTATCTTCGGTAGGATGCCTAAACTCGCAGATGAGGGTACAATTTACCTTTATCGGGTTATTTGCAATTGATTCTTCTACCGTCTTTACGTAAATATCCCCGCACGCAACGAGAAACTGTACAGGATCCTTATAGGGTAGTTCATTGATGATAGAGTACGTCTTTATGCATTGGGCGTACGCTTGCTCGATAAGTTTGATAGATAGTCCTAGCGGCTCCAGGTAAAGCCTAAACTGCGTATATCCTATACCTAAGTTTCGTGACAGGGTCATAAGTCTTTGGATCTGTACGTTTATATCGTCCTGCCGAATATCAGTATGCTCGAGGTCTTAATCTGTCCGGGTATATGTTCTATGTAAGCATTATATACCTTCCCATCACGAGGAGCGATATCATGTCTCAGGTTTTTAATTAAAAGTTGTTCATTAGAGGTTAATTCATCGAGGGTATACACCTTATTACCGTTAGTCTGGCTAGATACGATGATAGGAGATGACAGGCGAGCTCGTTTTGCCGCGGGTCCTGACATGTTTCTAAGTTTGCACGCTATGCTCTAAGCAGGCACTACTCTCCTCGCATTATTCTCTTCATTTCTGCACGGCTTGCTCTAGGATCTCATCGAGTGACTCTGAGACAGCTAAAAAACAAACAAACAGGAACACCTAGTTAGTATTGTTTTTTTTACAGATATCAGATCATGAAGCTATGATATACAAACATTGAAGTAAAAAAGCTAATGTCTTAGCTCGTGAGCAATTATTTTTTTGTTAAAAAAGAAAAAAATATTTTTTTATGACATAAGTCTAATAATATAACAAACTTTTTTAAATAAAAAGAAATAACGATTATTACTTTTTTCTCTGTATTCTAATAATATAACGAGCTATGATATACAAACATTGAAGTAAAAAAGTTAATGTCTTAACTCATGAACAATTTTTTTTTGTTAAAAAGAAAAAATAATTTTTATGAATAAGTCTAAGAATGCATCAGTATTTTAATCAATTAGAATATATAAAAACATGATTTTTTTATTCTTTGGAAATAAATGTATAAGTCTAGTATAAGTCTATGAATCTATAAAACATTTTTTTTTATCCTTTGTATGTAATAAGTCTATGAATCTATAAAACATTTTTTTATTTAATCGATTAGAGTATAAGTATAAGAATCTATAAAAAGAATTAACAATTATTATTAGTTAGAGTAAACGATACAAAACTAAAACATTAAAACGGTGCTAGAGAAGTTTAAACCGTAAAGGTTGATAACTAAGCACATTTAAAAAATGAAGAGTAGGTATTCATAAAACTATAAAATTGGGTGTGTGTGATTTGAATGTACGCTTACCTTCAAAGTTTAAGATAGCCGTCTTGCTAAGCTTGGAGATACCCTTGTATACGAGCAGCAACTCCGCCTTGGAAATGTCTTCTAGCTGCGCGTCGTTTAACAGTGAGAAACGGTTAGGTAACAATACATTATACTTCCCGTCTAATACTTTAAGCACTCTCCGGCCGAAGCGCGTGTTCAAAGCTTTTATACTAGTTACACGATAGCCGTGACCAATCTCTAAATCCGTCAACTTTCTCGATACAATCTCACTCGACCCGACCGTACTTAATAATACTGCTGCGTATTCACTAGACATTGTTAATCTTTAGAATGTAGATGGTAGCTAATGATTTCTCCTAGAAAGGGTTAGCTCTATATATAGGGAACGAGAGTATTCAAGCCACGCCCTCTACTGAGCGTATGATTCGAGAGTATTCCAAGCCACGCCCTCTACTGAGCGTGTGACTTTAACCGAATCAGATCTTCTCAGGGATGCCGGAAAGTTCATAGTTCAACAACTCACACAGATGTTCACGTGTGAAAAGATACTTTCTTTTAAGATTATCGCAGCTCCCACTCATTCTTAAAATCCCATGTCACAGGGTGGAAGTCGTCTTTCACCAAGCCGAGAGAAATAATAAATATTGCAACCCTTAGGAAGAGATATTCACAGTCCCCCCACACGTTCTTGTCGCAGAGCGGAAGTCATCCATCAGTATAAGAGAACCCTCCAGATGTTATCAAGATTCCTGCAGGTGCGTGAGGTCTTGGATAGAAACTGTTAGCCTACAGGATCAATAAATATCTACCTTAACCCCCCAGCTTCACTTGTAAGAAAGGGAGAGGGAGAAGGACATCCTTTCTAGATTACATTCTGAAAGGAAAAAAAAACACCCTCCCGCGGTCGCCGTCGCTTGCCACCCCCCTCCCCCCGCAGAACAATCCAACACACGCGAGCTATAAACCCTCAACCCCACCAACCACCAACCCTCCACCCCCACCACCCACCACCACATCCCCACATCATCACGATACCTCCCCTACCTTCTCCTATCTGCCCTGAAAACCGTATGCATGTTTAAGGCCCTATACCCACAACAACCCATCCCATCATTATTACGTCACTTCCGCCCTGAAAACCGGAAATGTACCCTACTCGTAACATTATTTTGATAGCCTTTTTGGGGTGACCTGGTGGTCTAGGGGTAAGGTGTCAGACTTCTGTGCTGGGGGTCCGGGGTTCAATCCTCGGTCCCGGCACAGATTTATCTGATTGCCAAACTCTTCCTTCACCTCTGACAAGACGTGTATTAATCACAACTTGTGAATGTGAGGAATGCCAGGCCTCCACCGTGGTTCGGATTCCACGTTAAACTGTAGGTCCTCCATTTCATCTCGCAATTACCCTACCATTTCACATTAGCGTAAGTGCGTATAACCCGAACGGGTAGTAAGACGCGGTGCTAATAATAATAATAATATAGCCTTTTAATGAATCATAAAATAATGTTTTTTATGCATTAATTTGAAAATAAAATTATTTTCAAAAACTCTTTTAAAAAATTCCAATTACGTCAGTCCGCACCATACCAACCAAGCTGCCGTCTTTTAGTGTAGATAGTGCCAACTTTTGTGAATAGAGGGTGTCATGTGGTCAGCACGAGCCCTCCGGACGTTAATATCAGTTTTCTAGACTTGATCAGCTACTTTTTAATTCAAGTAAATCCTCCTTTGTCCTTACAAGGCTGAGTTAACCTCGTTTCAAACCTTCTGCCTTGCAGAAATTCTTGAAGTTCTGGGGATTGAACCCGGGACATCCATTAGATCACACAGGCGGTCTTTTTATCATGTTCCTGAACTATTTGTATTGTTTATGTAAATAACTCTTATGTTGGGTTAAATTAGGTTTTAATATCATGTTCTATTTACAAATATTTTAATGGAACAAGAACTAGTAAATATTAACTGCTAGGAACCAGAACTGTTAAGTATTTTGTTTCAGCTTCTTGCTTTTTATTGTTTTTTGGGAGGATTTTTTATGTCTTAACTACCTGTTCGGGTTTTACGCTTATCTACTAATTATGCTAATGATTTTAGGGATGAGGAATATTGGAGGAAGTGTACCCGCATTAACATTAAGGGAGAGTGGAAAACCATTTGGTAAAAACCACCCTCAGTACACCTGACCGAGATTCGTACATCAATCTCCCTGTTGTCATCAACGGTCTCATTTGGAAGGCGTGTTGTATAAACATTGTATGTTGTAAATAGAAAGTGACCTAACAGGTGTTGTGAGGATAGTTGTGATGAATCAGTAAGCAAGTAGACTAGAAGTGCTGACACGAAAGGGAGGTGTCAGCAGGCCATAACTAGAAACCAGGCCGGGGCCAGTTTAAATAAGAGGGGTTTGAAGCTTTCGGGGCTGGTTGATTACGGGAGATCGTAAGCTAAGAGGTCACGGGGCCACTCGGGCTAAATCGTTGGGTTCACCAAGTACCAGTCGGGGCTGCCGCTCGAGCCCAGAAACCAGGTTCGACATCCATGCAGGCCATAGGTAAAACCTCATAACACCTCGTTTGGTCACTCGCTTTTATATAGTCAATAAGTTTTTCATTTTAACATCACATTTGTATTAGAATAGTAGTGTTATTAAACCTTTAAAAACCAAGTCTAACGTCAATAACGAACCCACACAAGTATATATATATACTCCCCACCTTATCCTCGGCCAAAGACATCCTGACAGATCTCCAGGCCCACACACATAGGAACAACCAGGAGGAGGAGGTGACTGTCATCGGTAGTCTAGTCTACTGCGAGAATAGCGTCTTAGACAATGTGAGCATCGGAGTGGGTATTTAATATTTTAATTTATGATAAATAAGGAATCTGATTATTTTAATATGTATTAATATTCAAATGAAATTTAATCAACAGTAAACAAAATATTTGTTTCTGTCAATTTAATTTTGACACATATTTCGCTGTTGCTCCTAAAAAAAACAGATTATGCAAACTGGTTTAACATGAAAGGTTACAACTACGGTGTAGGACATAAATAGGGCCGTAGTGGAGCCCGTCAAAGTAAGCTATAAAAATACATGGTACAGCACACAAAAGTCTACAAACTTTCTCATATAGTCCACTATAATTTAGAATAAAGTTTTTTAAAAATAGATTTTTCTCAGAAAAACCAACATATTCTAGCGAGCTAACCATTCCTGGCCCATACGAACTAAATATGCTAGAGAAAATTTATTTCACGAAATTATATATATATATATATATATATATATATATCTAATTATATATATATTTTAATGTTACAACATGATTTGTTACATACATCGGGAACATCGTTGGGTAAGAACGGCTCCATCAGAAGAGTTGCATACTCGCCTCCATTCAACTCTGGACTTAACTCAACCAAATTATCTAATGAACTGAATGTATTTCTGAGTGGCGCGTGAAGAGGTGTGTGCCATGGTTAGGTGGCTACGTGCAGTTCTCAACTCCGAGGGATGTTTCTACCTCTCCTCCTTTTCCCAAAGTTCATCTTTTCAACCAGTATAAAATGCCTCGGCCCGCTGGTAACAAAACACAGTTCCAATCTAATATTCGACGACCGACGTCTTTCCTATCCGCTGTACTCCAAACCACAGTGGTCACGATGATGGTGCTGTCGGACTCGCCGGACAGACGGAAATAACTCGCCGTAAACTATGCAACTTTTGAATAGAAGGGAGTAGGAGGCTTAAGTGCTAGCATGTAAAGTTAAGTGTTTTTTTGTCTTACAAGTTGAGAGTGTCTGTCACTCTTGAGGTTATTAAATGCTTAATTAGGTTAGTTTTTATTGACAATGTCATGTTGAACATGTCATGAGAGGTATCTCGCATCACTTGTTTTTCCTGCTTGGTCCTTAAGAGCAGCAGTTTCATTGGAGTGTCTCACTCCTTGGCCTGCAAGACCATGTTGTGATCAGCAGGGCCATCAGGCGGGAAAGGGGGAATTTAGGTTGCTCCAGGCCCGATGTCTATACCTAGTTAGGTATTGATTTGCTTTTCTTGTGGAACCATGGCGCCTCTCGCCTTGTTGCTCACCTGATTGCAGTGCGCAACTTGTGGGTTTGTTCCTGCCCTTTTGGTGTGTCCCACATTCTATTAGAAGTTCATGTCTGGCTCCCTTTAGGGGCAGCATGACTCCTTTTGATTGATTATAACCAATGTATGGTTAGTGGTTGGCACCTAGGTTGTGGTTTTTCTCATAATTCTTGGTTATACTAATTGGTTACTCGCCAGCCTTTATTAAGTTGAAGCCTAGAACCCTGAATGGAAACTTTCTCTAAGATATTTGCCCGGTGTGTCTATGACCGAAACAAATAGTCGATTCTCTAAAACTATTGTAACTAATTCAAATTTGTTCACTAGCTTATATCATTCTAACCTCTTAAAAGAGGGTTGTTTGTATTAGATGTTGAGCAGGTCCTGTCTCGGCCCTGCTCGACTGTCATAACCTATAAGATATTTGTTGCAACAAGTTTACTATACACTACTGTATGTGTTGGTAGTCTATGTCTACCATAGGGGAGTAACTTATGTAGCGTTTATTGATATATCGCTACAAGAAATAATTAAATTGACGACTAGACACTAGTGAAATAAAACAAGAGTGGACTTACCATTGCCCCATTGTGTTGTGTTATTGCGCCTCCCGAGCGGGCCTCCCGCACTACGTTCCACTATAAACTTTGTGCTTAGACTAACTGATTGAAGCTTGTAGTGCGAGTCCTCACAAGGCATGGTGGGAAAAAGGTGTGACGTATAGTGACCGAGACGTCAGTGTGCTATAGAAACTTTTGTTCTGGATCTTTCTCTATGCTTCTCAACTCTTCTTAACTATTCTTCAACCTTCTAGTCGTTCCATCCCTCTTTGTCTTGTGTTGTGATTTTCCTTTGTTTTGGCGTACCCCTCCTCCCCCTCTCTGAGCTAGAATACTAGCATATATATTGATGTAGGATGCATGGAGCTTTACTCTTGTCTGGACTTCCTCCAGAAACACTTATTGGTGTTCAGGATGATCAAAAGGTATAAAAACTCCCTTTCGGCAAATGTATTATAAAATTTACTTTCGGCCAACATTTTAAATTTTAAATGATTTTCTTAACAGTTAATATGTTTAAAAGGGACATAGAATATTTGCTGTCGTGTTTTGTAGACACGAAGTCCCCTTCTGGATGTATGTCTGTTAATATCATTGTTACATCATGGAGACGCCATGTTATTCACTACTTGTCAAATTTATAGCCTGTTCGGCATGAGAAACTAAGGTCGACTTAGAATATTTTTTTGATAAATAATGGCTTTCGCTTTATGTAGACTTAAAGTCCCCTTCTGGGTTTTTGTAAATATTTAATATTTGCACATGTTATGGAAAAGCCATCCTTTGTATTGGGGATTTAACCTTATAGTCTGTCCAGCTAGGAAGCTATAATTTAAACTTGTAAATTTTTGGTAAATTTCAACACGTAATCTTTTCTTGTGAGTTGTTGAATAAGAAAAGGGAAAATTATGGCTAGGTTAAAGCTAACGTTTAAAATCGCCACTTGGCTGTTATTGGTTAAGGACCTTGAGTCCGCTGTTGGAGTTGGTTGTTTTTGGAAACAGTTTTTTATACTTCAATGTTATATTTTGTCATCATAGGACTATATCGATCTTTGAGATGATTATTGAGACTTCAAATTATGGTTATAGTAAAATTTACATATATATATATTCATTGTTTTTGTGCCATATTTAACTACTTACATTTTATACCAATAAAATTACTTATACCGAAATTACCTTTTTTATGTTGTCACATACTTACCTTTTTTTAATTGCTGGGAAAGTTTTCCAAATATTTAATACATGAGATTTTTGTAGAGCGGGTTCGGGGAGGCAGAACTCAAATGGACCTGAGTACTGTCCATTTGTGTTGTGATGGTCCTATCGGCTCCTCTGCAATTATTGTTTTGTTTTTTTTATCTTTTGAAATTTTTTTAATTTTTTTTTTGTCCACCGGCCTTAATTCATCGGTGAATTAAGGTGGTGTTTACAATCCTGCGCCACTCTGCTCTTTCAGAGTGAGCTTGAAAGGACATATAATAATCTCTCATCTTTTTGTTTCATGAACCCGCCCTCGGCCATCGACCCTGCCGCTGGAATGAGCCGGATATCTTCAAAGTCCTAGGTTTACACGCTTAAAGGAGATGAACTCATAGCGAAGCTCGACCTGAGGAACATCCTGTACCCCCCCCCCCCCCACTGACACCGTTAGCCAGTTGCGAGCTTTGCTCTCACAAAATATATATGTAAGTCCAGCGATTCTTACTCTTGTGAACCAGGCCTTAGTACGAGTCAAGCCCCATTAGATCATGGAGAGGAAAACCTGGGTGGAGAAAATAAGCAGGAAGTAAGAGAGCAAAGCCCCCTGAATATTGAGAGCGTACAGCATTAAAATTAAATTAAATATGGCTAAAGACTGTTTATGGCCATATGTACAGAATTATTTTTTTTTCACCATTCAAAAGAGTTTTCTTCTATAAAATGTTACACACCATAAATATATTTTTATGTATTTTTTCTAACGAGCTATGAGGGTAAGAAACTTCCATTTTTACGTTTTCCAAATCAGGTTTTAGGCCACAGTTTTTGAAATAAAAATTTGAAAATTTAAATTTAGTATCTTTAATACTATACCTATTTGATAAAGCTGGGATTTTACCGTAGGTAGAAGCATACTTTATATATGTATACTTAAAGTTCTCTTAAAATCAACACAATTCAACAATTGTTTACTAATACTAATTAATCTATAAATATTAAATATTAGTATTCATACGATTTATAGATGTGTATACTTAAGATAAAATATATATTCAGATTTAAATATGAAACGATTTACTGAATAACTTGATTTCCGTATGACATTAAAATATGCACTGAAATTCCAAGTTGGCTCGCCAGATCAAAACTTTGTAGGGAAGTGTAGCTTAGTTTACAAGAAAGGGTGATAGCGCCCGCCTCCACAGTTCGCGCAACACACAGTAGTTACTCCAGCTGTCTTATCACAGAAATCCAAGTAATCTGCAGTCCATCCGAGATTTCTGTCTGACCGATCATTCACAAGTTGTCTCTTGAAATAATTAGCCTCATGTTTTAGTGATATTGATCTTTAAATCAATGCCGGAGTTATTTCATTATTGAAACATGTTGTAGTAATTTAAAGATTTGTGTTTTATTTGTGATCTCTGTGAACTGTAAAGTATATATATATATATATATATATATATACATATATATATAATTATTAAAATAATAAATAATGTATTATATGGGCAGATAGGCTTTATGTTTATTTGATATATTAAGGGTTTTCCAGAATCAGTAACACAGAATATACAATTTAATAAACAATAAATGGCTGTAAGCGATAGCCCAAGGCTTCGACACATCGCATATCAAGAATGATGAAGTAAATACTTAACATTTGAAAGCACTTTTTACAGCCATTGTAAAAATAATCTTTTTCATGAAAAATAAAGTAATTTAGGCAGTTTATAGTGTTTTAATTTCTTAGCTATTTGAACTAGTTTAGTCGTTATTTATGCAGAAAAAGGCATTATTTTATATAACTTAAATTGGCAAAACTTATTACCCTGAACACAACTTGTGAATGTGAGGAATGCCAGGCCTACCCCGTGGTTCGGATTCCACGTTAAACTGTAGGTTTTCCATTTCATTTTACAATCACCCTAACATTACACATTAGCGTAAGTGCGTATAACCCGAACGGATAGTAAGACGCGGTGCTAATAATAATAATAATAATACCCTGAATACATTAATATACATATAGTAAAAATAGTTTCATGATCTTCAATTTAGTGAGAACTGCAATTATTAATATCAATTAAATTATTTATGTTTTAGTATGTATTTATATTTTTAATTAGAGGTAAGAATATTTATACTGTCAGTCAGACTTAGATATTGGTTCATATGGGATTATCTGCATGATAAATTTTATTGATCAATTACATTTTAATTAACATTAAAATTTTGTGATTATCTACATTTTAAATCATCTGGACGATTTTCCTCAAATTAGTTAGCCATAGGCTATAGGTAAATATAATGTGTGCATAGATGGTGATTATGAAAGCATTAATATATATATATATATATACATTTTACTTTAAGTAGCAAACCCAAAAAGTCAAGTGGTTACAATTAAATTGATTATATTGTTTAAATATTTGTTAATTTTAGGAATACTGCAAGTTTACACGGTTAAAAAGAATTGTTGAATTCTAAGACATATACAACATCTAGAAAAAGGCCGAGAATTGATCAAATAATAAATATTAAACCCCTACCAGAAATCGAGCCCGAAACCTTTTGCACTGTAGACCATCCTGCTAGCAAGTGAGCTAACGTGTCGGGCTATGGTACTATCATTATATCACATGTATAGCCTATATTTTCTTACGTTCTCTCCCAAAGCTGTAAAACTATTAATTGAGTGGCCTCTTGAAAATATGCTTGATAAGAAATAGATTTTTTTTATCGCCTTAAAAATGGTGTGAATGCAAGAATCTACGTTTAAGCTGGCAATTTTTCCAGCATTTTATATGGCTTACATTTTGGAAACTATTCTATTTGAATATTTAGAATTTCTCTGTTAATCCCACCTATAAGGGTATAATCAGGTCAAGTTAGAAGTATTCTATAATGATGTCCCAATCAGTGAGATATCCTGTTGGGTACCTAAACAATATAGGAAGGTATAGTGTTCATATTTATATATTTCGAACTCACTTAGAGAGTAATTTTAGGCCTAAGTATGATACTATAGTAGTAATTGATGTTTGCATTTGCAAGTGTGTAAGCACTCTGAATTTACTTCAAATGAAAAACCGCTATTTACTATTGTAACGACAGTCTTTCTACCAATTTTTTTATTATTTTTTGAAAATAAATAATGTAATGAAATAATTATTTCATTCACAAAGGGATGTCGTTTATTACATATGAGTCATAAAAAAATGTGTGTGAAAGAGAAAGCACGATTTTTATTTGAATTAATTTAATCAAAATAACTAAAGCATTACTAA
Organism: Timema podura; assembly: GCA_033556935.1. Classification (NCBI taxonomy): domain Eukaryota; kingdom Metazoa; phylum Arthropoda; class Insecta; order Phasmatodea; family Timematidae; genus Timema; species Timema podura. The sequence goes on along the minus strand of JAVRXN010000001.1, from coordinate 76,080,675 downwards.
CCAAACAAGATGTAGCTTATAAACTTATATATAATCGCTCTCCTATGTTTTTAGGTACTTTGAATTATTTAGTGATTAGGTTTGGAGGTTTAAGTTATTCTAGGGTGCAAGGAGAAGGAAACAAATTTTTCTAGTAAATGCACCCTATTTACGTGGAGAGTGGATGGGGAAACTATAGAAAGAGAACTCATGTGGCAAGCCACCTAAAAATATGTAAAAATTATATATTTTTATTATTTGTATAGGTAAATTATTAATAAACCTAACTTTTATTTTTGTAAACTCAAGTTTATTGCTGCAAGTTCCTAGTAATTTTTTGAATAAATATTTTTGGCCTGATTCACCAACTGATTCAAGTCCTTATCGAAGTTTAGCTTTATATAATATATGCACACTTTGAAAAAATATATTATTATATGTCAAATGACTTGCACAAATGAACAACGTAATCATCAGTCTTGTTCAATTTTCTCTCTCTCATATATATATATATATAATTACAACTTATATAGGTGTATAAACCATATTTATCTTTATAATACGCTTTATCTCTATTGCAAAATCATTAGTGATTAGAATAAATATTATACATTTTGAGATGATAATTTAGGCCCTAATATTTTTTTCTATTACAGAGAAGACATATGTGATACGGAGTACATGTCCGGTGTGGAAGAACTCCCTCCCTCCCCAATTGATAACACTATTAGCTATAAGTATTCTGATGTTGAATGTACCGATTCAGAATTCCAAAGTTCTGAGGAAGGTGATAGTTGTGAGATTAATTCAATAGAAAATGAAGAATTTTGAGTTGTATAGGAAAGTGATGATGACATACCTAGATTATTGATGAGAACGATATCTCCGTCAAAAATAATATAACAGGAATGGATAGATATTTAATATTTTCTTAACCAAATGTAAATAATCCCACCATTTGTACCATGGGTAGGTCCAACTGTGAAAAACATATGTCCGTGGTTTGCCCCCCCCCCCCTCACCCCCACCCCAATTTAAAAATTCAAGTTTTTTTTATTGCAATCGTTTGTTCTTAGCTTGTTCCGGATTGTTCCGCAAAATTTTCGTTTGATCTGTTTTGATAGTCCCACAAATGATATGTTTACATTGGTGGGATCAACTTCACGGCAGCCCCCCGATTTTGGAAAATTTACAATTTTATGGTTGCAATCGTTTGTTCCGGATTGTATCGCAAAAAGGCTCGTTTGTTCCGCATTTGTTCTTGCAAAAATGGGACATGAACTTGTGACATTTTATTTACTCGTGAGGGGCCAACTTCACGGTAGCCCCTCCACTTTGAAAAACCATTTATTTACGATTGCATTCGTTTGTTTCGGGTTGTCCCACAAACATTTAGTTTGTTCCGTTTTGATAATCTCACAGATAATATGTTTACATTGGTAGTGCCAACTTACGATATCTCCCTCCCACTTTTGAAAATTGAAATTATTATGGTTGCGATCGTTTGTTTCAGATTGTTTGAAAATAAAATTACGTCTTGATACGTACCCAAAATTAATTATCATACTTTAACATTTGACATCCATGAATTCGCCCTTCTCCCCTTTTAAATTTTTTTTTGTATGATTACAATAGTTTTTTCTTCGCTAGTTCCGGATTGTTCCGCAAAAAATCAGTTTTTCCGTTTTGATACGCTCATAAATGATATGTTTATTTTGGACCTCCATGAAGCTGCTTCACCGTCCTTTTCCCCTAATAACATTTAAAAAAAAGTTATGATTGCAATCGTTTGTTCTTAGTTTGTTCCGGATGGTTCCTTAAAATAAACGCACATTTCGTTTTGGCAGGAAAACACCAGATTTATTTACACTAGGAGCGTGGATTGACACCTTTATGGCAACCATATTCACCACATGAACACATACAACTTTTAAAAATCTATATTTTATCTTTGCAATCAATAATTCGTTCTTGGTTCATTTTAGATTTCTTTTTGCGAAGATTTCCATTTAATCCTTTTGTAAAGCCTCGATAAATTTTTCTAGTAGTAGCTCTCTCACATTCTTTCAAAACTTGAACATTTTTTATTTAAAGTTTGTTGTTAGTTTGTTTGAGTTCCTTAACATGTTTATCTTTATTTTGTTCTGAATTTATTTTAAAAAAATGTGTTTATTTCATGTTGATAGTTTTAAAATTAATATATTTTTATCACTATGCTAAGCTCCATTTCCTTCCCTCAACTAGATAAAATATAACAAAATTTGTATTCTTGGTTTTATAACTTTATTATTTTGTTCCAGATTATTGTGCATTATATTTTAGTTTGTTAGTTCTTATATCTCTTACAAATGCTAAATAAACTAGTGTCACTAGTCATAATGGTCTTTTGTGTGTGCGATCTGTATGGTCACACAGAGCCCAAGTAAAGAATTGTCCCACACTCTGTGTCAAAGTATGAAAAAAAATTGCCTTTGATTCACTCATTATGCACAAAAAAGCAATAAAAAGGTGAAGCAAGTCAGAAATACAAAAACTAGGTAGATCTTGGTCTACAACTTATTGCATGCCATAAAACTCATAGTAAAAAAAGTATTTTTATGGACCTCACTTCCTACTAAGCTCCAAAATATTGGTTTCGTCTATTTGTGCAGTTGTGAAACTACCGAAAGATACACGAGATCTTACCTCCCTTTTCCCCTACCCCCTCAAGAGAGCTCATAACTAGGTTACCCTAAAGTATTGACATCGCACCGTCCTTTTGTTTGCTACTATTACTGTTAAGATGTAGTAAATAGTATCTTTGACCGCAAAGAGACATGATTGGAAGAAAATGTCAATTATTCCAACTCTGACACGAAGAAGACTAAGAAATTCCTTGACGATAAAAATATTTTTTTCAAATCAAAATTTACTAAGCGGACCCAGAATAAATTTTCAAAAAAGTGATTAAAAATATCTATAGAATAGCCTGAAATTCTAAAAAAATTGCTACAAATTTGCCAAAAAAACAAACTAAGAATTTAAAAAAAAAATCGAAATGAATGCACATGACTAAATCAAAAACGTTCTTTATAAATGGAAACTAAAAATAGCTATGCAATGAAGGCTTTTAACAGCTAAACTCTTGCATTCTCGTAAATATAATATTTGATTTACAAAAATTTACTTTAAAAGAATTCCCATCCCAACGCAACTTTTCCCCGTTTAATTTCAGCGTCTAATCGGTTATGTGGATTTTACAAACATGACAAACAATTAGGATACATAGTTAATTTTCAACATTATCTTATCATCCCTACAACTGTTTGATTAAAAAGAATAGGTTTGAGTATCTATGCATTATAAAATATCGATATCATTAAAACTGGAATGGGCTACCGTGAAGTTAGCCCCTCTCCCCACAATGTAAACATACTATTTGTGGGCTTTTTAAAACAGAATAAACAAAAATTTGTGTCTAACAATACGGAACAAACGAGTGCAATCAAAACACCATGAATTTTTAAAAGGTTTTTTTGAAGGGGGGTTTCCATGAAGTTGGCCCCTCATGAGTAAACAAAGTTTCAAATTCACGTACCATTTGTGCAAGAACAAATACACAGCAAACGAAACTTTTTGCGGAACAAACTCTACCGCAACCATGTAAATGTCAATTTTCCAAAGTGTATGGGGGGGGGGGGTCTATCGTGAAGTTGCCCCCCCAAATCCCAATATAAACACACCATTTGTGGATTTATCAAAATGGAACAAACAAAAATTATTTCGGAACAATCCAGAACAAACGATTGCAATCATAAAAATTTGAAGTTTTCATAATGATGGACCAACTACGGACGTAATTGACGGATATCCTGTCAGAAATGTAATCGAAGAGAACTCTACTGAATGTATTGCTCTTTTTGCAAGCTTATCAACACATCCTAGCCCTTGCTACTCGGATGCTTCATCATTGACCAGCCAACGAAATTATCAAACCCTAAGTTCAAACAGTTGACCCACGGAGTATCAGCTTACGTCTGTGCCTCTGTGCCGACAAAACAAGGCTGCTTGACGTACACTACCGTAATAAAGCTGAAGTCATGTATCCATGCGAAGCTCTAGAGTTGCGAGTGGTAGTAATGCCCTTAAAAGATATCGTTACATGGGATGGTCAGTCGAGCACTGAGTTGTTTAAGTTTCTGTTAGCGGTAGATAGGGTAAATAAGCTTAAACTTGTAGGGGACACGGAGTTTTCGACTTTATGTATTGGCAAAACGTCGGGATTTTTAACACATATTGTTTCACAAGGCATCCAATTAGGTCTTTCTTGAAATGTAATTAAAGATAGAGCTTTGGAATCTTTAGTTAGTAAGAGATAGAGAGAAAGACTAAGCAATACTTTTGTGCATCGCTTTCAGTACCCAGACGAGTCGTTTAGATTGTTTATTCTTGCCATCTCCGAAGCGGTGGAAATTTTGAATTTAAATTTCACCGAAAGATAAGTTGTAGAACTTATCTTAGATAACATTTCCCCCCTTACACGTAGGCACTTTGTTTTTTCTTGCAAGCCTAGCACTATCCCCGAATTGTATAGCTTAGCATCGAGCATAGAGGGATCCTTGCAAGTGGAGAGAGAATATTTAGAGGCCCATCAGGCAGGAAATTATAGGAAACCGACTGCTATGGGAAACATACCACACCCTCCGCTTACCTAGACAGTATAGGCCCCCTTCTCAGGTTAAACCAGGTAGTCACCTTAACAGTCAGAGTAAGCCCTCTCTCCTCCCTGACGTCTCTAAAGTTAGATGCTTCCGCTGTCGTCAACTAGGACATTACCAGCACCAGTGCCCCTCGGGAAACTTGTGACGCGTAGTGTCAATGGAGGTCCCACTGCGCGAATGAGTAGAAAAGGTTGTCTCCCCCTCCTCCCGTAGTTTGTATATCCATACGTCCCCAGTCTGGATATGCGTTGATAGATACTAGTTCCTGTGGATCTTTTGTTAGTTTAGGATTGCTTAAAAAGATTGAAGGTATAGTTAGTTATAAGGTTGAGGTGATTGAACCGAAACCTTTTGTTCTAGGAAATGGTAATTTGTTGATTGTTGACAACATGGTTTGGTTGTCGATAAAATTATGTGGTTTCTCTTGGAAAAGAAAGATGTATTGTGTCCCCTCGATTCCCTACGAGGTCATCCTGGGAAATGACCTCTTGTGGCAAACTGGAGCTATTGTGAACCTGTCTCGGAGAGAGCTATATTTTGAATTTTCCCCTTACACCAAAATTTCTATGTGTGATATTTTTACCATTCCTTCATTTGTTTTTCTTAACAATTATGATGATGCTATTCAAAAAGTTATAGAAAAATTCCCTGACGTTATTACAACTAGACTAGGGAAATGTGATATTATGCCCTATGATATTGTTGTGGAGGACAATGTCCCTGTAAGGTCTGGCCCTTATTCTTGTGCCCCCCCTAAGTTGGAGATCTTTAGGCAGCTTATCGATGACCTTGAGGTGAAAGGTGTGATTCGCCCCTCCAAGTCTCCATATGCCAGTCCGGCGTTCATAATTCCAAAAAAGGGAGAAGGATATAGGTTTATTGTGGACTACCGGAAGATCAATAAAAAGATCCAGTTTGACCCCTACCCTATGCCGAGCGTAGAATCGGCATTTCAGCATTTGGGTAGAGCTAGAGTGTTTAGTGTTATTGATCTTAACGCTAGTTTTTTACAATGCTCTTTGACTGAGCCTTCCAAGAAATACACAGCCTTTGTAACGCCCTGGCAACAATATGAGTTTAATAGAGTTCCTCTAGGCTGTAGTATCGAAGGACAAGCCCTGAATCGAGTTCTCTACCACGTTCTTTCTGACCTTAAATACAAGTAAGTTTTCAACTATCTCGATTATATTTGTGTGTACAGTGATAGTATTGAGGATCACATTGTTCATCTTGAAAGTGTGTTAAGTCATCTGCGGAAAGTTGGGTTAACTGTGAACCCTGATAAGGTTGTGTGGGCTAAGCCCTCGATTCGGTATTTGGGCTATGTTATTTCATCAGGGAATTTGCTCATTGATCCTGACAGAATAAAGCCCATCTTAGATTACACCGCCCCCCCCCCCCCTAAGAATCTCAAAGGGGTTATGAGGTTTATTGGCATGTGTGCCTATTATTCAAGATTCATACCTATATTTTCGGATATTGCCACCCCCCTTAACTCGCTCAAAAAGAAAGGAGTTATATTTCATTGGGGTGAAGCTCAATCCAAGGCCTTTGAAATCCTCAAACAGAAGCTCATCTCCCCTGAAGTTCTGAGAATGCCTGATTTCGCAGCCCCCTTTTTGCTGCATGTTGATGCTTCATCAGTAGCTCTGGGCGCAGTTTTATCCCAGAGGACGTCTGATGGTGTTCGGCCGGTTGCCTTTGCCAGTCGAACGCTTAACGACTCTGAACGGAGGTATAGCACGTACGAAAAAGAATGTATTGCCTGTATCTTTGGTGTCGAGCGGTTTACCGACTACCTGGAGCAAAGAGAATTTGAATTATTTACCGACAATATGGCTCTAGCTTGGATGTGGGGACATCCCAAGCAATTAGGGAAGATTGGTAGATGGGTGTGGAGATTGTCTCGTTTTAAATTCACCACACACCATATTTCGGGTAAGAATAATGTCGCTGTCGATGCGCTATCACGCATGGCTGAAGATCTGACTCCGATCACTTCTGAAGAGGTCAATGCTACTAACTGTGTTATTAATACCATCCCTGAGTCGTTTGTGTCGATTTATGATCATCAACGTAATGATCCTTGGTGTAGGGACATCATAGAGCGAATTGAGAAAGGAGAAAAGATGGGAACGTTCGGAATTTTCAAAGGTTTATTAGTTACCTATAATAACCGGGGAAAAGGTAGGAAGGTAGTTGCCCCCCTTGCTGTTAGATCTATGCTATTAAAGTACTTTCATGACTCTGCCTTTGGAGGTCACTAAGGTGTCCTGAAAACTGTCCGCAAGATTTCTCATGATTTTTTTTTGCCTGGCTTATATAATGATGTTAAAACATGGGTTAGCCGTTGTATTGACTGTCAAAAGGTCCTATCACCCGCTCTTCTCTGGGAAACTCTTGTATTTTAGTACTTATAGATGCTTTTTCGAAATTTGTTTTTTTGATTCCCCTTCGGAACATGAAGGCTACTACCACTGTAAATGCGCTGTGTGGACGTATCTGGATATTCTTTGGAGCCCCTCGTGCCATTGTGAGTGATAATGGTCACTGTTTTAGATCGGCTGTGTTTAGGGATATGTGTTTTGGGTGGAGGATCAGACACATCACTACGAGCCCGTACCATCCTGGCCCTAATCAAGTCGAACGGTTCAATAGGAACCTGGTTATTGCCCTCACTGTCTTCCACCATCAGGTTCAAAGTAGGTGGGACCAAGAGTTAGAGTTTCTCAATCTCGCCTTTAAATCAGCGTATCATGATTCTATTGGTTCCTCCCCTGCCTCTGTTTTTTTAGGGAGAGATTTAAACCATCCCCTATTATTGGCTTGGGACATTCACCCAATATTAGAGGAGGAAAGCGGGATTTCCCATGCTGAGAGATGTAAGATAGCGCTGGATAATTTAAAAAAGGCCCAACGTAGGGTAGCCACGAGCTACAATAAGGGCAAGATCCCCGTCCCCTTTATTGTAGGAAATTCCGTCCTGTGCAAGGAGTTCCCTCAAAGCTCCGCTATCGAGAGAGTCTCAGATAAATTATGTGAGAAGTGGAGTGCTCCATGGTTGATTGATAAATTTCTCACCCCCGTCTCTGTCCTTTTAACAGACCAAGAGGACAAAAGTGTGTCCAGGAGAGCTCATGTGAGCCATTTGAAAATTATCCCACCATAAGAAAAAATTCGGTCAAGAGTCACTGGTAGTGACTGCATAGTCACCTTGGTCACTGTGTAGTCACTATCAAGTTTTTTGTAGTAAGTTTGTGTATGTATCGTCTCTTTGCACGTGCTTCGAAGCACGCAAGGTCTGAGTGTTATATGTGTATCGTGTGAAATTTTTTTTACTATGATAGAAATTATTTAATCTATTGGATAAGTCTAAAAATAACTTTCATCAAGAGAAGACTACCGAGCTACCGACGTCGACCTGCGCTGGAGGCGCTAAGTAGCCGTCGCCCATCTGCCAAGGGGGCGAGATTGGTAGCGTTTATTGATATAACGCTACAAGAAATAATTAAATCGACGACTAGACACTAGTGAAATAAAACAAGAGTGGACTTACCATTGCCCCATTGTGTTGTGTTATTGCGCCTCCCGAGCGGGCCTCCCGCACTACGTTCCACTATAAACTTTGTGCTTAGACTAACTGATTGAAGCTTGTAGTGCGAGTCCTCGCAAGGCATGGTGGGAAAAAGGTGTGACGTATAGTGACCGAGACGTCAGTGTGCTATAGAAACTTTTGTTCTGGATCTTTCTCTATGCTTCTCAACTCTTCTTAACTATTCTTCAACCTTCTAGTCGTTCCATCCCTCTTTGTCTTGTGTTGTGATTTTCCTTTGTTTTGGCGTACCCCTCCTCCCCCTCTCTGAGCTAGAATACTAGCATATACAACGTGTTTCTAAAACATTGCATCAAACTTTGGCAGGATACTCCTTGGGTGAAATTAGAATAATTCTCATAAGCAACCTAGAGTCCATCTTCAATATTAAGGGCGGTATACACCCCTAAAGAATAGCTAAAAAACGACTGTTGTGTGAAATATTATGAAAACGGCTTAGGGTATTACAACGAATCTTTGTATACTACTTATTTAAACCTTGATCACTAATAAACTAAATGTGCTGTTACCGTTACCCACCCTTATCATGTATAAAAGGGGGGGTTGTAACACATTTTTTCTAAAATAAAATATTCCAGAGTAAGTATTACCAATTTTTACTTAAGATTACAAAACAGGGAATCAAAATTAACAAAAAAGGTGTCTTGGATAAACTGTCTAGCTTTCCCCGTTTCTGAGATAATCATGCATGTTTAATTTCAAAGACAAGTGTTAATTCCTACCAGGTAGGGAGCCAATAAAGCTGTGTTGCTTCACCCCCTCCTTTCCCCCACTCTTATTATCACTATCTTCCCCTCCCTCCACGAGCAGACTGCATCAGTCCACATAACTTCACTGCATGTTGCGCGTATTACTAGTCAAATGGCAAAGTACACAAACGCAGAAATGACAGACATGGTCATGCTGTACGGTGAAGCTAGAGGAAATGCAAGAGCAGCTGCACGGTTGTACCACGATAGATATCCTGCGCGACGTCAACCTTATCACCGGACCTTCACCGATGTTACTCAGCGACTTCGTGAAACAGGTACATTTCAGCTACGAGGGGGAGCTGGTCACCCGAGGAATGTTCGCACTCCGATTGTCGAAGAAGAGGTACTGAATTATGTGGATTATAACGCGTCAACAAGCACACGTGCCATTGCGCATCAAACGAATGTGTCCAATTCCACAGTATGGCGTGCCATGCATGATCAGCTGCTGCATCCGTACCACATGCGCAAGGTGCAGGCATTGGGGCCAGCAGATTATGCTCCTTCGACATGAATTCTCCGACTGTTTTCTGCAGCATTGCGGAGTGGTTTCTGATATCTCCACTATAATATTGTTTTCCGATGAGGCAACATTCACCAGAGACGGCTATTTTAATAGTACAAATAGTCACATTTGGAATGACGTGAGCTCTCATGCAACTATCATCATGGGCAACCAGCATAGATTTTCTTTCAACATCTGGGCAGGCATTGTGGGTAACCATCTCATTGGCCCTTACCTGATGCCACGACGTTTGACTGGCCACATCTACTACCAATTTCTGAAATTTGCATTGCCACAGTTCCTCGATAATGTACCGCTCTCCGTTATACAACGCATGTGGCTACAACATGACGGTGCCCCACCTCATTTCACAAGAGCTGTGCGTGACTACCTCAACACTGCATTTCCTGCCCGATGGATAGGAAGAGGTGGGCCTGTTGCGTGGCCACCACGCTCTCCTGACCTAAATCCGTAAGACTTCTTTCTGTAGGGCTTTGTCAAAGCTTTGGTGTACGAGACAGCTGTTGAATCTGAGGAAGACCTGTTAGCCAGGATAGTTGCTGCATGTGATAAGGTTTAAGAAACTCCACGTGTTTTCGAAAGAGTACGCCAGTCATTGATACGTCGCCTCAATTATTGCAATAACGTTAGGGGCCACCATTTTGAACACTTGCTATGAATATACTTTTGAAGCTAGGAACTAAAACATGCAATAACTACAATTTGTATTTCTTAATGTAGCTTTCAATATTCCAGTGAGTGTAATGAATAAAATCCCACCCAAGTGTGAACTGTGTAAGCATAACTCACTAATGTAATAAATAGCAACACATCGGAGCTTATGAAGAATGAAAAGTATCAGAGTTTCTCCATCATAACACACAAACCAGCCTTGTTTACCAAATGTACGTGATACATAATCACACGTGCCGGTAAAAATGGTTAAACGACTGCATTGCGAAATAAAACTGCGATTCTGGCTGCCTACCTGGCAGGCATTTGCACTTGGCTCTGATCTCAAACTTGTGTGATTATCTCAGAAACGGGGAAAGCTAGACAGTTTCTCCAAGACACCTTTTTTGTTAATTTTGATTCCCTGTTTTGTAATCTTAAGTAAAAATTGGTAATACTTACTCTGACATGTTTTATTTTAGAAAAAAATTTGTTACAACCCCCCTTTTTTACATGATGGGTGTGGGTAACGGTAACAGCACATTTAATTTATTAATGAGCAAGGTTTCAATAAGTAGTATACAAAGATTCGTTGTAATACCCTAAGCAGTTTTCATAATATTTCACACAACAGTCGTTTTTAGCTCTGTCTTTAGGGTGTATACCGCCCTTAATATTGAAGATGGACCCTAGGTTGCTTATGAGAACTATTCTAATTTTACCCAAGGAGTATCCTGCCGAAGTTTGATGCAATGTTTTAGAAACACGTAGTATATTGATGTAGGATGCATGGAGCTTTACTCTTGTCTGGACTTCCTCCAGAAACACTTATTGGTGTTCAGGATGATCAAAAGGTATAAAAATTCCCTTTCGGCAAATGTATTATAAAATTCACTTTCGGCCAACATTATAAATTTTAAATGATTTTCTAAATAGTTAACCCGCCTCGGTGGCGTAGTTGGCTAACGCGCTAGTCGTGTTGAGCTCGACCGCTGAGGACGGGGAGACCGAGGTTCGAATCTCGGTCGGGTGAACCGGGGGTGGTTTTTCCTAAATGGTTTTCCACTCCCCTTCCACGCAAATTCGGGTTCACTTCCTCTAAATTCAACCTTCCCCATTCCTTATCCATTAGCGTAATTAGTACTTAAGCGTATAACCCGAATGGGTAGTAAGACGCGGTGCTAAATATTATTATTATTATTATTCTTAACAGTTTATATGTTTAAAAGGGACATAGAATATTTGCTGTCGTGTTTTGTAGACACGAAGTCCCCTTCTGGATGTATGTCTGTTAATATCATTGTTACATCATGGAGACGCCATGTTATTCACTACTTGTCAAATTTATAGCCTGTTCGGCATGAGAACTAGGTCGACTTAGAATATTTTTTGATAAATAATGGCTTCGCTTTATGTAGACTTAAAGTCCCCTTCTGGGTTTTTGTAAATATTTAATATTTTCACATGTTATGGAAAAGCCATCCTTTGTATTGGAGATTTAACCTTATAGTCTGTCCAGCTAGGAAGCTATAATTTAAACTTGTAAATTTTTGGTAAATTTCAACACGTAATCTTTTCTTGTGAGTTGTTGAATAAGAAAAGGGAAAATTATGGCTAGGTTAAAGCTAACGTTTAAAATCGCCACTTGGCTGTTATTGGTTAAGGACCTTGAGTCCGCTGTTGGAGTTGGTTGTTTTTGGAAACAGTTTTTTATACTTCAATGTTATATTTTGTCATCATAGGACTATATCGATCTTTGAGATGATTATTGAGACTTCAAATTATTGTTATTGTTATAGTAAAATTTACATATATATATATATTATATTCCTTGTTTTTGGGCCATATTTAACTACCTACATTTTATACCAATAAAATGACTTATACCAAAATTACCTTTTTTATGTTGTCACATACTTACCTTTTTTTAATTGCTGGGAAAGTTTTCTAAATATTTAATACATGAGATTTTTGTAGAGCGGGTTCGGGGAGGCAGAACTCAAATGGACCTGAGTACTGTCCATTTGTTTTGAATTTTTTTTTTGCACCAGCCTTAATTCATCGATGAATTAAGGGGGTGTTTAGACTTAAAATAACTTCACAATTGTCTTTCTTCCTAGGAAGTATAACAATACTATTTTAAGAGTTGGGCGAGATTACTCATTGCACTAGCGGAGTTTTAGCTATGGTGCTAAACCACCGGCGCTTCACGCCGAGTTCACTTTATGAGTGTGTTAATTGTTTGTCTTACTGTTATGTTAGTTATCTAGACAAACTCTATAGATCCAGCTTTGAAAATACCTTGCAATTGCTCTTTGTTCTATTAAACTCTTATGTCAACATGCATTTGAATCTTATGATTTCAAGTGTTAACCTATAATGTATATTTCCCATGTTCATGTAGTCAGCGTATTTAGTGTTAACTAGAGCGCTGCTACAATATTATTTTGTTAATCATATACACTTCAAATAAAATTGTTCAAGTCAATATGAAAATAATTTAAATCCTCAAAAAATAATTATCAGTACACTGTGCTCAAATTAGTGGACTCTTAGCTTAGTGGGCAGACCCGCTACTGACTGAGCTCAATGAGCAGACCCGCTACTGAGCTCAGTGGGCAGACCCGCTACTGACTGAGATCAATGGACAGACCCGCTATTGACTGAGCTCAGTGGGCAGACCCCGCTACTGAGTGAGATCAATGGGCAGACCAACTACTGACTGAGCTCAGTGGGCAGACCCGCTACCAAGTGAGCTCAGTATATGGATGCGCTTCCAAATAGGATATGGTGAGATTCTGATTACAATACTCTCTCTTAATATGATAGAGTAAAAATAAGTTTTTGTATCTAAAAACTTTACAAACATTTTAAAAGTGAATATTAAAAAGTGCTGTCAAATAGGGTGGAATGAAAAAATAAGTTTTTAATCCAAATGAATAATAGCAATAGAAGCTTGCTATTGACTAATATAATAAACTGAACAAAACATCAGATCAATCAGATAATTTTGTGGAGTGCCACAAATAGGTAGAAATTTTTACTTTTTGTGATTTTTAAATTTTTTGTACATTTTTGAACTTTTCTGCTAATAATTTTTTTTTTTTTTGCTTGAAAATTTAACTGTAGTGTTCTGCGTTCCATCAATAACAGACAAAAAGTAACAAGTAGCAGCATAGGCAAGGTATAGTGCGAGCTTAAATAATAATAATAATAATATTTAGCACCGCGTCTTACTACCCGTTCGGGTTATACGCCTAAGTACTAATTACTCTAATGGATTAGGAATTGGGAGGGTTGAATTTAGAGGAAGTGAACCCGCATTTGCGTGGAGGGAGAGTGGAAAACCATTTAGGAAAAACCACCCCCAGTTCACCCGACCGAGATTCGAACCTCGATCTCCCCGTCCTCGGCGGTCGAGCTCAACACGACTGGCGCGTTAGCCAACTAAGCCACCGAGGCGGGTGCGAGCTTAAAAAAGTTGGTACAACATCAAACAAACTTCTTTATTTTGACAGAACTAAAGACAAAACTGTAGTGCAGGTAAAGAGAGAGAGCAAATATTTCAGGAAAACTAGTCTATAAGAGCATGTGTCACTTATTGAGGAGGCTAGATATAAATTCCTGGTGAGATGCGGCACCACGTTCAAGATATTAATGATACCCGTGTATTGTTTTATATTGATGTGATGGAATTGTCCAGTGCCGGATTTAGGCTACAGCTTAGGGTCTCACAATCCGCCAGGGTCTTAAAAATTTTCAGAATTTTTTGGAGGGATCAGGGTCTTCTAAAATTGTATGGGCGTACGCTGGGGGAGGGGGATTTCAGGGGGTTGAACCCTCCCACCTTGTCAAAATAACGGCAACATTAACTCTCTCTCTATATATATATATAAAGAGATAGCGTTAATGTTGCCATTATTTTGACAGTGTATATATATATCCTGTATAAATATAATTATGTATAGTCTGTTCTACAGCTAGCTTTCTACTGTGAGTGTACAATATAATATATAGAAATTCTGTGTTGAAAGACTGCACTGTCCAAGATTCGCCTACTTCAAAAAGAACAACTCTCCTTTCTCTTTGCGAAACCAGATGGGCTAATACACGAGGCAGTTATGGGATTCAAAGAAGTGTATAAGTCAGTAGTCAATGCACTGGAAAAACGTCATTCTTCAGAAAATCTAGAAACTTCAAATTTGGCACATCAATTATTAGAGAGCACTACTGCAGGGAAGTTTATAATATGTCTCATTGTAACTGAGAAAATATTCTCTTTTACACTGCAGCTGTCAAAAGCACTTCAAACAGTAGAGATTGATATTTCTGAAGCCTGCTCTCATGTTAATACAGTTTTGGAAGTTTTAGAACTGCAACGCAGTAATTCCAAAGAAGAATTTAAGACGCTGTATGCAACAGCATTAATACTGGCATCAAATGTTGGCGCCACTATCACAATGCCCAGGTCAACTGTGCATCAGGTCCACAGAGAAAATGTTCCAGCGTCAGGTCCAGAGGAATACTACAGGAGTGCAATATTTATACCATTTTTAGACAATGTAATCATGTAATTAAAGAAACACTTCCGAAACTACAACCAGCTTCTCTCAAACATCCAAAAAGTGATCCCTAAACATCTTGCAGATGATGAAAGTGGCAAAAACTTGCAAGTGAGTGTATATTTCTACAGAGAACATTTTACACATCCTGACATGTTCTTCGCAGAGTTTCAATTATGGAAGAAGAAGTGGAGCAGTGTTAGTCTAAAAGACAGGCCAAGTACTGCAATAGAAGCATTTGTGCAGTGTAGTGAAACATTCTATCCAAATGTGAGGATACTTATTTTAATATTGGTGACGCTTCCCATCTCTACTGCTTCTCCTAACATTGCGTAACACCACGGCACAAGATCGCCAAACCAGCCTTAACCTTCTCAGTGGACACAGATGAAGTTTTCACTGAGTCCAAGGAGGGTGGATTTCATTTTGTGAGGATAATATATTTGATTTTTTTTAGTTGTTGCAAATTTAATGTTTTTGAGCCATTACATATGTTTTATAGCTAAATATTATATAAATATACGGACTTGAAAAAAACACACACACATACATGTATAGGTAGTGTCAAGTCATAACTTGTGTTTAGTATGTATGTTGTTTTTAAATCACTCATAAATAGTTTTTCCAGTAATTTTATTTTTACAATAAACATAGCCTCCCCCCATAATAATTTTCACCGTACACCCATGTGTGTATTGAATATATAATATAGACTTTTTTCCACTTGATTAACATTCCCATAAAATTTTTGGGCTCATTAATTTATCCCCAAACCGGCAGGCCCATAAAACCTAAGTGCTAAAACATGGGTTCATCACGGAAATCCCATGTAATTTACAAAAGAGCATATTTTCTGTTCATAGATGGCAGCTTCGTATGGCAAGGTCTAACACATTCTATATTCTATATTATAATCTATGATAGAGATCAAGTCAACCAAATGATAAATATATATTCAATAGATGCATTCATTTGTAAATAAATTGTATTTTTAACTTTAAATGCCTTGCCATTAAATAATTAAAGGCCATACCAGTAAAATGTTCTTAAGTTTTGTGATAACTTTTGGCGTAATTTTTTTAACAAGGTGGGTGGGTGCCTCCAAGCTTTATATAGCTTGAGAAACCAGGAGATACTGCATATTCAAGATGGCTGACAATGGCAAATTGCGTACTTCGTTTGCAAAGGGAGACAAAGCATTCATTTTTGTAGGGGCTGCAATGGCAGAATACATTCCTATAGTATATGCATCTGTTCTGTTCCATAAAGCTGAAACAATGATGTTTTATGGCTCAAAACACTTATGTATATTTATATTCCTGTTACCTTCCAGAGCCCCTACAGAATGTAATTGATCCTTTCATTCAAAGAAATGCCTACTTTGAAGCAAGTGAATACCTTCTGCTGTGTTTGATAACTGACAAACGCAAACATGACGTTGACGTCGAATACCAAAAGTAAGGACAAAATACAAAGGAGAAGACATTTTTTATCCAGCTATAAACTTCAATGTCGAGGACCATATTGATATGATCACTTAGTATGCCATCAAAGTAACAGGGACACTAATCATATTAGTGATGAACTTTACTTTTTAACTATTAGTAACAAGTACAACACAAGCGGTGAAAGAATGGTGATGTTAGTTACTGAATCATCATTAGCTGTATGTGGGGGCTCCGCAAGAGATGGGTTTTTAAAAGCCAAAACAGAATCTCAGAAATATATGCCAACATTTTAAACTAGGAAACATTTAAATGTAAAGGTTAAGTGATAATATTATTCTCTAACAAAAAACGTTGACAGTTTTTCATATTCTGTTCAATGTTTTTATAAAGTTTGTTCTGTGATAAATGTGTGTTGGTTTTATAACATATTTCTACTAGTATTATATTTATATCAATTCTGAATTGTATAAATGTATTAATTGAAATTCCATATAAAAAAATCAGAAATATATATAATATCTATGCTATATCAACAAATATATTGTACTCAGATAAATTTCTTCATGATTCACGTTTAAAGGCTTAAAAGAAAAACATGCTTTTATATTTGCCAAAAATATTATTTCAAGTGGTTAAAGTAAAAAATTAGAGTAAACAAAAGATTCTCAAAATTTGTGATTTTTTAAACCTATAAGATCATTTATCAAGGATCTTGCAGCACCTCAAAATATTTTCGTAAAGCCTTAAAATTTTGCAGTTTAGACTAGTCCTTAAAGGCAACTTTTGCCCCCTATTAGAAAGCTTAATATAAAAAATGTATTCAAACCCCAGTTGTCATTTCAGCCTTAGGTGGAAAGCAAACGGTTATCTTTAAATTAAGTTTAAAAAGTTTGTTTACAAATAATCTTGGTGTTTTTTCTTTACAAGAGCTTTCCTTAAAACCAGCTCATGTTTTGTTTATCTACCCTGCGCATTGTCAACAATTACATTTTAAAATCTTTCAAAATGACTAGCTATACTAATTAATAAATTCTACCATGTATGAAGAATACACTTTGATTTTTATTATTTGATGTGTGTTCAAAATGTTTCCATTCAATATGGAAATAAAAAATGCTAATTGTCCATCCGTACTAATTAGCTCTCAGGATTATCACAGCTCCAAAGTTTCTTTCAACTAATCATGTAATAACTTGTTAAACTAGTCAGTAAATCAAGTTCCTGTGCTAGTTTTGAGTCGCAATAGTGGATCAAAACCACTTTGTATCAACATCATCATCATCTGTGACCAGGTCAGTTTAGTAAAATGCCTTCTTCTCCTCTCACTTGAACACATCTCTCCACTATCTCATGTACTCCCTGTACCCCAATCTTTCCCGGATAGCTTCATTCCTTAACCTCTTTCTCCTCATGACAGCTAACATGCTCTTTGTCTGCTTGATTGAAACTACAGTAAATCTGAATTCCACCAATAATTCTGAAGCAACCATACAATATATTTTGGGAGAATTTGGTCACTATTAATTAAAGGTAATATAATTACAATATCCCCCACTTGGGTGTGCAGTGGTCTAAGCCCTAAGGCATCACACGCTCATAGACTGGAACACCGGTGACAAATAGGTTGGGTTTTGAATCAAAGTCAGGTGTTTTGAGAGAGACAGCTTTTAATTTTACAGTCTTCCTTCATGTAAATAAAGGTACACACCCCCTAAGATTCTGCCTATCTCATTTCTACAACATTTGAATAATTAATAAATATGTGTATAGCTCAAATGACTAGTGAGACGAGGTGAAAAATACCTCCACTCTCAGCAACATAAATAAATAAATAAATAAATATAATGCCAATTGATGATTCATTCACTCTTTGAAGTACAGCTGATATTATACAGTATAAAGAAGAAGGCACAAGAGAGGCTTAGAAATAAATACAATATGACTATGTTCACCATTTGCACTGTTGTCACTGGCAGATGGCTCAAAACCGCTAAGTCTCCTTCCACTTGCACACATTCATAACACTTCTTAGATGCAGAAAGTTTGTGTGAACTTTTAATTACTGGTGCCCCGTCTGCTTTTTAAACATGGGAACACTTAGTTTCAACATCAATCAGGATTTGAACCAAGGTTTTAAAGATGGGTGATCATCGTCTGGATCACATCATCTTGGCAATCCTGTCCATGGGTTAGCTCTTCATAAATAAATATGTTATGTAGCTGCTAAGGTTTGAATCATAAAATATCAAAACAAATGGTATTACTGTTCATAGTCTGTTTGCCAAGTGCTAATAGTCGAGAAGGCTTGCACCGCATTCATAACTGTTTACCTTTGTTTGGCAAAACTTAGTGGAGTGTTAACACAGAGATCAAATGTAAATAAAACATGTTTTGTATTCTATAAGTATAACCATTATAGAGCATACCAATCAAGGTTTGAAACCAAAGTTACTAAACTTAGATATTTGGTAAATTAAATTTCTTCAACCATAAATTATATCTTCAAAATTACAAGTTATTGTATACATCTACTATAACTCTAGTTATTGTGGGTGTTGAGCTAGATTATCGAACAATGGTCTGTAAAGAGAAAAAACAACAGATTAAATTATGTATATACATATATATATATATATATATATATATATATTTATAAATGTGTTACATTTGGAAGCCTTAATCCGTTAAAACCTGTTTTCACTAAGTAAAACAAGTTACAGCAAGCCCATTTCATCAATAGTCAATACCAGTTTTTAGCTAGTTAATTCTAGAACTAAAAAATAGAGTCAATGATACTAGTTTGCAATGAAAAACATGTATTCAATACTTGTACTCGCCAGTTAAAAACAGTATTGACAGAAGTTTCTGACCGTTAAAACCAGATGTTCTGTAAGAGATAATTAATTATTATATATAATAATAATAATAAATAATAATGATATCAATAATAACAATAACCAATACACAACAACACAACAACAATAATAATAATAATTAATAATAATAATAATAAATAATAATAATAATAAAATAAAATAATAAAATAATATAATAAATAATAATAATATAATATTGATTTCTAAAAAAAAAAGTTTATTATTTAAAGTATCAACTACACCGCTTTTCATTTATTGCAATATGCCATGCTACCACGCCATTTCAAGTTGGAAATATTCCCTGTTTCCAGTATAAACACCGCTCAGAAGTAGTTTGTTTCGAAGGTCTTCTTTGATACGTCCCCAGCTGACAGGTATTATGGCACTACCTCCAACATCACCCGGATTATGTGTCGCAACAGAAATCAATTCATTCTCTTGGCCTCTTTTGAAGAATTATCATGGGCTTTCTTTCTATCTGGAGAAATATTTGAGTGAGCGCCAGCCACTGTTTCTCTTCCTCCTCTTTGTCGTTGGTCATAATTTCACCCTCCTTTGAAATGATATGTTCAGTGACTTCTCGAAGCTCATCCTGGACATTTTTTGTAACGTCAGATGGCAGCGTAGATCTAGTGAGTCCAACTCTAGGCTCAATACTGGACATGGCTTTCTATGGTGATTGTTTAATCTCTGAGTGAAGGGCTCTGTTTTTCATGAACTGCGCCAAGTGAAGACCATTTGACCAATTTGTCTTTCATCCACTAAGCCGGCATGTTTTCAATGTTCAGGTTGACTCAATCTACTAAACCCCGACCATAGTGTAGCTAGCTGGATGAAACGTCAAGAATAATCAACTGATAGACAACCTATTCAGCCTTAACGCATAGCAGTAATCAGAGTTAGACAATCTTGGTCAAAGTGTCCTGTTAGACCATAATGAATTTGAATCCATTATCAGCTTAAGCTTTCATGTCAAAAAGGTCGACCTGGAACAGCGGATGTTCAACTCTGAATTAAGAATAAGCTTGCTAACCAAGCTTTACATTTTCTTATTTATTTCTAGTTGGCCAGTTCCACACATCAATAAGAAAATACTTATTATTTATGTAATTATATTGGTGTATTTTCTTGCAATTTTCATTTTAAGTCTGTCTCAACCTCCAGGTCCTACAGCTATATGAGCCAGTTCAAAAACATCGTACATGTCTTCGAATGGTAAATGCTACTTGACGGTTACACTTCTTGAGACCAACTTTTTCACTTGACCAATTTCAATATCAAATCTTTTCAATCGACTGCATTGCAAAAGTGTCTTCTTTATTAAATAAAATGCTTCTTGAACCTCCACAAAAATATGATTGTGAGCATCTCTTGTCATTACATTGCAGCGACTCTTTTTATTTTTTTTCTGAATTATGCAATTTATCCATTAAATAAATATAAATGAAACACAATTTCTACTTGCTCCTCCGACCCTATTCACATTAAGTCTCAACACCCTTGTTGTAGAGTAAAATAAACATTGCATAGTAAAAACTGCATGTAGTAAGCACTGTGCATAATAAAGACTACCGAGTCAACTGCAAACAATAAAGTGAAACAAGTAGAAGAATGTACACAACTCAGAGAAAGTGTAACACCTTCCCAATACAAATCTGAATATGCAAAACACTTTTAATTGGTGTATTTTAAATTTTGCCTAATTTCACAGATAGTAGACAGATAATGCTAGAATTAATTTGGATTCTAACTGTAACATATGTATACTACTACTACATTTAATTGACTTCTTGATGAGTGAACGCAATGTTCCTGACTAGATTCAAAAACAAATAAAAATGGAAACTGTTTCATCACGAATCCGGACAACTGGGCGCCAGGACAACTGGGCGCCAAAAGTAACCCCACTTTTTTCTTTTTTTACAAAAATTCACTTTTTTGCAATGCATTTTTTTCAAGTAACCTCACTTTCTTCTTTTTAAAAAAATTCAATTTTTTACAATGCAATTTTTCTTTTTCAACAAAAATTCACTTTTTTGCAATGCATTTTTTTCAAGTGACCCCATATTTTTTCTTATATTTCTCAATTGAAATTAAAAATTGATGGGTAAAAACTAGCATAAAAAGTGATGGGTAAAAGCTATCATAATGCAAAGTGATGGGTAAAAAATAGCATAATGTGCAGCATCATATTTTATTCAAATGTTCTTTGTCTTGTATTAATGCATTGCAATATTATGTGCAACACCACGTAAAAACGAAATAATGTCTCTATTATTATAGTCTCAAACTAGTCTTAAAATTCTAGCATCGACTTCTAGATACTTTCTTTTTTTCGGCGTGGCTCATGTCCAGCTACAAGATGTTCATAGTAGATATCTCTTACATCTTGTACTTTACGTAGAGCAGCAATAAATTTCCATATTGTGGAATGTTGCATGCCCAGCTTAGTTTCAAGCCTGCGATGTGCAGCTTCAGCATGGTTGTTAGTACGATCTGTACCATTTAATACTCTTGTGTAAAGATTCCACATATTTGGTGGAAATAATGTCATTCGTCGTCCAACGCCTCTGCGATTTCTACGACCTAGATAATTGTCTTCAAGCCAGTCTATCAGGGGCTGCAAATTGTCTGGAAGTTCTTCTGCCAACAAATCTAAAGCTTGGTCTAAATCATTTTCTGGTACAAATTCCAGAGCTGATATCATCTTTGCTTTCAAACAAAACTCGGAATTATTGTTGTATTGTTGAATAAGTTCCAACGCACATATTTGTTTTCTCATGTTATGTGTTAGATAGTAAAAACAACCATGTAGTTCAACTTGGGGAAAACACTTTCTATTAGCACTTATTGCAGCGGATTCAAAGTTACATGAAAATGTTTGTGGTTGAAAGGTAGGTTCAATTTCTTGTAACATTTCAAAAAGTCGTACGTACGTAGCTCTTTGTTTATTAGGTAGGAGTGCATGTATAATTGGATGCACCCCTCCAAATTGCTTACCAAGCACCATATGGATTTGTGCAAACAGTAGTGGGGCAGTCTTAAACGTTCCATCTCCATGTAAGGCCTCTGCGTCACGTAATATTTGCAGATTACGTTGTCGACCAAAAATAAGGATTAGTTTTAATTTTTTGTGTTTTTTTTTTTTTTAGAAATTCTATCATATCAAATAGTCTAACTTTATAAATATAAATTAATTAAGTTTCCTCTATTAAGATTTTTTTTAAACAACTCCCAAAATGAATATTTACGTAATTGAAAAATATATAATGTTGCGCTGAAAAATATGATTAATTAAAAAAAATCATTTCTAGTTTTTATCCTTCACTTTTTAATTTTAATTGAAAAATATATTTTAAAAATGGTGCATTTTTTTATTCTAAAAAATTTGCATAAGTTAATTTTTTTTAAAAGTTTTATTTTAGCGCCCAGTTGTCTTGGCGCCCAGTTGTCCTGGCGCCCAGTTCGCACGCGCCCAGATGGCCGCGCCCGGTTGGCGGCGCCCAGATGGCGGCGCCCAGTTGTCCTAGACCGGTTTCATCAAGCATAGTAGGTATTAATTACAAAAGTATATGTATATTCATAGAATAACTTTAACATTTTATTGTACCTGTATATGTAGAAGAATAAGTAACCATTCTGTTGTTGGTCATGTCCCAGTACTGCTTCTTCAGTAGACTTATATACATTCTCATCATCACAGTGGTACCAACCTTGCTGCTCAGTATTGTACACATCTGCCACGTAGTGACCTAAATGAATCAACCGATAACATGTCAGTTAAGAAGATTTATCTAGAAAATAATGATTGAAAATGTCCGATCTCTGTGCACTAGAATGATAATAGTTTGTGATTGACTGGACTAAGTTTTCCAACACTGTAGTTCTACTTATGTCCCATCCTTCAAAACACACATTAAAAATACTTGTTGTCCCAAAGCGTGTGTACAAAGCTGACTATTAATACCAAAACTAAATGACATAAAAATGTCAAAAATATATTCTCAAGAAGAACATTTTAAGAACATAAATTTAACATTTTTAACAAATTTGAAATGAAATAAGTAAACCAATATTATGTGCTCAAAAGCAACATGTTCTTGTTGAAAAATATGATATAAATGGTTACAAACACAAAATTTAAAGATAAATCACCAAATTCTTTTGGTTCTAGTAAAATTGTCAGATAGAATGCCAGAATAATTTTTTTTTTAACTTAGGGAACATAAACAGTTTAATTTCATTAAAATCTCGATATAATATTTTAATTTATCACAACATTTTATATTTGTAAAAAAAGTAATAAATATCTAAATTTAACATTTATAACAAATTTAATCTATTAGATTACTGGTCCATTAAAAGCAAGTTGAACATGTTCACCAGAGTTGTGTGAGATGCCATCATGTGTGACTGCTCCTATGATCCTGTAGTTGAGATCTACATTCTCTTCTGTCCTTTGTTCTAGCGCTTCTTTCAAGGTACCAACTTCCTCAGTCTCGTCACAGATTAAAGACAGAGGACAAGTCACTTCACGAGTTACATATTTCTTCATACACAAATATGTGGGAATTTTTAACATAGATTTCTTTTTAGTAATTTGTTTATTTTTGTAAGAATATCTTTTTAGTTGGATAGCAAAGTATCTGAAAATATAGACAACATTTTTTATTTATTTGGATGCACAGAATGTTGTTCAATTATTTCCCTATTGGAACAGAATGATCCCTGTTCCTATCTTGTACCAAATTGAACAAAACAGAAACAATGGTAACATGTACTATATTTATCGTAAACAAATATTTTAACTAGACAATATAATATTTATACCCTATTTTAACTTATTAAAGAAACAAAATATAATATTTAAATCTCGCTAAGGGCTGGAAAAACAATATATTTACAGTCTTGAAAATAATTTATTTGAAGAGTTCAAAACATTAATTAGTTATTAGTGCAAAAAATTATGCACGTTAGAATATATTTACCGTTTTGCAATTAATACCAGATGTAGCTAACCCAGTATCACACTAGACATTACCATTAAATGTTCAACCACTATTCTAATGCAAAACATATGTTTAGTAAAATGTTGCAGTAGTAAAAGATAGCGTGTAAATATACTTGATTATTTATGAATTGAAACTATCTCATGTGTACAGTGGCTCAAGTAGCTATAAAATTTGGCAAGAATATTTCCTTGTCTTCAGTTACAGACATGACCAAGAGCAGGCTGAGTCGGTTTGGACGAGAAGAGTGCAAGTACGCAGTTTTCTCTTCTGCTGCCCTCCCTATTTATCACACTTTTGATGATAACAGAACTTACAAGCTTCCACCCAAGACATAACCAAAAAAGTGGTCTGAAGATTCACCACTTTAATATTGGGCTGGGCCCATTTCTATCTCCTTGTCAGAATGGTAATCTTGTGAGGTGCAGCAAGGTTTTCCAAGTACGATGCCAGGGCTAAAATTGGGGATTACCATTGGTTTCCCAAGAGAAACAGAGGTAGAAAAGGCAGAGCCCTGTTACACTCTGAAAAGGCCAGAGAGTATTACTCAAATGAACCATGCACTACAGACTACCATTACATTGGATACAGCTTGCGGATAGGCCTGGAGATCCCCATTTAGTCACCACTTACAACAGGACTATAACCACCCTGCCACGTAGAGGGGCTTGTCACCACTTACAACAGGACTATTACCACCCTGCCACATAGAGGAGCTTGTCACCACTTACAACAGGACTATTACCACCCTGCCACGTAGAGGAGCTTGTCACCACTTACAACAGGACTATAACCACCCTGCCACGTAGAGGGGCTTGTCACCACTTACAACAGGACTATAACCACCCTGCCACGTAGAGGGCTTGTCACTACAAGACAGACTAGTACCACCCTGCCACTAAGATGGGGCTTGTCACCACTTAACAGGATATTACCACCACAGGACCAGTAGAGGAGCCTGTCACCACTTACAACAGGACTATTACCAAAAACCTGCACGTAAGAGCTGTCACCACTTAAACATGGACATACCACCCTTGCCGATAGAGGAGCTTGTCACCACTTACAACAGGACTAGTAACCACCCTGCCACGTAGAGGGGCTTGTCACCACTTACAACAGGACTATAACCACCCTGCCACGTAGAGGGGCTTGTCACCACTTACAACAGGACTATAACCACCCTGCCACGTAGAGGGGCTTGTCACCACTTACAACAGGACTATAACCACCCTGCCACGTAGAGGGGCTTGTCACCACTTACAACAGGACTATTACCACCCTGCCACGTAGAGGGCTTGTCACCACTTACAACAGGACTATTACCACCCTGCCAGTAGAGGGGCTTGTCACCACTTACAACAGGACTATAACCACCCTGCCACGTAGAGGGGCTTGTCACCACTTAACAACAGGACTAACCACCCTGCCACGTAGAGGGCTTGTCACCACTTACAACAGGACTATACCAC
Organism: Timema podura; assembly: GCA_033556935.1. Classification (NCBI taxonomy): domain Eukaryota; kingdom Metazoa; phylum Arthropoda; class Insecta; order Phasmatodea; family Timematidae; genus Timema; species Timema podura. The sequence continues at coordinate 76,055,087 of JAVRXN010000001.1, read as the reverse complement.
CCTGCCAGTAGAGGGGCTTGTCACCACTTACAACAGGACTATTACCACCCTGCCACGTAGAGGGGCTTAGCTTGTGGCAAGAGTCTTAAATAACAATGCACGTCCAAATGGTGAGCATTATAGGCTGCTCCACTATTGAATATTATGAACACATACCAGATATTGACCTGTAGTTGCTTTTTTTTAATAAATATTAGTTATTGTCATAATTTCTTTCACATAATAATACTCATGTAATATTTTTTTTAATTCTAACACTTTTTTATGTTTTACTTGAAATATTTCCAGAGGTGTAATAAATTTTAATTTAATTTTGCCCAAGCCTGGTATAAAAGATACCAAGTTCAGACTTTACAGTCATTGTTCATGACTATTACTACAACTACAATAAAATTATTGGCTTTCCCACACAATTGGAGTGAGACTTATGAGGTGATGTATTTGGAAATTCATAGAGAATGAGACACAATGTAAATTTTCATATTTGGTAGAAAAAAGTTGGATTAATTTTTTTTTGTTATATTTTATTTTGCTTTCAGAGAATTTGTTATAATATAGCAATGTTCATTTTAAAGCTATAAAAATAACTCTTCCGAGTAGAAAAAGGACAGTAGTAACAAGTAAACCAATAGGTCGGAAAGAGATGCCTCCCAATTATGTGTGGTGACGTTTAGAATTTGCAGAGTATGTAGTTTAATCTACAAAGTTGCTGGTCTTGAAACAAACAGCACTATTAGACAGTTGTGATTTTGAAAACAACCATCCCATTCAAATACAAGTTGATAATACTGGCTACACATAAAACATTTGATCAATTTTAAATTTATAACAAACATATTTCTTTGTTTATATTGTTCAATAGGCTGGGTTGTGTTTCAGTTGCCAAAACAATGATAAATATATGAATATATTTTATGTGCAACAATAATAATTTATCAAACCATTATATACTTTCAGGTAAATAAACCACCTACCCAAAGTGCTGGTCGATCGGTTTAAGACATCATAATCTCATTACACTTTGTCACTATTAGTAGTCAGGTCAGGTTTTGAATCCGGGCCGAATTCAACTGGTATGAGCCAACTGAGTCATGGGTCTTGGGTTCCATTCCTTGCATGGTCAAAGATTTATGATTGGTAAACTGTTAGTTGGAGGGCCTGAATGTTTTATTTTTAATATTAGGCTAGTTTGTAAGTGTGTTCGAAAAGTGCATGTAAAATACAAACAATGGAAAAATAATTCTCTGGAGTTTGCTTTATCAAGTGATTTTTCTCAAAGTTCCAGGCAAATACCGATGCGCTTACTCTTAGCAACTTTCCTGGTCCTTAAGAATTTACATATTTTTATTTAAATTAATATGGGTTGGTGATAACCAAAGCACGGGCTCCAGATGTAGAAATGAGTGTAAATATAAATATAGTTCTACTGAGCTTAGCACCAATGAACTGATAACAGTCGGGAATGTGAACTAATGTCCTTTTGGAAAGGTAAAACATAACTCTTTGAACCGTACTTGAGAAGTCTTGTGAACTATTGGTGTTGTGTTTGGGTTGTTGATTTGGTGCAGCCCTACATGGTGCTTGGTTATTTAATCATAATTACTATCAAACATAGAGCTAAGTGATGATGGTGGTGGTAGTGATGATGATAATAATAATGATAAAATAATTATTGTTATTATAATTATAATAATAATAATAATAATAATAATAATAATAATAATAATAATAATAATAATAATAATAATAATAATAATAAACATGACTATTTACATGAACCAAACTTCAGTGTATTGCCGTAAGGTGAGTCAACTTTGTACAACCTGATAAGTTTCACAATTTGTTTTGAAACTTAAGAGAGGAACGGCCTATTAGTTATATATCTTCACATGCACCTTTATTTAAATATTGTTCAAACAATAACTAGAGCAGTAATAAGTTAAGTTTATCGCAAGTTTCAAGCAACAAGGGGAAGTAGGGTTGGTTGCATCCTTGTTTTATCACCAATGCTTAGAGAGCATCTTAGTGGAGATCTAATGGTTTGTTGAACACTGGTAATACTTCACAGCCTACAAACAAAGAGAAGGGTAACAGTAGAATGGCCGGTCAGAATCACCTTGCTAGTTGTTTTAAGTCCTCTCTTAAAAATGGCGATGGTTTTTTTTCTACCGACAACTGTCAACAGGTGGCAGTTGTCTACTTGTCAGTTTATGTCAGTTTCTACAAGTGGTGGGTAACAATGTTGGTTTCAGTATGATAACTGTAACACCTTATCCCTACAACTCAAGCAGTATTGAAAGTATCAATTATCTTTAAATACACAATTTATAATGTTATATATTTTTATGAATATACAGGGTGGGGCAATGAAAGTGTTACAAATATTTTTCTAAGAAACAACGCATTTTAAGGGAAAAAGTTTTGACAAAAGTTGTTTGTTTTAAGAAGGAAATAAAATAGAATTTTATAGTCATTATTTGGTGGACATTTTAAAGGTCAACTCTGTTTTTTTTAATGGAAACATGTTATTATTGCATCTTAGTCTGCTCAAAAAACAAGCCACTTCTCTCTGCAGCATTTTTTTTTGGACACTTACAACCTGTGCATACTACTTGTCGCCATCTTGTATTGCTTCCATCCTCTGCATAGTACTAATAATCATCATGCATGTGCATACTATTAATCATGTACTGCTCCAGTCCATGCATACTATTAATCATTATCATGTTCTGCTTAAAGCCTGTGCATACTATTCATCATTATCATGTTCTGCTTAAATTCTGTGCATACTATTCATCATTATCATGTTCTGCTTAAAGCCTGTGCATACTATTCACCATTATCATGTTCTGCTTAAAGCCTGTGCATACTATTCATCATTATCATGTTCTGCTTAAAGCCTGTGAATACTATTCATCATTATCATGTTCTGCTTAAAGCCTGTGCATACTATTCATCATTATCATGTTCTGTTTAAAGCCTGTGCATACTATTCATCATTATCATGTTCTGCTTAAAGCCTGTGCATACTATTCACCATTATCATGTTCTGCTTAAAGCCTGTGCATACTATTCACCATTATCATGTTCTGCTTAAAGCCTGTGCATACTATTCATCATTATCATGTTCTGCTTAAAGCCCATGCCTGTGCATACTGCCAAATATTTATTAATTTGTCTTTGCTTTGTTTTGAGTTGTATTGTAGAACCATTTAACTATCAACTTCATGTTATTTATCAAACTACCTTAGCTTTTTTGGATCCACTATTGAGATAGCGTGTATTTCAACTGCGCTTCATATTTAGTAACTAGCGTGATAAATTTATACATGCATATACTTTTGTATATAAGAAATAAATTAAAAAATCATTAAGAGGTTGGATAATAGAGAACATCCTATTACCGTACTTAATACGCTTATTGTTAAAAAAAAATTGGTAACATAAAGAATATTAAATAAATGGTACGGCGCACCTCACAGACTTTCTCTCTCTTTCTATAAACTCGTAAGATTTCTGAACGGAATAATATACATTGTATCATCACCACTCCACATAAGAACACGCATAAAATAATATACAATATTATAGAATCAATGAGAAAAGAGGCGCATCTTTGTCCACCTAAGAACATTTCAAACAGTTTAATGTCTTCCACAAGGGTCAACACTTCGTATTAAAATTTCGATTCTGGTTAAAGTTTTAACATTTTATAAGGTGTTGCAGATCTACAAGTCATCGCATTGATATTTAATTATTCATTTATACATTTTGACCAATAAAAAATGTAAATATTGACTATTGAGTCTAAAATGGAGATAGATCATTGCTGTGCAAACATTTCTCCTAAGAGATTTAAGGAAAAAAAACATACTTTTTTAGATACTTATATTTAATTACTCTATGGCATTGGAGAATTATTGCGTTAAGACTTAAGTAGTATATCTTTACAACTAAAGCTCACAAAATTGTATTAATATATTTGCAAATATCTCAGAAACTGCTGCTTTTATAAAAATACATGTCAAATAAAAGTTTTTTATTTCTAATAGTCCTACAATTTTGCAATGATAAGTTGTTTAGTTTCTCCAATAGTTGTGGAGATACGGAAATTAACGCTTCTGTAATGTACCCTAAAAATCATTTTCATAGAAAAATGAAAATAACCAGTTTATTGATAATCTTAATCAATGCCTAGATACGAATTTTAATCAAAATCGTTTGAGCAGATTTTGAGAAAACCAAATTTTTCTCTTTTCGCCCTTCAGTAAACTACCCTTAATTTTAAGTTTTTATAGGCACACAGACAGACGGCATTGCAAAGACTATTTTTTAGGGTTCGGGGGGGTCATGAGACGTCGACATCAATCAACATTTCAGGTTAGTTTTTTTTTACGGTCGCAATACTTAAACTTTAATGTCCAAAAAGTTAAAAAAAATTCATATAATTGCGTATAGATTGAAAGTTATTGATTTTATAAAAATATGTTTCGGATAAAATATCTGTATTATAAATATATATACATATTTGTAATGCTAAGTAATTTCGTATCTCAAATAGTTTCAGAGCTATTATAAAAAATGTTAATTGACGCATCAGACCGGAGCCCTTAAAGCCATTTTGCCGAAATATTGAGGGTAGCCATTTTGTTTGGAATATTTATTAATGTTTATAAATGAAATTTAATCAAAATCGTTAGAGCCGATTTTGAGAAAATCGACTTTTTCTCTTTTTGCCCTTCAGTAAACTACCCTTAATTTTAAGTTTTAATAGACACACAGACAGACGGCATTGCAAAGACTATTTTTTAGGGTTCGGGGGGTCATGAGACGTCGAAATCCATCAACATTTCATGTTAGTTTTTTTTACGATCGCAATACTTAAGCTTTAATGTCCAAAAAGCTAAAAATATATATATAATTCCGTATAGAATGAAAATTATTGATTTTATAAAAATATGTTTCGAATAAAATATTTGTATTATAAATATATATACATATTTGTAATGCTAAGTAATTTCATATCTCAAATAGTTTCGGAGCTATTATAAAAAATGTTAATTTACGCATCAGACCGGAGCCCTTAAAGAGATTTTGCCGAAATATTGAGAATAGCCATTTTGTTTGGAATATTTATTAATGTTTATAAATGAAATATAATCAAAATCGTTAGAGCCAATTTTGAGAAAATCGACTTTTTCTCTTTTTTCCCTTCAGTAAACTACCCTTAATTTTAGGGGTAGATATCCAATTCCAAAAACCCCTCGTGGCAACCCTATGAAAACCCTAGATATCAAGTTTCAGCTCAATCGGTAAAATAGTTTAAGCTCTAGTTGGAGGTACAGACAGACAGACAGACGGAAATTCAAAAACCACTTTTTCGGATTCAGGAAGTCATGAAACATCAAAATTCATCAAAATCTCGAGTTCGATTTTTTTGACGATCACCATACTTTCTCTACCTCTAAGATAGAGAGAAAGTAAAAATAGATGGTTATTTAATTTCACTACTTAGAACATATTGATGACTTTCCATATTAGGTGCACCGGTAAATATTCTTGTTTACTAATGTGTCATGTGTTTTATCACTCACCTTAAAATCTTACTAATGTGTCCATGTGCTGTATCACACACCTTGGTACTAATGTGTCCATGTGTTGTATCACTCACCTTGGTACTAATGTGTCCCTGTGTTGTATCACTCACCTTGGTACTAATGTGTCCCTGTGTTGTATCACTCACCTTGGTATCTTACTAATGTGTCCCTGTGTTGTATCATTCACCTTGGTACTAATGTGTCCATGTGTTGTATCACTCACCTTGGTAGTAATGTGTTCATGTGTTGTATCACTCACCTTGGTACTAATGTGTCCATGTGTTGTATCACTCACCTGGGTACTAATGTGTCCCTGTGTTGTATCATTCACCTTGGTACTAATGTGTCCCTGTGTTGTATCATTCAACTTAGTACTAATGTGTCTCTGTGTTGTATCACTCACCTTGGTACTAATGTGTCCATGTGTTGTATCACTCACCTTAGTACTAATGTGGCCATGTGTTGTATCACTCACCTTGGTATCTTACTAATGTGTCCATGTGTTGTATCACTCACCCGGTACTAATGTGTCCCTGTGTTGTATCATTCACATTGGTATTAATGTGTCCCTGTGTTGTATCATTCACCTTGGTAATAATGTGTCCCTGTGTTGTATCACTCACCTTGGTATTAATGTGTCCCTGTGTTGTATCACTCACCTTGGTACTAATGTGTCCCTGTGTTGTATCATTCACCTTGGTATCTTACTAATGTGTCCATGTGTTGTATCACTCACCTTGGTACTAATGTGTCCCTGTGTTGTATCACTCACCTTGGTACTAATGTGTCCTTGTGTTGTATCATTCACCTTGGTATCTTACTAATGTGTCCCTGTGTTGTATCATTCACCTTGGTACTAATGTGTCCATGTGTTGTATCACTCACCTTGGTACTAATGTGTCCCAGTGTTGTATCATACACCTTGGTATCTTACTAATGTGTCCCTGTGTTGTATCATTCACCTTGGTACTAATGTGTCCATGTGTTGTATCACTCACCTTGGTACTAATGTGTTCATGTGTTGTATCACTCACCTTGGTACTAATGTGTCCATGTGTTGTATCATACACCTCGATATCTTAATATTGTGTCCCTGTGTTGTATTACTCACCTTGGTACTAACGTGTCCATGTGTTGTATCACTCACCTGGGTACTAATGTGTCCCTGTGTTGTATCATTCACCTTGGTACTAATGTGTCCCTGTGTTGTATCATTCAACTTAGTACTAATGTGTCTCTGTGTTGTATCACTCACCTTGGTACTAATGTGTCCATGTGTTGTATCACTCACCTTGGTACTAATGTGTCCCTGTGTTGTATCACTCACCTTGGTACCAATGTGTCCCTGTGTTGTATCACTCAACTTGGTACTAATGTGTCCCTGTGTTGTATCACTCACCTTGGTACTAATGTGTCCCTGTGTTGTTTCATTCACCTTGGTATCTTACTAATGTGTCCCTGTTTTGTATCATTCAATTTGGTCCTAGAATGTCCCTGTGTTGTATCACTCACCTTGGTACTAATGTGTCCATGTGTTGTATCACTCACCTTGGTACTAATGTGTCCCAGTGTTGTATCATACACCTTGGTATCTTACTAATGAGTCCCTGTGTTGTATAATTCACCTTGGTATTAATGTGTCCCTGTGTTGTACCATTCACCTTGGTATCTTAGTAATGTGTCCAGGTGTTGTATCACTCACCTTGGTACTAATGTGTCCCTGTGTTGTATCACTCAACTTGGTACTAATGTGTCCCTGTGTTGTATTACTCACCATGGCACTAATGTGTCCATGTGTTGTATCACTCGACTTTGTAATAATGTGTCGCTGTGTTGTATCACTCACCTTGGAACTAATGTGTCCTTGTGTTTTACACTCACCTTGGTACTAATGTGTCCCTGTGTTGAATCATTCACCTTGGTATCTTACTAATGTGTCCCTGTGTTGTATCACTCACCTTGGTACTAATGTGTCCCTGTGTTGTATCACTCACCTTGGTACTAATGTGTCCTTGTGATGTATCACTCACCTTGGTACTAATGTGTCCTTATGTTGTATCACTCACCTTGGTACTAATGTGTCCTGTGTGTATCATTCACTTGGTACTACTAATGTGCCTGTGTTTTCATCACTGGTACTAATGTGTCCTTATTTGTATCATCACTTGGTACTAATGTGTCCCTGTGTTGTATCATTCACTTGGTACTAATGTGTCCTGTGTTGTCATTCACATGTACTACATTGTCCTTATGTTTATCATCACCTTGTACAGTGTCCCTGTGTGTATCATCACTTGGTACTAATGTGTCCGTGTTGTATCATCACTTGGTCACTAATGTGTCCTTGTTGTACATCACCTTGGTACTAATGTGTCCTGTGTTGTATCATTCACATTGGTATCTTACATTGTCCCTGTGTTGTATCATTCACATTGGTACTACAATGTGTCCCTGTGTTGTATCATTCACATTGGTATTTACTAATGTGTCCCTGTTTGTATCATTACATTGGTTATTACTAATGTGTCCCTGGTTGTATAACTCACCTTGGTACTAATGTGTCCCTTGTTGTATAACTCACCTTGGTACTAATGTGTCCCATGTTGTATTACTCACCTTGTACTAATGTGTCCTGTTTGTATCACTCACCTTGGTACTAATGTGTCCTGTGTTGTATCATCACCTTGGTACTAATGTGTCCCTGTGTTGTATACTCACCTTGGTACTATGTGTCCTGTGTTGTATAACTCACCTTGTACTAATGTGTCCCTGTGTTGTATACTACCTTGTACTAATGCCTTGTGTATATCACTGGTACTAATGTGTCCCTGTTTGTATCATCACCTTGGTATAATGTGTCCCTGTGTTTAACATCACCTTGGTACTAATGTGTCCTGTATTGTATCACCACCTTGGTACTAATGTGTCCCTGTGTTGTACACTCACCTTGGTACTAATGTGTCCTGTGTGTATCACTCACCTTGGTACTAATGTGTCCTGTGTTGTATAACTCACCTTGTACTAATGTGTCCTGTGTTGTATATCACCTTGGTACTAATGTGTCCTTGTTGTATAACTCACCTTGGTACTAATGTGTCCTGTGTTGTATCATTCACATTGGTATCTTACTAATGTGTCCCTGTGTTGTATCATTCACATTGGTATCTTACTAATGTGTCCCTTGTTGTAACACTCACCTTGGTACTAATGTGTCCCTGTGTTGTAAACTCACTGTACTAATTCCCTTGTGTATACTCACTTGGTACTAATGTGTCCCTGTGTTGTATCATTCACATTGGTATCTTACAATGTGTCCCTGTGTTGTATCATTCACATTGGTATCTTACTAATGTGTCCTTGTTGTATCATCCCTTGGTACTAATGTGTCCCTTGTTGTATCATTCACTTGGTACTAATTGTCCCTGTGTTGTATATCACTGGTACTAATGTGTCCTTGTTGTATCATCACTTGGTACAATGTGTCCCGTGTTGTATCATTCACATTGTATCTTACTAATGTGTCCCTGTGTTGTATCATTCACATGGTATCTACTAATGTGTCCCTGTGTTGTATCATTCACATTGTATCTTACAATGTGTCCCTGTGTTGTAACACTCACCTTGGTACTAATGTGTCCCTGTGTTGTATAACTCACCTTGGTATAATGTGTCCTATGTTGTATTACTCACCTTGTACTAATGTGTCCTTATTGTATCACTCACCTTGTACTAATGTGTCCTGGTTGTATCACTCACCTTGGTACTAATGTGTCCCTGTGTTGTATAACTCACCTTGGTACTAATGTGTCCCTGTGTTGTAACACTCACCTTGGTACTAATGTGTCCTGTGTTGTATCACTCACTTGGTACTAATGTGTCCTGTGTTGTATACTCACCTTGGTACTAATGTGTCCTGTGTTGTATAACTCACCTTGTACTAATTATGTCCCTGTGTTGTATCACTCACCTTGGTACTAATGTGTCCCTGTGTTGTATAACTCACCTTGGTACTATTGTGTCCCTGTGTTGTATAACTCACCTTGGTACTAATGTGTCCCTGTGTTGTATCATCACTTGGTACAATGTGTCCCTGTGTTGTATCTCACCTTGGTACTAATGTGTCCCTTGTTGTAACACTCACCTTGGTACTAATGTGTCCCTGTGTTGTATCATCAACTTACTAATGTGTCCCTGTGTTGTATACTCACTTGTACTAATGTGTCCCTGTGTTGTATAATCACCTTGGTACTAATGTGTCCCTGTGTTGTATAATCACCTTGTACTAATGTGTCCTATGTTGTATTATCACCTTGGTACTAATGTGTCCCTTGTTTATACTCACCTTGGTACTAATGTGTCCCTGTGTTGTAACACTCACCTTGTTACTAATGTGTCCCTATGTTGTATTACCACCTTGGTACTAATGTGTCCCTATGTTGTATTATCACCTTGGTACTAATGTGTCCTGTGTTGTATACTCACCTTGTACTAATGTGTCCCTGTGTTGTATACTCACATTGGTACTAATTGTCCCTTGTTGTATTCTCACCTTGGTACTAATGTGTCCCTGTGTTGTATAACTCACCTTGGTACTAATGTGTCCTGTGTTGTAACACTCACCTTGTACTAATGTGTCCTTGTTGTATCACTCACCTTGGTACTAATGGTCCCTGTGTTGTATATCATTGTACTAGTGCCTGTTGTATACTCTGTCTAATGTTCCCTTGTTTATCATTCACTTGGTACTTACTAATGTGTCCCTGTGTTGTATCACTCACCTTGGTACTAATGTGTCCTGTGTGTAACATCACCTAGTACATGTGTCCTATGTGTATCACTCACCTTGTTACTAAGTGTCCTGTTTGTATCACTCACCTGGTACTAAGTGTCCCTGTGTTGTACATCACCTTGTATAATGTTCCCTGTGTTGTATCATTCACATTGTATCTTACTATTTCCTGTGTGTATCATTCACATTGGTATCTTACTAATGTGTCCTATGTTGTATCACTCACCTTGGTACTAATGTGTCCTGTTTGTATCTTCACATTGTATCTTACTATGTTCCTGTGTTGTACATTCACATGGTATCTTACTAGTGTCCCTGTGTTGTACACTCCCTTGACTAAGTTCCTTGTTGTATAACCTTGTACTATGTGTCCCTATGTTGTATTATCACTTGGTACAATGTTCCTGTGTTTTATCATTCACATTGGTATCTTACTATGTGTCCTGTTGTATCATTCACATTGGTTACTAATGTGTCCCGTGTTTCATTCACATTGGTTCTTACTAATGGTCCTATGTTGTATCATCACCTTGGTACTAAGTGTCCCTGTGTTGTATCATTCACATTGGTATTACTAATGTGTCCTGTGTTGTACTCACATTGGTACTAATGTGTCCCTGTGTTGTTATCACTTGGTCACTAATGTGTCCCTTGTTGTAACTCACCTTGTACTAATTGTCCCTGTTTGTATAACTCACCTGACTAATGTGTCCCTGTTGTATTACTCACTTGGTACTATGTGTCCCGTGTTGTATATTACTTGGTATCTCTAATGTGTCCTGTGTTGTACATTCACATTGGTACTAATGTGTCTTGTTGTATCACTCACCTGTACTAATGTGTCCCTGTGTTTAATCACATGGTATCTTAATGTGTCCCTGTGTTTTCATCACTTGTACTTACTATGTGTCCTTATTGTATCACTCACCTTGTACTAATGTGTCCCTGTGTTGTATCTTCACATTGGTATCTACTAATGTGTCCCTGTGTTGTATCATCACATTGTATCTTACTAAGTGTCCCGTGTTGTATCATTCACATGGATTACTAATGTGTCTGTGTTGTAACACTCACCTTGGTACTAGTGTCCCTGTGTGTATACTACCTGGTACTATTGTCCTAGTTGTATTATCACCTTGTACTATGTTCCCTGTTTGTATCATTCACTTGTACTAATGTGTCCTGTGTTGTATCATCACTTGGTACTAATGGTCCTATGTTGTTCACCCCTTGTACTATGTTCCCTTGTTGTATCATTACATGGTATCTACTAATGTGTCCCTGGTTGAACACTCACCTTGGTACTAATGTGTCCCTGTGTTGTTAACTCACCTTGGTCTAATGTTCCCTTGTTGTATTACTCACCTTGTACTAATGTCCCTGTATTGTATCACTCACCTTGTACTAATGTGTCCCTGGTTGTATCACTCACCTGTACTATTGTCCTGTTTGTATACTACCTTGTACAATGTGTCCCTGTTTGTAACACTCACCTTGGTACTAATGTCCCTGTGTTGTATCACAATTGGTACTAATGGTCCCTGTGTTGTATACTCACCTTGTACTAATGTGTCCTGTTTGTAACTCACCTTGGTACTAATTGTCCCTTGTTGTATCATCACCTTGTACTAATGTGTCCTGTGTTGTATACTCACCTTGGTACTAATTGTCCCTGTGTTGTAACCACCTTGTACTAATGTGTCCCTGTTTGTATCATTCACATGGTATCTACTAATGTGTCCTGTGTTGTATCTTTCACTTGGTACTTATATTTCCTTGTTGTATCACTCACCTTGTACTAATGTGTCCCTGTGTTGTATATTACATTGGTATCTACAATGTGTCCCTGTGTTGATCATTCACATTGGTTCTTACAATGTGTCCCTGTGTTGTATCATTACATTGTATCTTACTAATTTCCCTGTGTTGTATCATTCACTTGTATCTTACTAATGTGTCCTTTGTTGTATAACTCACCTTGGTACTAATTGCCCTGTGTTGTAACACTCACCTTGGTAATAATGTGCCCTGTGTTGTATACTCAACTTGGTACTAATGTGTCCCTGTGTTGTATACTCACCTTGGTACTAATGTGTCCCTGTGTTGTATCATTCACATTGTATCTTACTAATGTGTCCCGTGTTGTATCTTTCACATTGGTATCTTACTAATGTGTCCTTATGTTGTATCACTCACCTTGGTACTAATGTTCCCTGTGTTGTATCATTCACATTGGTATCTTACTAATGTGTCCCTGTGTTGTATCATTCACATTGGTATCTTACTAATGTGTCCCTTATGTTGTATCACTCACCTTGGTACTAATGTGTCCCTGTGTTGTATCATTCACATTGGTATCTTACTAATGTGTCCCTGTGTTGTATCATCACATTGGTACTTACTAATGTGTCCCTGTGTTGTATCATCACATTGGTATCTTACTAATGTGTCCCTGTGTTGTAACACTCACCTTGGTACTAATGTGTCCCTGTGTTGTATAACTCACCTTGGTACTAATGTGTCCCTATGTTGTATTACTCACCTTGTACTAATGTGTCCCTGTGTTGTATCATTCACCTTGGTATTAATTTGTCCCTGTGTTGTATCATTCACCTTGGTACCAATGTGTCCCTGTGTTGTATCATTCACCTTGGTATCTTACTAATGTGTCCCATGTGTTGTATCACTCATCCTGGTACTATAATGTGTCCATGTGTTGTATCACTCACATTGGTACTAAAGTGTCCCTGTGTTGTATCATTCCACCTTGGTACTAATGTGTCCCTGTGTTGTATACACTCACCTTGGTACTAATGTGCCCCTGTGTTGTATCATTCACCTTGGTACTAATGTGTCCCTGTGTTGTATCACTCACTTGGTACTAATGTGTCCTGTGTTGTATCACTCATCCGGTACTAATGTGTCCCGTGTTGTATCACTCACATTGGTACTAAAGTGTCCCTGTGTTGTATCATTCACCTTGGTACTAAATTGTCCCTGTGTTGTATCATTAACCTTGGTACTAATGTGCCCTGTGTTGTATCATTCACCTTGGTACTAATGTGTCCCTGTGTTGTATCATCACCTTGGTACTAATGTGTCCCTATGTTGTATACTCACCTTGGTACTAATGTGTTCCTGTGTTGTATCACTCACTCTTGGTACTAATGTGTCCCTGTGTTGTAATCACTCACCTTGGTACTAAATGTCCCTGTGTTGTATCACTCACCTTGGTACTAATGTGCCCCTGTGTTGTATCATTCACCTTGGTACTAATGTGTCCCTGTGTTGTATATTCACCTTGGTACTAATGTGTCCCTGTGTTGTATCACTCACCTTGGTACTAATGTGTCCCTGTGTTGTATCACTCACCTTGGTACTAATGTGTCCCTGTGTTGTATCATTCACCTTGGTACTAATGTGTCCCTGTGTTGTATCACTCACCTTGGTACTAATGTGTCCCTGTGTTGTATCACTCACCTTGGTACTAATGTGTCCCTGTGTTGTATCACTCACCTTGGTACTAATGTGTCCCTGTGTTGTATCACTCACCTTGGTACTAATGTGTCCCTGTGTTGTATCACTCACCTTGGTACTAATGTGTCCTGTGTTGTATCACTCACCTTGGTACTAATGTGTCCCTGTGTTGTATCACTCACCTTGGTACTAATGTGTCCCTTGTTGTATCACTCACCTTGGTACTAATGTGTCCCTGTGTTGTATACTCACCTTGGTACTAATGTGTCCCTGTGTTGTATCATTCACCTTGGTACTAATGTGTCCCTGTGTTGTATCACTCACCTTGGTACTAATGTGTCCCTGTATTGTATCACTCACCTTGGTACTAATTGTCCCTGTGTTGTATCACTCACCTTGGTACTAATGTGTCCCTGTGTTGTATCACTCACCTTGGTACTAATGTGTCCCTGTGTTGTATCAATCTCACCTTGGTACTAATGTGTCCCTGTGTTGTATCACTCACCTTGGTACTAATGTGTCCCTGTAGTTGTATCACTCACCTTGGTACTAATGTGTCCCTGTATTGTATCACTCATCCTTGGTACTAATTTGTCCCTATGTTGTATTACTCACCTTGGTAACTTACTAATGTGCGTGGACACTTCACTGTAAGTGTTATCACACAGGTTACAGGTCAGTTTTCCCCATGTTGGTTGCATGTACTGTTCAATGGAGTCTTGAAGATTCACATTTGAATTAGATACTTTTTTAGGTATGTCAACAAACAGAATTAAATTGTCTTGCGTTGTGGTGCTAGTTGATCCACATCTACATACAAACATCCACAACAGTTATATTAACAAACCTCTTTTTAAAAGCAACAAGTATTCTAACACTGGTAGGACAGATCCAGTCATTTGGCCCGTAAGCCTCAGATGCGTCTACTGTTGTCTCTCACATCTACAAACAATATTACTCTATCCCATGAATGAGTCAAACATAAGAGAGAATTTGGTATTGTTAATGAAAGTCAAATTAATGTTAATGAACTTGCGCTATTTTTTATATATTCAAGAGGTGTACTGTAGCAAGTGGACTTGCTCTAGTAGGACTTAATACACTTCAACTTAACCTTTTTAGAACTATGTTTTGTTATTTTATGAATTTGAATGTGTAGAATTCAAAGCTGTAAATAGCTCTCATTCTGAACATGTTTAGAGTTCTGTTCTATAGCTCTCAGTTAGATATATTACCAACCCAAGAGAATAACAACCAGAGGACTTTGTTTTGGCTAACCAGAAGGAACGATGAAACAAGCAACATAATTACATCAAAGAGAAACACAAATAAAACTCCAAATTTAAGTAAAAAAAAATATAAAGTATTTTAGGACACAAAGCAATAAATAAATGGAAAAATTAGTATAAAAAGGACAAACCTTGGAAAGATTAAATAAAGTAAAGTTATCTATATAATTATAATGATCCATTTTATATTTAAACCTACTTAAACATATTTTTGTTAATATACACTGTACTTGCCTTGTGCAAATATGTGTTTCTTGTAATTGAAACTCAATATTTGCTTTTATTGGATTCAGAGTGTAATCTTCTCCTACATTGTTCACTTGATTTTCTGAACTAAGTTCAAGGAGTAAACAATTATAATCTGCCTGGACAAAACATAAAACTTAATATCAAAATTAATCCTTTTGGCAACTTGCAACAAAAAAGCTAAATGTTCATTACATCAACAGTACATGTCCATTATTCTGAGATAATTTTTCAGACATAATTATATTTTGTTAAATTAATTCCAAGCTCTTAGCAAATTTAATCAACTTTTTCTTGAAAATTATTTTTTTAGTCTCATAAACAAGACATACTATTTCGTGATTTCTCTCAGAGATATCATTTGAAATCTAAATAGACATTTTCATGATCTTAAAAACCATAAGCTATAAAAATTACATACATGTGAAGAGTTTTCATTTAAGAGGATTAGTGGAAAAGACATAATTATTAATTAACATCTTATTTTTGGATAACTTAAAGATTTAACCAGAACTTGTGAACACAAACTTACTCCACTACATTACTAAGGAATTAAATTTTGTCAACTCAAAGGCACAAATCAAGAGACAATATTTCAGATTCCAAGAGTGTCAAAACTAATCTTTTTTCTACCTTGTAGGGTTACACCTTTCAAAAAAGAGAGCCTATATCATAATCAGAACAAAGGAAAAATTTATTCATATAGGAATGTTTAATAAATATGAAACAACAGTATCGCTCATAGTTTGAAGAAGTATTTGTTTGAAACAATCTTGTGTTAAAAGCACTCACGTTAACATTTTGTCTTAATATTTAATGAACAGGATTGCTATCACTAACACTCTACCACTTGGTCAACGCAATGTTGTGGTTGCAATCACGAATGTCAGTTGAAGCCGGGGTTCGCCGAACACAAAACAGCCAACCAGAAACTGACAATGCCACCAACTTAGTCTCATGAGTAGATTTTTATGTAACTACTTATTTTAATCCTGCCAGATATAAATGTGAAAAGCAAACTGTTGATGAATAAGGTTGTTGGAGACTGTATTTTAAATTTTAATTTGACACATTTTTACATATTTTACTGAATTATATATATTTTCAAAGATATTACATAAAATTACATATTTTGCTTTTTTTTTAAATCTTATTATTTTTATGTTTTTCTTGCAGAAAATTCTTTTAAATGATGTGTCATTAATTTTCAGGAAATGTGTACTTTCATAAAGGAATATATCCAGTGAAGGGATGGCAGTGAGCATAGTCCAAGTGAAGGTATGATAGTTTGTCAGAGGGGATTACAGTTGCCATAACATAACTATGTGTCTTACATTTCTCGTGCTGTGAAGGGGAAAGAGTGCAGTGTTGCAAGATAGTGGTCTCGGCAGCACGTTTATCATGCAGCATGTCAGTTTGTAAATACAAGTCGACCGAGTTGTAAAAACAATCATTCTTGAATCTGATTAGGTAATTTTTCTTTGGTAAGGAGAAGGAATGGATATAAAGCATCAAGGCAAAGAACAAATGATGAATCAAGGAAATAATTTGAAGTCTGTCACAATAAAGCGAACAAGACCAACCATGTCTATACATGTTAGTAAAATATTAATACCAGCTAGTATGCCAAGAATAAACATTTAATGTCGAACCAAAACAAGATAATTCTAATGCCATTTATTTGAAGTCTTTAATTAATGGCAAATGTAAGTGGTTTAAAACAAATAAATAATACAATACAACTCGTTAAAAAAGTAATTGTAGGTGTGTATATTAAGAAAAGTGTTTTTCTATTACTTAATTCAGAAATTTGCAGCAGTAAAATTAAATTCCAGTTCAATAATATATGTATGTTAACCTGATGTTGCTACATATTTATGTACATAGTTTGTAGGTTAGTACTACATAAAAAAGAGCTCTTCTCATGAGGATCAAGTTTACTAGACTCGGCTCTTCTACAAGTCCTCAATGAAAGTGATGAATCAAGATGAAAGCATATAGCTAGATGACACATATTTATAACTATTTATACCAATTTTAATCAAACGTAGTGTCTTCACCTACTTCAGTATGAATCACTCGTGTAAAGGACGAGTTATATTTCTCACTTCAGACAACTCACTGGTGTAATCATCAAGTGGTATTTTCTTGACGTATATGATATTCTCCAGTTGGGTGTTGTTTGTTGGGTCTTCAGTAAGCTCCCCATGCTAAGCCTCATCTCCTGGTGTTTCCTTACCAGCCCACAACTAGTAGCGTAGAGTAGTTTACTGCTGTCCTTTTCAGTTCACGTTCTAAAAGGTGTTGCCAACTGTAATATTACTTTATTCTACATTCACGTACAAGACATACAGTACCGCCTAGTCACCGCTCCAAGGCCAGAGCTCACACTACTTGTCTGCTGGAATGTACCACCAACCCTTCTGTCTTGATGAACACTAGGGGAGGGAGTATTGTCCAGTTATAGCGTTCCCCCCCTACCTGCTTGTTAGCAGTCAGCACTTGTCACTACACAACCAAAGTATCTGTGTTAGTAATAGCGGACCTCCATACTAAGGATGAGCTTATTTCCCTCCTGTGAGTGTTGATGGTTGTCTCATTACAACTAGTCCCCCAATGAAGAACTCACACCTGTCCAAGTATGAATTGCACCTGTTCGGACAGGATATTTCTTGTAGTATATTTAGTAGTTGCCATAGAATGTTTCAATCAGTTTCCTAAAGGCACCAACATGATCTCTTGGACAGTAACCATTTAGTATTTCAAATGACAAGCTCAGTGGTATTGTTTAAAGCAGAATTCAAGTGTCGCTTTATTTTCTTGTTCCAATTTGTGTCATCTTGTCATTGAACTATATTGGGTATTATGGGTGTGATGATTTTGTTGAATCGTTCCAATTGACCATTTGGGGTGTGGCAAAGAGACAACCACGTGACTCACAATGTCATCAATGACCTCCTCAAAATCTTTCAGTTGACTTAGCTTTAGTCAGATAAATATTCATATATATGATACAGTTATATAAACATATTATACCATATACATAAACACCTGTTGTGCCATCCTTGCCCCGACCTGACGTGGCTAGCATGATGACTAGCCTGGTGCAGTCGTCCAATCATGGCACTACTTAGAAGGACATCAAACATGTATCTTGGTGATTTATCTTTATTACAAGGGACGTATACAGCATTACTAATGTATACAACTCTAGACAGATTGATACTAAACATTCTGCTCGTGGCAAACCAAGCCGATTTTTCTGGCAAGCACCTAGTGCTTGGAGGAAGGCTAGAGTCTGACTGTCTTGTGAAAAACAAATAAGTGCACCAGCAGAAGGTGCCGTTACACCAGTGATCTCACTTTGGCGCTTGACCACTGAGATAACGTGACTGTTTGTTACACATAACACACTATACACTTTAGGAAACCAATACTTCTCCTTTATCTTTACTACTGCATGCTCAAGAGCAAAGTGTCATTGTTCCTCTGTACTAAGGCAAAGGCAGTACGAGTGAATGTAAGAATTAGAGAGCAATTACTTTGTTGAGTACTACAGCCAAAGATTTTGGGGGATTCTTAATTGAGAGGGTGCAAGAAAAAACTGCATACAAGATCTGAGGTGTGCAATGTGGTTTCACGCCAGGTAAAGGTTGCATGGACCAGATATTTGCATCGCAACAAGTGATTGAGAAAAGTATGGCAGTAAGGAAGAAAGTTTATTGTGTATTTGTTGATCTGTAGAAAGCAAATGACCGGTGAATAGGAGTATGTTATGGACTGTTCTTAGAGTATGTTGTGGATGTATGGTTATAAGTGTAATTGTGGAGGTGTATGATAGAAGTAAAGCGTGTGTTAGGTTGAATGGAGCTTTTTGTGAATGGTTTGACAATGAACATAGTGTTAGACAAGGTTGTGTTATGTCTCCATGGTAGTTTAATGTAAGGTAAATGTATGAGGGATGCTTGTGAGGACGCGGTTGGTGTACAAATGGACAATGTAAATATGAGAGTGGTGCTATATGCAGAAGATGCCGTATTATTGGCTGAGAATAAAAGTGACCTGCAGAATGCATTAAAACATTTGGATGTGGTGACAGTCAGAATGGATCTTCGCATAAATGTTTCTAAATATAATGTAATAGTTTTTGATAAGGATGAATCAGGAAATGAGTGTCAACTTAGTATAAATGGAAAACTGTTAGAACAATTGAATGATTTTGTGTATCTGGGCAGAATGTTCTGTGAAAATGCAAGGACAACGGTGAAATCGACAGACGGGTGAATGCATCTCAGAGAGTAGTTGGATGTATGTGGACTATAGCAAATAATGAAGTAGTATCAAAATAGGAAAAGATGGCAGCATATAAAAGTATGTTAAAGCCAACATTGTTTTATGGATGTGAAGCGTCGGTTTGTCAGGAGAAACACAAGAGCAAGGTGAATGCGGTTAGAATGAAATATTCAGAAATGTATGTGTAAACAACTCTTATGAACGGAGTCAGTAATGAATGGGTGCTGAACGAGTGCGGTTTGAAAGGAAATCCAATAGGTCATGGTGAAAGAAGCATGTTATTTTGGGTTTTTTTAACTCTGGGGAGTGTAAACAATAAGAATTACAGATAATCTATTTTTATAATGTTTGTCTTTCTATTTGTTTGTTGCCAGTAAACTCAAAAAGTACTCATTGGATCAAAACAGGACTTTTTCTGTTGTACTTATTTTTCCTCGAACCATGGTAAGCTATATAGCATCATGCTATCTCATCAGAGAGCAAAGCAGTGCCAAAACACTGGACATAAGCTGTCAACATACATCATGGCTGCTTGGTACGGGTACAAAGCATGCCACTTGATTCGTCCTATTGGAAGGAGAGGGGGGATGAGTTGGTGTTTCTTCAGGCATAAAGCACCGGTCTTGAGTGGGTTTCATTATTTTCTAACATTTAAGCTTGTCGGTTGTTTTCAATGCATTAGCGCTGCAAATAATATCTTGCTTACCATTTGGTACTAGGCCAACAGCACAATTTTGTTTGGTGTGATATAGAGTACATCTTTCAATTTATTTTGTGTTTGTTTCTTAGATAGTAAATTTAAACTATTTATTTTGGTGTTCATAAGAAAGCTAATCTTGATACAAGGACTGCCAAAATCCAACAATTTATTTTATTTCCTTCAGTCATTAATGTGTGGCGTCGTTGACACATAAAACACCCCTTCCCATTGTCTGAAATGGTGTTTTTGAAAGTTTAGATGATTTTATGGAAAAATATGTGTCCAACTTAAATGTGAGAGAAGCCACAGGTAAATAAAATAAATAAATTGGTGCATAAAATTATGATCATGACAAAATGTCAATGCCAATTTAACTACATATAATATTATTGATAGTATTTTTAATATAAATGTACATTTTTACATGCGCAAAGTTATTTGTGTGAAATAGTGCTGCTTCAAAAGAGCACATTTTAAACTATTCTAGGAATTTTGAGATGATCTCTGAAATTTTATAACTGAATATTTTGCACATTATAAGAAATACGTGGTTTTCATAGTTTTATAACACACCAAAAATACTAGCTAACAAGCGAATTTATTTAACTAGACTGAATATAACCTCAGAGGAAACTGCAGGTCTCTCTCTCTCTCTCTCTCTCTCTCTCTCTCTCTCTCTCTCGGTCAACTGTTGCCAGTTGTGAGAAGGTGGTATGCTGGGGTAAGACGGAGATACTGGCAACATCTATCGACCAGCATTCCAAAAAATCTATGGACCAGCATTACCAAAATTGTCTTATATCTAAGGGAAGATTGACCACAGGAAATTAAGAAAATGACAACGCTAAAATAGTAGCCATACAGTTCCCTCAGAGATGATATTCAGTATACACTAACTTACAACATCAAATTTGTGGATCTTGGACTACATACAAAATTATTTAATCTCTTGTTTAACTTTTAAACATCTAGAAAAAAACTTTCACTAATTTTATTAAAATATGTTGATTAATGATTGAAATGCTAGAAACAATGTCAAATATACACAAATAGTTTTAATATATTGGGTCAGTTATATTGCTACTAATGTTAGTCACACCAATCATCAAGATATCTATCTATATAGTATTTGTTTTATTTTCAAATCAAATTATTCATCTTAATATCAATACATTCTATACCTTACTTTAGTAAATTATTATAACAATAATGTGAGCTTGATTAATTGTTAAATGTGTAAATTAAAATGAAACTATTATTGTTTATATTTACCAGGTTTTATTTGTGTAGTGTTGTTTGTATACAATCTTTATTTAGATCACTAGTATTACATATTATTAAGCATTAACTTAGTGTACAATAGATTCAATTTATTAGAAGAAAGTGGCTCTCTGCCATTACAAACATTGATGAGTGTTGATACTAATACTGGACAATAGACTATGTTTCATGTGAAAAAGCTATAGTGCTGCGATCTACACAGCCCGGTGTTTTGAACCGTGTGAATTAACGTGGACCACAATGGATATATGATTTAAAACTTCTATTTTGTGTGAAATTGTTATTACTATCGCAAATAATATGACTGGTGGTCTATGTGCAATATATAATTGCTACAACAATAGTAGAAAATTAACATTATTATTCGTTGTAAACAATAACACATTTTAAAATATTGTATTTTGTTTTGTATTAATTGTGTGTTTATTAGGTATATTAAAAGGACTATATTACACATAAAGGTCCAGTTCAATTTGTTTTAGAATAATTTTGGAATAGAAGGAGGCAATATAAAAACATACTTATGTTTTTAGAAAAAAAAGCTATAAAAATATTATTATTAAATAATTAATATCAATTGTAATTAGAATTTAATTATAATTGACTATGATTAAATTATGAGTATTTTATTAATTATAATTAATTATAATTATTATTAATTGAATAAAATAGAAATAATGTCGATAAAACAGCTTACAAAATTTCAGACACTTTGTAATAGCCGGGTGGAAATAAATCCTCAAAAACTTCCCCTCTGTTAGAATCTATCTATACATGGGACAGACAAATTAATGCTATTTGCCCTTATTTGTATAACTTTTTAAACTGCTATTGACAGAAAAACATTAATACATATAACTAATTTAATATAATCACTGATATTTATAACAAGCTACTCCTTTGCAAATATATTCTGTAAATAGGCAAGGTTTGAGTTTAGCGGTTGGTATGCAACACCGTGCCGCTAGTTAACAGCACTCTGGTTCTTTGCACATGCGCTTGTGTTTTTACCATAGGACTGTCCAGTATTAGTATCATAAGGTATTTGCTGTTACAGTGGTTACCATCGTATCCATTTAATGTTAGGACATTGTGTATCTGCTACAATTTCAATATAATTACTAACACTAACTTAAACACAATTTTGAAAATTGACTCACGTAAACAAGAGTTGATTTTGTCATCTGTATTTTTAAAAAGCTTGAATAAATGAAACAGAAGTGGTACTAAAGTGTGAATGAGTTCATTTTAACAAAATAATGTGAAGCAAATAGGCTCAAGTTACTGCTATGAAGGCCTATGTTCACCTAAGTTAATGATTGATATTGTTTTTTATATTTGAATCTGCCAAACTTCAATTTAAACAAAAAATAGTGATCATGACTCAAAACATGAACCTCTAAATTTACCCTCTATTTCTCCAAGCTCTTGTTGAGAGCTGCACAATTCAAGGGAAACAGAAAATCAAAGACAATGTGTTGTCGGCTCTTAATCTAACTCAACCCTTATTTGTATACCATGAGTTAGTACTAAACAGAAAAGAGACCCACTTGGGCCCACTACATTGTGTGAAACACCAACAGCCGCATCATACAAATGAGTCAAGTTTCAGTAACAGACACTCGAGTTGACACTAATGACAGGGTTTGAGTAGACAATGGAGGCTGTAGAAGTGGTGAGTCACAAATACACTAGAAACTCGTTTATCTTAATTTGATAAGATCAGGTACAATCTGCTTAGTGGAAATTCTGGATTATATGTAGCTTTGAAATGTTTCCCTATTAAGAATGTAAGTAAATTGACATAGGCAATATGTCATAGAAATAACATGTTTATTTAGAATATCATTAAGTGTGAGGAGTAATAAAATGTCATTTTTTTGTTTCAAATGAAAATAAAATAAGGCAGAAAGCTTTCTACAAAAAACAAATATATTTGATTTTTTGTTTTTTAGATTTAATGATTGAAGTCAAAGACTTTTTTAAATTGAATTGGTGTCTCAGATAAACTGGCAATTTGTATAAACGAGTTTATAATGTATTCTATTTGTGCAATAAGATGAGATAATGGAAAATTTAAATAAGATTTCATATTATCTTTCTAGGCTTGTAAGAGAGTTTTTAATTATCAGCAAACAAAAATGACACGAGCTTGATAAAGAAGTCTTCTTTGAGTATAAGTAAACAATTTTGATAGTAAGAATAGTAAACAAAGATTTTATTTGGAGAAATTCTGACATTGGCAAAATATTAAATAACAATTTAGTCAAATTGTAATGAAAACAATTATAGCACAAGTATCGATATCTAGCTAAAGGTAGTCTTTGGTCATTATATCAATAATTGCTTAGTCACTGTTACATTTGTATCTTATTTAAAAAGAAGTATAATATTAAATATTAAATAAATATAATTGTTATTATTTTGTTTCAAAAATATATTTTAGAGGTGAAGTTGTATATAGTTTTTCCCTTGTGAATATTTTGAATTTTTTTTTCCAATCTGTCCTCTCTCACATCTTTCCTCATGTTTACTCCCACCAGCACCATACCTCCTCTTTCCTCATGTTTACTCCCTCCAGCACCATACCTCCTCTTTCCTCATGTTTACTCCCACCAGCACCATAACTCCTCTTTCCTCATGTTTACTCCCACCAGCACCATACCTCCTCTTTCCTCATGTTTACTCCCTCCAGCACCATACCTCCTCTTTCCTCATGTTTACTCCCACCAGCACCATAACTCCTCTTTCCTCATGTTTACTCCTACCAGCACCATACCTCCTCTTTCCTCATGTTTACTCCTACCAGCACCATACCTCCTCTTTCCTCATGTTTACTCCCACCAGCACCATACCTCCTCTTTCCTCATGTTTACTCCTACCAGCACCATACCTCCTCTTCCCTCATGTTTACTCCTACCAGCACCATACCTCCTCTTCCCTCATGTTTACTCCCCCCAGCACCATACCTCCTCTTTCATCATGTTTACTCCCTCCAGCACCATACCTACTCTTTCCTCATGTTTACTCCCTCCAGCACCATACCTCCTCTTTCCTCATGTTTACTCCCTCCAGCACCATACCTCCTCTTTCCTCATGTTTACTCCTACCAGCACCATACCTCCTCTTCCCTCATGTTTACTCCTACCAGCACCATACCTCCTCTTCCCTCATGTTTACTCCCTCCAGCACCATACCTCCTCTTTCCTCATGTTTACTCCTACCAGCACCATACCTCCTCTTTCCTCATGTTTACTACCTCCAGCACCATACCTTCTCTTTCCTCATGTTTACTCCTACCAGCACCATACCTCCTCTTTCCTCATGTTTACTCCCACCAGCACCATACCTCCTCTTTCCTCATGTTTACTCCCTCCAGCACCATACCTCCTCTTTCCTCATGTTTACTCCCTCCAGCACCATACCTCCTCTTTCCTCATGTTTACTCCTACCAGCACCATACTTCCTCTTTCCTCATGTTTACTCCCACCAGCACCATACCTCCTCTTTCCTCATGTTTACTCCCTCCAGCACCATACCTCCTCTTTCCTCATGTTTACTCCTACCTGCACCATATCTCCTCTTCCCTCATGTTTACTCCTACCAGCACCATACCTCCTCTTTCCTCATGTTTACTCCTACCAGCACCATACCTCCTCTTCCCTCATGTTTACTCCTACCAGCACCATACCTCCTCTTCCCTCATGTTTACTCCCTCCAGCACCATACCTCCTCTTTCCTCATGTTTACTCCCTCCAGCACCATACCTTCTCTTTCCTCATGTTTACTCCTACCAGCACCATACCTCCTCTTTCCTCATGTTTACTCCTACCAGCACCATACCTCCCTTTGTACCTGTGAGAACAAGTTGCGGAAAGTGTCCAAGAGCCTATTCACAAATTCTGGAGCATCCTGTTGATTTCCATTGACAAAGACTGGGTCGATATCTTCTAACGACTGATACAACTTCCTGGGAAGGTTCTCATTACAAACAGTTGGACAAATTAAATTAAATATGTCACACTTTTACTTATTTACTAATCAGACCTTTCCAAGAACACTATTTGGTTGGACCGATTTATTAAAGTTATCTCAAACCAGTAAATACATTAACTTTTATGACTCCAGTGGAGATTCAAGGCAGGACTCCTTAGGGCAGTGGTTCTTAATCTTTTTTGGGTCCAGACCCCTATGATAATCTGACACAGGCCATGGGACCACCTTCCCATAACAAGTGACGTAAATACACACTCAGAAAATTTTGCTTACTATCTATCTCTTTAATACAAAGGTAAACCCAGTATAACCTTTTTTATTGGTCAAAATTTACAAATGAGGTCTTTGATAGCAACATGTTGACTTTAAGATGTGCAACTGCTAATAAAAATTATTTTTTTTTAATTGGAAGTCATTTTTAAGTTTTTAACCAAAAATTGAATTTTTCAAAAAAATTACATTACAAAATTTTTTTAATGGAAGCTGAAAAAGGGTTTACGTAGTTATAGCGCAATATACTAGCTCACTTTATTGCAGTGTAAATGTATTACATTCACATGGATATAATATAAAAACAATCTTTATAATAAATCTATCTCACTTTTACTTTTTATGCAAAAATTAATCCTTCATGAAGAAACGTTAAATAAATCCAGAGTGTGTAACTTCAACGTGAGCTTTAGTAAATGTTCAAAAGTAAAAAGTCAATGAAAAGGGTGCTGTTATTTTGCTTGAATAAGAAGTTGGAATTGTGGAGCAGTCTTCAACAGTGCAGCGCGCATGTCATCTTTGACATTCAGTATATTTTCATTTGTTGTTTTGATGGCACCAAGTAATGAATACCCTGCCGGTTGAAAAAACAGGAAACTTTGTAATTAAATCCAAGCTTTGATCTGCAAGTTGTAATTTTTTGTCTTCGGTTCACGGACACCCTGAAGCCCATCCATGGACACCTTAGGGCTCCATAGACCCCAGTTTAAGAACCCCTGTCTTAGGGCTAACAAATCTATAGGCTGACATAAGATGTATCTATAACTATAATCGAGCTGAGCTTAGCGCCAAACGAATCACCCAATGATAACAGTCAGCAATGTGAACTGATGTATTCCTGAAAAACCAGAGCACATCAGTTCAAACAGGTCCATCATCCACCAGAGGTTAGTTTTGTATTGGATATCTTTCTCTCTCTGTCTCTCTCTTTCTCTCTCTCTCTCTCTAGTGTTTGGTTGTCATTGTTATCAAACAATTGAACATTGTCATATTATAATTATAATCTAATTGTATTATAGATGTGTTATTTATACAAAGTTTGTAGTGATAATTTATTAAACTATTTAATGATTGTGAAGTGCAGGTCTAGAGCTGGTTTGGAAATGAAATGTTTATAAAACTCCATCATTTCAATTTTAATGACATAAATTTACTATAAAATGTATGCACTTTGTATCACAGCCAACACAATACACATCTCATTACATTTTAAAAAAAATCAAACCTTTTTTCTCAATTGGATGAGAGTTGGCAACTGTGCTCTCCATAAGGCCTGTCTGCAATCCAAGAGTGGAACTAAACTTATCATTTGCAAGTTTTACACCCATTGTTCTTATAATGAGACAACATTGTTTTGAACACATTGAAAACTGTAGCAGCCTGAATATGAATGTTTATCAATTATCCAAATGATAGCAGTTGTGGAAATTCTAGTGTGTTGTTTTATTTATGTGTGTTAATAGTATATCTCTCTTGAAACTTGGCTAAACAATCAGTTATAAGCATCCTACTTCAGCACTTTTTATAAATAAATGATATAACTAGAGGAAACAACACATTTGTTACAATTGCATTTTATTATTGACACATAAAAAACTTAATGGTATGGCGCACCGCACAGACTTTCTCTCTCTTTCTATAAACTCAAGTATCGTCAAGGTGTTGCACATCTTCAAGTCATCGCATTGATATTTAATTATTCATTTATACATTTTGACCAATAAAAAATGTAAATATTGACTATTGAGTCTAAAATGGAGATAGATCATTGCTGTGCAAACATTTCTCCTAAGAGTTTTAAGGAAAAATAACATACTATTTTTAGATACTTACTTATATTTAATTACTCTATGGCATTGGAGAATTATTGCGTTAAGACTTAAGTAGTATATGTTTACAACTAAAGCTCACAAAATTGTATTAATATATTTGCAAATATCTCAGAAACTGTTGCTTTTATAAAAATATATGTCAAATAAAAGTTTTTTATTTCTAATAGTCCTACAATTTTGCAATGATAAGTTGTTTAGTTTCTCAAATAGTTGTGGTGATACAGAAATTAACGCTTCTGTAAATTATCCTAAAAATCATTTTCATAGGAAAATGAAAATAGCCAGTTTATTTATAATCTTAATCAACGCTTAGATACGAATTTTAATCAAAATCGTTTGAGCAGATTTTGAGAAAACCTATTTTTTCTCTTTTCGCCCTTTATAAAACTACTCTTAATTTTAACTTTTAATAGGCACACAGACAGACGGCATTGCAAAGACTATTTTTTAGGGTTCGGGGGGTCACGAGACGTCGACATCCATCAACATTTCAGGTTAGTTTTTTTTTACGGTCGCAATACTTAAACTTTAATATCCAAAAAGTTAAAAAATATATATAATTGCGTATAGATGGAAAGTTTTTGATTTTATAAAAATATTTTCCGATTAAAATATTTGTATTATAAATATATATACATATTTGTAACGCTAAGTAATTTCATATCTCAAATAGTTTCGGAGCTATTATAAAAAATGTTAAATTACGCAACAGACCGGAGCTCTTAAAGCCATTTTGCCGAAATATTGAGAGTAGCCATTTTGTTTGGGATATTTATTAATGTTTATGAATGAAATTTAATCAAAATCGTTAGAGCCAACTTTGAGAAAATTGACTTTCTCTCTTTTTGCCATTCAGTAAACTACCCTTAATTTTAGGGGTAGATATCCAATTCCAAAAAGCCCTTGGGGTAACCCTATGAAAACCCTAGATATCAAGTTTTAGCTCAATCGGTAAAATAGTTTTAGGCTCTAGTTGGAGGTACAGACAGACAGACAGACAGACAGACAAACAGACGGAAATTCAAAAACCGCTTTTTCGGATTCAGGGAGTCATGAAACGTCAAGATTCATCAAAATCTCGAGTTCGATTTTTTTGACCATCACCATACTTTCTCTACCTGTAAGATAGAGAGAAAGTAATAAACCATGAGATAGTATGCATATTATTTTAGATTTTATAGAGATTATAAAATAAAACAGATTTAAACTGTTTGTGAAATGAAGGAATGTTATGATTGATAATATGCAATAGCTTTGCTTTAAATATGAGTAAAAAACCTAAATGGGATTAAACCTGGAATTTTCAATTCTTTGTCTGTGAAAAATGTCATGTAGTAAAAACTTTGTGAATTAAATCATTATTGAGCTCCCATTTAGCAAGTTGGTTAAGTTTTCCATTTGCTCTAAATTTATATCGCCATCCTCCCCTCATTTTATGAAGTCGATTAAAAAAAACTTTTTTACAATTTTTACTAAATAAATAAATAAATGCAGCCATAAAAGAAGCCTAAGATAAAAATAGGATTTTAGTTTTGACCTTAACATGGAAGAAAAACTGATATTGAGATTTGAATGATAAAATAATTTTTTGTGAGATCAAGAAAATTCATTTTATTTTTATGAATGTATTGCTCTCCTGGGTGCCAATTGAGTAGTGATTTGGGTCTTTATAAATTTTATTTTGTGTTGTTTGTAAAGTAACATAAGCTTACTAATTATCTTAGTTATTCATTAAATCATATCCAAAAATGACTTGATATAAGACATACAAATGGAGTGCAGGCATATTTTAGCATTCTCCATGTCACAATGATAGCTGTAACTTACTGTAAGGCCGATTGAGTGGCCGACTGTGAACCGGTTTTCCTGGTCAAGATTAACTCGCGGAATGCTGCAAATACTCTGGATGGAGAGGGTCTTGTATGGTGTACTATGTCTTCTATGAACAGTTGCATGCCTAGAATAACTTGCAAGGAGGCATTCAACCAGCATCTGTTACTGCCTACTGGGTTAACAAAACTAAAAACAAACATACATATTAGACGCTACATGCAGGCAAAGAGCAAGAGACAGGACTGAGTGGAGGAGAAGAATTGTAGAAAACCACAGATGATTGCTTAAAAGTAAAGTAAGTAAAGGAAACATACATAAAGTCATGTATGTTTCATGTATGTCAGTACTACAGGATATGTTTATCTTCGAGTACATTTTTAATCAATTTCCTTTTTTTACAAAAAAAAAAGCAAGTTTAGAAAAGTAAATAAAATTAAAATATAAAATTGCCTATATTAAATGCATTCTCTTAACCCCTATTGGGAGACTTCGCCAAGACTGAAAGAGAGCTTACAAAAATTATCACTTATAAAAATTAAGAAAGTTTCAGAGGGATGTATTTACCACGTGGTTCTTATCAGAGATCTTAAAATCAAAAACAAAGTTACAAAAGTAAAACTTAGCATTTATTATTATTTTAATACAAAAGGCAAAACCAAATCTTATTTTTACAAAGAAAAACTTAAAGATAAAGGAAAGATTTACAATCGCCCATTACCGATTTGTCAAAAGGTTTACACAATTTAAAACCAACTTTCTTTAGTGGAATACCAGAAGTTAAAAGAAAAATAAAACAGCCTCCAATCATAATGCTTAATTTCCAGCAAAACTATAATTTAGACCACGTAGAATATAGGATTACGACCGATACAAAAAACTGAACGAAAACCAGGTCCCATGCTCGCCATTGTTAGCGTCACATCTCGGTCAGATGGGATATATTAATATTAACACCTAAAAAGGCATAAATACAACTAAAAAAACACTATATAAGTGCACAAATAATACAGTAAAATGCTATCAATGTTGACTGCAAAGAAATATGTTTGAATTTTCTAAACTGTTCTTCCAACCAAAATCAAGGTATAGTTCAAGAGCTAAAAGACTTGCTAAGAGAGCACGGCATCAAAGCACAGATTACAGCACCATACTATCTACAACAAAATGGAAAATAATAAAGGAAGAATATCACACTCATCAAAATGACAAGATGATTGCTAGTGGATGCAAATATGGGTGGAAGGTAGGGCCTATTTGGGAGAAGCAGTCAACGAATCAACCTATATAGAAAATTGGCCCCAAAGCTCTCCTGCCTTTCTCACATGTATTTTTGAAAGGATTGCTTACTACCTGGTTTCAAAGAAGTGTGGATGCAAATTAGATGACAACGCAATTAAACTAGTATTCGTCAGATACAAAGAAGGATCAAGAGCTTACAGAAAACTGGATACAACAACCAATCAAGTTTATATCAGTCAATATGTATACTTAATTAAGAGGCTTCATGTAAATGGGCGAAAACTCAGGGTATTAAAACACAAACACATCTGTTGATGAAATTAGTGACACATCAAGTTACAACAATGAAGATGTTATATAGTAATAACACAGAAGATTTTAAGGTGCTGGAGTGCTGAATCACCCTTGAAGTACATTTTGAGAAAGTACATCAAGTATCATTCGTACAAGATTCAGCTTGTGCAAGAACTTTTGCCACACAACTAGGAAATACAATTTCAGTTTGTCAGGGAATGTAATGAATATGTTAGCAGAGGCGAGCATTTTGAGACTAATGATGTCAGATGAGGCACATTTTCACTCAGGAGGGTTTGTTGATAAACAAAACTGTAGAACCTGGGGCATGGAAATTTTTTTTAAAATACACCCACGGCATATAACCATGGTGTGTAATTATGCATGGTAGAGGTTCAGTGTTTTTTGAAAATGAGAGTGACTGTAAGTGGTGACCCCTAACTTGATCCACAACGTTCTGAAACTAGCGCTACAAGCCATCAATGACCAGCATGAGCTGTAGCCACATGTCATGATTATGTTGTGTGACATCTTTGAAAATAGAATACTTTTAAATAATGGTGACATATACTGGCTGGCAAGATCTCATGACCTAGCTGCTACTAATTATTTATTATGGGAGTACTTGAATGAAGGGGTTTACATCAATAAACCCAAAATAATACTTTATCCGAAGAAGAGAGAGTTTAAATTCATGAAATTGGTCAATAAACTTTGAAGTGTCGTGGATAATGTTCATTTGAGGACACATTTGTGCATTACTTCAAATAGTAAACCAGGGTTGCCACTGATATCCTCGATTTCATTTCCCTGACCAAAATATAAAACAGCCCTGACTTTTCCACAAGCTGCTGGTAGCATAGTAATAATACAAATCAATAATACTTACGGTATGTCAATTTAAGATAATAACTACAAATAGTGAAAATGGCCTCCTCCTTCCCCCTGATAGGAATGTGTATCGATATTAGACCATTGCTGCCGATACAGTGTGAGTAGCAAAACCATACTCCAGCCATTCCTATTCTATAGACATACCATCACACACCTTTTGACTAAATCTTTTATTGATTTGTATTATAAAATAATCAATGAACATAGTACTATAGTATCTATGGCTTGACATTTCTTAACAGTTGTTATCACAACTTTCTGACATTCCATTATGAATGCAATAATGTATTTATCTTTAGGTGTTTCACTGTACTGAGCCCTGAACCCAAGGTTAATGTGTTTTAACTGAAGTAGATTTTCACAACAATTAAGATCCAGAGCAACAAGTTTACTACCACAGTCAGCAGATTTATCAACATGGCTCATAAGACTTCTTAAAAGGTCATGGAGATCAAGGAATTAGGGGCCTTGCTGACTGAAATTTTCATAAGAATGGTTCACATTCTCCAGCCAAAGTCTTAAAAAAAAAGAGTTTACATTTTAGAAATATGTCGTCTGTGTGCTAATGACACTTTGTCGATTTGGTATGAGGCAATTTAGAGGTGTGTACGAATTTGTTTATGTTATCAACTACAATTAAAGCTTGTTCTAAAGAAGTGAAATTTTCAACCCGACATAGCCACAACCAAATCAAGTTTCAAAAATAAGATGTTACAGTTTATAGTCTACCATCTTACCTCAAAATAACTGACTTTTTATCAAAGACACCATGAAGAAAATAATTTGCAATTTAATGGAAAACACTAAAAAAAAATCCCTGACTTTACCTGACCATAATTGCATTTTCCTGAATTTACATGACCAATTGTCATTTCCCTGACTTTCCCTGACTATCCCTGACTATCCCTGACTTTCCAGGTCTGTGGCAACCCTGTAAACATATACATTCATAAATATTGTTTCAAAAATATGGTAATTCAATTTAAATCTTAGAGAATAATGTTGCAATTAATATAAATAATATTGATCATTTATTAAAATTAGCACACCTATTCAAATCCCTACGCTCGATTACTTGTGTGTGATTGTGTATGTGTGTGTGTGTGCATGAATGTATGTGTGTTGGTAAAATAGTGTTCTGATTTCATTATAAACATAATTATATTTTTAAATAGTTGAAATAAAAATTTTGTTCACAAATCATTTCTTACCCAATTTCCCAAGGTGGTTTTTGTGAAGAAATAGAAGTGAGAGGCTCGGATTTAGAGTTTCCAAAATACTTGGCCTTCGTGCTTGGATTCTTCTCAATTGGTAAGGCCTTTAAATGTTTAGGTTTGGGCGAGTGATAATGTGAAATAACAGGTGAGGAATGTTGTGGTATAACAGCCGAGGAATGCTCTGGGATAACAGCTGAGGAATGCTGTGGGATAACAGCCGAGGAATGCTGTAGGCCGGCAATCGAACCCATTCTTAGCTTCTTCTTCATAAACTCTGATTGTAGCACCTCAGGTAGGCCATGTTGATAACCTTTCTTTGCATGTTTCTTTGTATTAAGCTTTTTGTTGAACTTATTTTTATTTATTTTTGATTCTATTTCAAAACATTTAACTTCATCTTGATTCACATTGTATAGAGTAAAGAAATCTAAGCTTGTATGAGTGCACAGTTTAACCTTAGCTGAAAACTTTCTTGTTTTAGTCTTAGTTGGTCGTTGCTCTTTAGAATTCAAATAGTCCTGTTTTTTCTGAATATCAGTTGGATCCAGATAAAGAGCTATTCTGAATGCATTTGAAGGCTTTGCTTTTTTTCCCATTTTATATTTATTTAAATACTTATCTTGATCACAAATAAAGTGATGGGTTCCATTATTAGTCATGTATTCTGATACAAGTTAGAAGTGGGTGATTTCATCATTCTATTATGAAACTCAAAAACGAACCATAAATGTTCTCTATCCAGGAGAGTGCCTAACAAACACACCATTCACTACAAAATATTATTTTCTTGATTTTACGTGAGCTAGATAAATTCTTAAAGTTGTTCATCTGTTTATCAGCAAACTTTGAAGCAAACTTG
Organism: Timema podura; assembly: GCA_033556935.1. Lineage (NCBI taxonomy): Eukaryota > Metazoa > Arthropoda > Insecta > Phasmatodea > Timematidae > Timema > Timema podura. The sequence continues at coordinate 76,020,981 of JAVRXN010000001.1, read as the reverse complement.
CGCAAAATCACTTAAAATTGGATTGTACAGGTGGTGAAATTATATTAAAAGTAGTATCCAGATCGTACAGTTGGCAAAATTGACCACATTTCCCAACCGAGTCTAAGATATACCGTATACGGGTCTGGTTACTCTTTAGTTCCAGTGATTGATTACTGATGAGACATTGAAGTCTAATGGCGGTAAAATCGTTGCAGAATAGCGAACGCGTGATTTAAATTTTGAAGAGAAGTTATATCTTCCAAGTTTACATTTTATTGTTAGAAAGTAGTTATTTTTAACTCGAATGTGGTAACTAGTGAATGAAAATAATAGCTCAACAAATCATAATGTACAAATTACATTAATCATTTGCTCATTGATGTAATATAATTTAAATTTATTTGTAATACTGGATTCTAAAGCATATGCTAATTATTTGTTTGGCAAAATTTGATCATATAGACATGACAATAAATAATTATTTAAAAAAGTATTGATATATGAGGGCACTAAAGCATCAATAAGTCTTACTATCTAGCTAGTGTCATCTGAGGAGATTTTTGATTTAATCCTAATGGGTAGTATTTAGAGTGATTTGTCTGAATATGAAAATTAGAGTATTTCCTTCAATAAAGGCATAAGGCCGAATGCAAGAATGAAATAAGAAAAAGTGACTGATAATTGTGATTTTTGAGTGGATTTTAACAGTAATTAATTGATTATAATAAATAGAGTTATAGTTGTATAATTTTACTGATTATGGCCAAGCGGTACACCTTGAATTTGGTGAGTTTGGTTTTCAACAATTTACTTTAGAAAAATGTCAACATTTATATATTTTAGCTTCTATCGATTCCCCATGTCTTTGTGAGTGTATTGATATAGTAAATTATAGTTTTTTAATTACTTAACCAAAAAAAGTGACATGTGTGGGTACTATTTTTTAGCATCGTCCCCTTCTTACTTAACCTTTCTAACCTCTCATGAGCAAATAAATTAAAATTTCGAACCTAAGTGGTCAAATAAAAAACTTGTCTAGACTCATCGTTTAGATTTTGATTTTAGTGAGATGTCTGAATATTGAAAAATAAAATTATATCAAATATGCATATATATGACTATAGTATCATTTGATTTGCCATTCGCTTGCAAGCATAGATAGTAATATAAATTTCTTATTGATTTGCTGTTTTGAGGAAATAAAGTGTTTTATCTGTAGGCCTATTGGTTCTAGAGCACCATTCCCGATTAAAAAGATACACTTTTTCATTTTTGGTACATACATAAAGTCTGCAGTTAAGGCATTAGAAACATCACTAGTATAAATCAATATGCAAGTAGCCAACGACATAGGAGTGGTGGTACCTAACTGATATCAAGCAGAAGTTATCTTTTGGCCAAAAATGTTTTTCTCAAAATCTATCATTAGATTTTATTCTAAGGTTCTCTTAACCAGATAGCTTTCTTAAATTACTATCCCACAATTCACGTCTCTCGAAATTTGAGGGCAATGACATGTCAGTTTTAAAACTATCTGGAAACTTAGATCAATTTTATTTTTATTTTTGGCATGTAAAGCCAATGTGCAGAAATAAAATCTTATAAATCTGAACAGCTGTTGTTATAAAACGACGCACCGATATGCAACGATCATAACGCTTTCTCATGTAGCGTCAAATCGTGCAACTAAAAAGCTTCAAGGTCTAATCAAATTTTATATGGAGCCCAGGATTATCAGCAAATAGCCCGGACAAATTTCGGAGAAAGCTGAAAATTTCAGGATCGGCTCAAAACTACATGCCTAGCAACATATCAAAAGTCTCTTAAAGTCCAAGGCTTGGATTATTTGGTAGAAGACCACAAAGCTCAAAAAGTCCATAAGTATCGTACTTACAAGTTATTTTAAAGCAGTAAAAAATTAGCGAAAATTTCAGGATTGACTCAGAATCATATGCTTTACAACATATCAAAAGTCCCCTAAAGTCTGAGGCATGGCTTTTATGGCAGAGGACCCAAAAGTTCAAAAAATGCACTAGCAAATTAGCCTCCAAGGCATAAATAAAAATGAGTTCCACTTGTGTCCCAGTTAAATTCATCCCCAAGTGAATTCCTTAAAGTTAACACAAACAATTCTCTTACCTCATTAACCAATTTAATGTTAGAGTTTATTTTTCAAAATATATTAATTAGTTAGTCCACGTTTTCTTCACTATCCACAGTGATACAGTGGCGCAGGAACGTTTTTATTTGGGGGAGAGGTGGGGGTAAAAATAACCCTGTGTTCTTATAGGGGATAACATTTTTGAGATTAAAAAAAGAACAGGAAAATGTAATACATCTGTCCCTCACACTACGTGAGTGATTGATTTTGATAAATAATCGCGTAACACGAAAACACAAGTGAAATGATTTTAACATGAGTGATATAGGGATAACTCCAAAGGAAATAAAAACCTAAAAATTGTAAATGAATGCCATTTTTTAAATTTATATAACTAGTACAATGCATTAGGTAGCCTACACCTATTGTTAATCTTCAATCCCTTGAAATTTGTAAACAAACACCATTTTTAATCAATGTATCTAATTAATATAATGCTACAGGTACATTTACTGTTAATCTTCAATCGCATGATAAAATAACTGGATTTGGAAAATCTGGATTATCACTATCTTGCTCTTGACGGTAGGCTCTTTCTCTCCTGACGGCCCTTGGACAGGAAGCTCTTGATCTCTTGACGGCCCTTGGATGGTAAGCTCTTGATCTCTTGAAGGTCCTGGGACGGTAAGCTCTTGCTCTCTTGACGGCCCTTGGACGGTAAGCTCTTGCTCCCTTGACGGCCCTTGGTTGGTAAGCTCTTGCTCTCTTGACGGCCCTTGGACGGTAATCTCTTGCTCTCTTGACGGCCCTTGGGCGGTAAGCTCTTGCTCTATTTACGGCCCTTGGATGGTAAGCTCTTGCTCTCTTGAAGGCACTGGGACGGTGTACTCTTGCTCTCTTGAAAGCCCTTGGACGGTAAGCTCTTACTTTCTTGAAGGCCCTTGGACAGTAAGCTCTTGCTGGCATGAAGGCCCTAGGACGGTACGCTCTTGCTGGCATGAAGGCCCTAGGACGGTAAGCTCTTGCTGGCATGAAGGCCCTAGGACGGTAAGCTCTTGCTGGTATGAAGGCCCTAGGACGGTAAGCTCTTGCTGGCATGAAGGCCCTAGGACGGTAGGCTCTTGATTTCTTGAAGGCCCTTGGATGGTAGGCTTTAGCTCTTCGGAAGACCCTTCGACTGTACGCTCCTGCTTTCTTGAAGGCCCTGAAATAGTAAGCTTTTGCTGTTGTGAAGGCCCTGGGTCTTTAGGCTGACAATTTTCAATTTCTTTGATGAAATGGTAAGACTCAACTGACGGGCAGCATTTTCCCTCTCTCTATAGAGTTATTTGTAGCAAGCCAAAGAACTCTGGATCTCTCTGGCAACTTTTATGCTTCTAGCCATGTTAGGGTCATTCTATTCAATGATTCTAATATCACTGTCAATGTACTTAAATAAATCAGAAAGTTGATTTGTTGAAAGTTGTTTGATAGGCTAAACAACATAAAGCTCTTCCTCTTCATTCTTTTTACCATTCTCCATTTCTAGAACATCATCATTGGTGAGTTCTGTTGAGTGGGATTGGAACAATTGATCCAAATTTACCTTATCTATGTCCCCAAATCCAACATATTGCTCTGTCAACAATGTCATGTCTTGAATTGGAAAGCTCATGGTCAGGATCAAAATCATGAGAATTAGAAACTTCAGGCCAAACATTTTTCCAAACTCCCTTCATAAAGGACTGTTTAACTTCTGCCCATGCATATCCAATGTTGTCAATACCACCCTCCTAACACCAAACTGTACAGTAAAGATCAACGCTTTCACTGGAATGTGTGTACACAAGGTCACACCACCACAACACAGGATGACTACGAAATTCCAGCTGACCATGTACTATTTTTGTATTTCTTTGAATCGTCTTATAGCGAAAACGCGTAAAGTGATATCATGTATAAAGATGGTCCCACTCTGCATTTTTCTCATTTATTTTAGTCATTCCAAACATTAGAATTAATACATACAAAACATATTAAGAAAAATGTTATCTGATGCAGCTCAACTAAAAACTATGAAACACTTAAAATTAAAGTAGATTTCCATACATCTTTGCCCTATATTTGTTACTAGTGCTACCCAAGCTCTATAAATAGAGAGGCACAAATACAAATAATAGAAAGCGAAGTTCTCGACAGATAAGTTAAAGGCAAAATTAAATAGAAGTGCGCAGTAAGAGTAAGTATTAATGCGAAGAAACTGGGTACGGAAAACGTGCACAGCAATACTAACAAATAAGCAAAAGTAAACACGATCCTCCTTCATAAAAAAAATGTGAGATATACTGTACTAATTTAATAAATTAGTAAAACCAGATGGGATGTGCCTGAGTAATATGTATATCCTAAACTAGGGATAACTTCACCTAACATAATTCAAAAGACGGCAAATAGAAAATAAAGTTTTATTGATATATAAAAATAATTATTATATTAGATATTATTTTGGACATAACATTGTTGGTTTCTTTCATCTTTTCTAAATACAATGTCTTTCCACAAGTAAATTCAAGGTATACCTAATCATCAAGTCCAACCGTTTAGTTCACAATATAATTTTTACTCAAAACATATTTCTCGCATACATTCCTAATGTTATAGCGATCAGACATATTGACTTCCAACAAAAAAAAATAGTTATAAGTTAAAGACTTTAATTTTAACATTAAACAAAATGTAAATTACGCCTATCATTACTGATATCAGACAGTTCATGATAATATCCTTATTAATTCCGTAACAATAAGACGTAGATTTTAACACAATAGTTTATAATTTAATATTTAACATATATATCACGCAAAACATCTTGCTTAATTTCGGAATGCTCTGACTTAAGGTCCTTCCATAAATAGTTGTAAACAAAATCATAAATTAATTAGGCTAAGTTTCAATTTTAGACAAAACTATCTTCCCTCGTAACACTATTGTTAATAGTGACCTGTTCCAACTAAGTGTCTTTACTAACTTCTTCATAAGGAACATTAATAATTTTATAAGCCTTCAGTTAAATATTATGAAAAACATTTAAAAGTTTATAAGTCCAGTTTTATCTAAAGACTACGAAGCTATTTTCCATAATCATGACATATTTCAATGTCCATCTAAAATGACTGTAAAGATCTTTTCATTAACAAAATATATTGATCCGAAAGAGAATTTTGAAAAACATAAATAAAAAATTACGCCGAAAGTGAATTTCTTCTTACATTTTACGTGACAAGTTCTCGAAGCCTAAGCTTCACCTATCTGCTTCAAGCGCTGACCAAAGAGTGAAGCCATAGCCGGTTGGGCGGTCTTTTATACGGCGCAACTTCACGAACTAGGGTGACAGGATCCACGAAGGGGGGGGGGGGGGAATGTGCGTAGCCATGAATAACGTCTACATCTTTCTGGAAGCCTTTTCCACTTACTTTACTGAACTTAGCCACAGCCACATAAACGTTTATTCTAGGGGAAAACAAGAAATGCGCAGGGTGACAACATCAAACTTTGAAACCAGATATAACTATTAGTTTTGAGATAACCATTAGAGGGCACCCAAATCGAGAATAAATAAAACGAGCTATTATATTAAGATAATAGATGGCAGTAACGAAAAATTATATGAATTAAGTAAAATATGCAAACCAAAAATTAAATAGTTAATATATTCAGAAGGACTGAATGAAGTTTATGTTTTAATCTATTATTTTTTATATATAAAGAAACTGCAAAACATTAAATATCATAAATTATATAATACAAACATATTCGTTATGGTGGCGGTTGATTTTAATTGTATTGCTATTATTCCAATTATTGGCCGTTAATATTAATAATGTAATTTATAGAAATAATAAGAAATCCTTATGAAAGAAAAAGAATATTCTGAATTTTTAAAAAATAAATAGCATCTGAAATTTATTTACCTCACAAATGAGCTATAGGTAAATCATTGTGAGGTGCTAAAACTTCTTTAATATTTGAAACTGCCACACGACCACACATGGTGGCGATTACACTAATAGGTCCCTAAAAATAATTTACATTGGTGTGGTACCTGGGTTTGCCGGATATTTGGAGTAATTAGCTTTAATTTGGAACCTACAAATTTAATAGCACTATGATGACACTACTTTAAGGTGCTACAACTTCTATATTTGAAACTGCCACACGACCACACATAGTGGCGATTAGGATCATAGGTGCCTAAAACTAATCTACATAAGTGTGATACCTGGGTCTATCGGAATTTTTGAGTAAATTACCTTTGAAGTGGAACGTATATGTTACATAGCGCTAAGATGAGTCGATTTTAAGGTGCCACAACTTCTATATTTGAAACTGCCACACGACCACATATGGTGGCGATTACACTCATATGTGCCAAAAGCTAATGTACATAGGTGTGGTACCTGGGTCTGCCAGAAATGATGAGTAAATTAACTATGAAGTGGAACGTATATGTTACATAGCGATACGATGACTCTATTTTAAGGTGCCACAACTTCTATATTTGAAATTGCCACACGACCAAACATGGTGGCGATTAAACTTATAGGTGCCAAAAACTAATCTACATACATGTGGTACCTAGTACTGCCGGATATTTGGAGCAAATTAGCTTTAATTGGGAACTTACATGTTTAATAGAACTATGATGACTCTACTTTAAGGTGCCACAACTTCTATATTTGAAACTGCCCCACGACCACACATGGTGGCGATTACACTCATACGTATCTACAACTAATCTACATAGGTGTGGTACCTGGGTCTACCGGAAATTAAGAGTAAATTAGCTTTGAAGTGGAACTTACGTGGTTAATAGCGCTATGATGATTCTACTTTAAGGTGCCACAACTTCTATATTTGAAACTGCCCCACGACCACACATGGTGGCGATTACACTCATAAGTGCCAGCAACTAATCTACATATGTGTGGTACCTGGGTCTGCCGGAAATTAAGAGTAAATTAGCTTTAATTCGGAACTTACGTGTTTAATAGCGCTACGATGACTCTACTTTAAGGTGCCACAACTTCTATATTTGAAACTGCCCCACGACCACACATGGTGGCGATTACACTCATAAGTGCCAGCAACTAATCTACATAGGTGTGGTACCTGGGTCTGCTGGAAATTAAGAGTAAATTAGCTTTGAAGTGGAACTTACGTGTTTAATAGCGCTACGATGACTCTACTTTAAGGTGCCACAACTTATATATTTGAAACTGCCCCACGACCTCACATGGTGGCGATTACACTCATAAGTGCCAGCAACTAATCTACATAGGTGTGGTACCTGGGTCTGCCGGAAATTAAGAGTAAATTAGCTTTAATTCGGAACTTACGTGTTTAATAGCGCTACGATGACTCTACTTTAAGGTGCCACAACTTCTATATTTGAAACTGCCCCACGACCACACATGGTGGCGATTACACTCATAAGTGCCAGCAACTAATCTACATAGGTGTGGTACCTGGGTCTGCCGGAAATTAAGAGTAAATTAGCTTTGAAGTGGAACTTACGTGTTTAATAGCGCTATGATGATTATAATTTAAGGTGCCACAACTTCTATATTTGAAACTTCCCCACGACCACACATGGTGGCGATTACACTCATAAGTGCCAGCAACTAATCTACATAGGTGTGGTACCTGGGTCTGCCGGAAATTAAGAGTAAATTAGCTTTAATTCGGAACTTACGTCTTTAATAGCGCGACGATGACTCTACTTTAAGGTGCCACAACTTCTATATTTGAAACTGCCCCATGACCACACATGGTGGCGATTACACTCATACGTATCTACAACTAATCTACATAGGTGTGGTACCTGGGTCTGCCGGAAATTAAGAGTAAATTAGCTTTAATTCGGAACTTACGTGTTTATTAGCGCTATGATGATTATACTTTAAGGTGCCACAACTTCTATATTTGAAACTGCCCCACGACCACACATGGTGGCGATTACACTCATACGTATCAAAAACTAATCTACATAGGTGTGGTACCTGGATCTGCCGGAAATTAAGAGTAAATTAGCTTTAATTCGAAACTTACGTGTTTAATAGCGCTACGATGACTCTACTTTAAGGTGCCACAACTTCTATATTTGAAACTGCCCCATGACCACACATGTTGGAGATTACACTCATAAGTGCCAGCAACTAATCTACATAAGTGTGGTGCCTGGGTCTGCCAGAAATTAAGAGTAAATTAGCTTTAATTCGAAACTTACTTGTTTAATAGCGCTACGATGTCTCTAATTTAAGGTGCCACAACCTCTATATTTGAAACTGCCCCACGACCACACATGGTGGCGATTACACTCATAAGTACCAGCAACTAATCTACATAGGTGTTGTAGCCTGATCTTTCATAAATTTAATTAAATAACCTTTAAAATGTAATGTATGTTTAAGAAAGCGCCATGAATCGTCTAGTTTAAGGTGCCACATTTTCTATTTATTAAACTCCCTCACGAGCACAGATGTTGGTTAATTAAACTCATATGTGGTTTTAACTTATCTTCATAGGTGTGGCATGGTTGTATTCACATAACTAAATATTCTAAAGTGAACTCATATATATATTAACCATATTATATTTTAATAATAATATGTTAAAAAGTAATAATACTTTTTACTGTTAATAAATATGATTTTATAAGGAATAAAAATGGAATAATGTCCCAGACTAAAACCGTAATATTCCAGTTATTATGTATCGTATAGGTAATTTTATTTTTCTATAATAAAATTTAAAATATGTTACATCCTCCCCCTTGTCCTAATGACGTGTACTTAGAATCTGTCAGGATGGACGAGGAATGGGGTACTGTAATTCTGTATACTTGTGCGGGTTCGTGATTGACGTTAGACTTGGTTTTTAAAGAGGTTTATTAGTATTAATATTCTATTACAAATGTGCTGTTGATAATAAAGTAAAAGTGAAATAACTTAAATAATATTCGGAATCTTGTGACAAAACAAGGTGTTGCTAGGAATACCCAATGGCCTGTCTGACTCTTAGGTGGTCTCTAAATGGTCCCAGGACCTTGGTACACTGGGATCGAGCGGTAGCCCACCTCTACGAATACTGATGAACTGGCGTCCTTGCCCGCGTACTGTCGAATCGGGCAGAATGACTCCTAGACTGTGATGTTTATTCAGCCACGATGGTTGGATCCTATACACTCTATCCTGCCTTCTGGCCTGGTTTCTACCTTAGAAATTTTGACGATGTTTATGTGGTCAGCTCCTCTATTATATTTGTTTATAGGCTAATCACAAAAACCCGCAACACTCGTTTTGTCATTCGCAATCCATAACACACAATATTATATAAACAGTTCTTACAAATTAGGCCGTTTGGTTTTATTTATATATATATATAAATCGTAAATTTTAGAATAGTTTATAAATAATTGAAAATGTATTATGTGGAAACCTTTATGTTTGAATGTGAATTATTCCCAAACAAAAAGTGCTAGATATCTTTAGTGTCGATAGTTTTATCTATTCATCCTACATACTGAAAAGAGTGATCACGCAACTATCAGAATAGGTTTTTTTCAATATATTAGATATGGCTTACTAAGAGAAGCCGATATGTTCTTCAAATCGTGGTCCTCTAAAGTCTAAATGATTGATTTAAGGTGGAACTCCACCAACTTGCTTCCTATTCGGTTCCAATGGACCCTATTTATTTTCCTATTATTAGGTGCTCCAATGAACCTGTAAAATGAATTATACATGAAATATTTTTATAGATGGTGGTGATCGGTAGCGATTCCGTTCGCAAATGCTAGAGATAAATGGAGGGTTTCACAC